>CACVBM020000443.1:0-127638 GCA_902728155.2 Microthlaspi erraticum | reverse complement strand
ACTATTCAAAACAACTATGTAAATGTGTTGCTATTTTTGGTTACTAGGCAAATTCACCCTTGCAGTGAATATTGTGGCTGATGAAAACAGATAAACTGATCATGATGGCTAAGAAATCTCTTTAGGAATCCATGAACACGTTGAGATATCATATATTAATGTTCACGTGTCTTGGTGGAATTAGTAAAAAACTGAGGTCGAAAGACGATAGTATATATTATATGAAAGAAAAACAGAAGAACAATGTTCGGATCTCATGAATCTAAAAGTACCTTGACATGAACGGAAGACATTTCTTTGTTCTTGCTCGTATATTGCTAACAAAACACTCACATAAGACATTATTACTTTCTAGCAAAGACATTTTTTTTTTTTTTTGAACAGCAAAGACATTAATGGTTAAATGTACAGAGAAGAATCTAGGGAACACTGAGCTTCTTGTGTCCACTGTTTGCTGATTGATCTTTCTGTTCATCATCATCACACAAAGAAAATCAACGAGACATCAAAATAAAAAAGATTAACAAGGCTAGAATGAAGAAGAACTCTGTATTTATCTTTCAGCTTTATACTTCCCATATTCTTAAACAAAGACAAACCTGTATTTATCTATCAGATCCAGCCATCACATGAAACAAACCACAGCAACTCAACCACGAGGTTCGATCAACTGGTGGACCAGGAGGCGAAAGACTCTGCATACATGTCCAACAAGATTCAGGAGACTGAAAAATGAGCTGGATCCTGGATGCAAGAAGAAAAACGAGATGGTACCTTTTCTTCACAACATTCTGGCACTTGAGATTCTTTCATTTCTTTGCTTGTTTCAGCACAAGATCCTACAATGTTACCTTCCTTTGCTTCCTTTAGTCTAAGCTTCTCTTTGTTTTCATCAGAATCCCCCAGGGCCGTTGAGGTCTCAGCTTGCTCATTTTTGTCAGAAATCACAACCTTTGAATCAACAGCAGATGCAATTTCCAAAACTGAAGTACCACTAGCACCAGCCTCTTGGGACTGAGAAGCTGCTTTTCTTGTATTTTCAGGAAAAGGATTGGATGGTTTGTCCTGATCATGATCAGTTTCTTTTCCGACTTCAATAACGTCTTCACCTTCAGTTTTCTCTTGACCAGTGGCCTTGGCTAGACCAGATAACGGAGAAGGTGATGGATCTCTTGTCCACAACTCTCCATTTCCTTGAGAACCAGGGGAGCTCAAATTTCCATCACTCTCTCCCTCCTCTTGGCTTCCCTGTTCATCATTCCCTGACATATGTTCCGTGCACTTAAAGCATCAAATAAACCACAGAAATTTACATAACAACAGAAACCAATTAGATCACCAAACTCCAAATCTTTTTTTGGTTAAAAAAATCCATATCTTGAGAAGGTAAATTATATGGATCCAGCAACTACAAACAGTAACCAATATGAATTGTAGTATTTCAAATAAGACAGAAAAGAAGAGTACCATGACCATTGAAGTCTTTGTTGATCTCACTGGTTCCAATAGCTTCCTGCTCCTTCTTCTTCTTCAAGGCCTTTCTCTTCTTGGCACCAGGCGGCATGATCAGTTTACAAGCAGATGAAAGAAAATCGAAGGAGGGGTTTTGGTATTGGTTCGCTTACTCCAAAGGTCAAGAGAGATTGGTGACAGTGGTGGGGTTTGGTTTGGTTTGTTTGTTTGTTTGTGGTATGTATGTGTGTGGAGTTTGAGAGTTCTCCTTTTTGTCTGTATGTTCTTTTGGGGAAAATCAAATGTCACTGTAACAGTCAAGGCAAGAGATAAGGCATATAAATACCAGTAAAGTCTTTATTTTATGGGAACCCATTATTAAACGTGTCGATACGCCTCCAAAATCTACTGTTACGTTTTGGTCTCTTTTGTATTCTACATTTTTCCTTATGCATACACAAGTTAGAGCTGCCGACAAACAAAAAAACACAAGAGAGACTAAACCTTTTTAATTAAGAAACTAATCATGGAGTGTTCTGATGCAAAAATTCAGAATAATTAACATTGTTCATTTCGGATTTGATTATTTTGGTTCGTTAAGTCTCTTCTTATTGGGCTAAGCCTAATTCCAAATTGTTCTGGTCTTATAAAGAAAATCATGCACAGCCCATAACTTACTTCACCTGTACAATCTTTTAATTCTTGCCAAGAACACAAATTTAAGCGAAAACAAAATGAAATGGGTAAATAGTATACTTTAAGAGTGTAGACTAGTCCGGCCTAACAATCCCAAACTCAGCTTTTCAGGTTTAAAACTCTTCTATCTGACACCTATTTTTTGTCTACAAATCGGCTAAGTAGGACTGAATCGAGCCTAAAGATGCAAACAGATTTGACATTTCTGCAGGCTGATGCGACATTTTGCATCATGTCAACTTTAACATGGCACAGTAGATGCTTTAAGTGACGTGGCGTAATCTCCATCGTCCTTTTAGATTCATATGGACAAGGACAAGCTTGAAGAAATCCTTAAAAAGAACATAACTTTTTCTTGTAACTAACGTTAAGAAACATAACCTTTGTGCAATACAGGATCTATGTGAGATCTAAATAATGCATTCAGTGTTTCATCATCTTCCAAGGCCAAGCTACGGTAATAAATGCATTTAGTGTTTTGACTTTTGAGACTTGGCTTCATGAAATAGGCCACAAGATCTAACACCAAGACTTTGTCACTTCAGAGAGAAGACTTAGTCTTTTTTTTGTCAAAATCAGAATCATGGTGTACCACAAACTAAATGAAGAAGACTCTGTAATAAAACAAAACGTGAAACCCACCTGCGATATACAAGAACAAAGCATATGATTACAAAAGAGAATCCAACAATCACAAACACAGATTAGCTCACACCTTTGTCTCTTTCTCTATTTTGTTCTCGTTAAATTATCTCTGCTTTTGGTAGAGACAGCAAAATAACCAGCAAATGAGAGGTGCTTCGTCGTTGGTAACGTTAAACCACAAGATCCTGAGACCATGTAGGAAACTCCTGATAAGAATCAGCAAGAGCTGTCCTCGGCGCCATAGCAGGCATTTGAAACTCAAGAAAGCCTCTTCGTCTTCATCTACTTCCTCAGGGAACAAGGTCACCAAAGTGGTGGCTTTGTTCTTCCTCTCTTTCCATAAGAAGAAACAGAAGAAAGAGAAGATGAAGCGGCTTAACGAACTCAGGAGCTTCTCCCACGCCGTCAGTGACCAGAACAAGAAGAAGAAGAAGAAAAAGAAGAAGAAGAATGCCACAACACAAGAATCAAGCAAGAAGAAAGTCTTCCCATCAAAACTCACAATGTCTTGGCTAGGCCAAGGCCAAGGAAAGGGTAACAACACACAGGAAGTCCCGCAAGATCACGATGCTGCAAGTAGAGACAGCACGAGCGCATTCATTCCTTGAAATTTTTTAGCACGATTTATTGACATTGAGACACTACGCTTATAAGATCATTTAATCGTGTGTTTGAAATTGCATTATGGTTCATGAGAATGTAAAAGTTCAACGACATTGCTGCATACAGTATATGATTTTTTTGTAATGGATTAAAAATTAAAGATTAGGAATCAATAAAGTAAAGGATTGCAATTTTTGTTTAGAATCCAGATGAGATAATCTCAAAACAGAAGAGAAGAAGAGAGACATGGAATTTTTATACATATATGCTAATTCCTAGAGCTACAAGCACGGACCATTTGCTTCATTCCCTAACCTAAACCAAACCAAACCCTTAGGCATATCAACTCACTGAAACCAGTGAGAAGCTTCATACATCATCCGCCTACCGGGTCTTGGCAGCATCTCCATTGTATGAGAACCTAAACCAAAAAAAACGAGCAATTAAAATGAAGCTTCTTAGTGTAAAAGACAAGGTCTAAGAATTATGCTTGACAAGATTTTAGAGCACCACATCACAATTACATTTGAAGCTAAAATGTTTCATATTGCTATGACCATTACGGTAAATGAGTCTCTTGAGACTGAGAATACATACACTAACAACTGTTTTCGGGCTCGCTATATCCTAATTGCAGAAAATCCAGATACAGAAAGCAACTCCCGAGAAAAAAAGGAACTGAAATCGCAAAAAAAAATATCAAAAATATGAAAATTGGCGGAGAAAAGCTTACTCTTTGGAGAAGAAAATCCTTTTGTGGGAGCTCAAAGTAATTGAAGCCATGGCGGAAGGAGAAAAGGGGGAGTTAAACCCTAAGAGAGAGAGAGAGAGAGAGAGAGAGAATTAAGAGTGTATTTAAGTAAAAGTAATGATCTTTTGGTGAGCCGGCGTGCTTACCGTCTCTACACAGAGCAGAGCACATATATCAATGAGATGTGTGAGAGAGACAGAGAGTGACTTTTGTTTTTGGTTTCGACGTTTTCGTGAATCGCATTCGAATTCGAAGCTCCCATTTTGTTTTACTTTGACAAGCGGGTATGGGTCCTTCGTGGGCCAACGAATAAGACTAATTTCCTGTTAATGGGCCGAATATATAAGCAGGCTACCAGAGGACGAAGCAAAGTGAGCCTCTCTGATCATTTTGCTGTAGCAAATCTATATGATTTTTCCCTCTATCCAATCCAAAGCGTGTGTATAAATTCATAAAATATGAAAGTTGTGAAGTATCGCTAATCTCCATAATTTTCTAACATTTATATAAAAAAATTACTGATCCTTTTTAAAATGTTTGTATTTTGTATTAGAATCCAAATCTTTTAATTGAGTTAAGAAAGTATATTGATTATAGATGTGTACATTTAACTCCTTGATATCACCGGCAACTAATTTTATCCCTCTCGCAATCAATGACAACAGAACAGCTGTTTCTGTTCGGCTTTTGTCCACACATCTGCCCAAAATAAATCCAACTCAGATATCTTCATCACACTTCCATTATTCCCGATTAAAGTACAAATGACACACTACTGGATATTCAATCCTAACATATACTGTATCCATTATTATTGTTCTTTTCTTCCCTCATAATTAACACGAATCTTTTCTGTTTTCTATTGCAATTGAGAGAAAATAAAAGAACTTGGAAGAAAGAACGAACAAAAGGGACAAATCTTTTTAAAATTGTTGTTTTACATTACCGTAAATTACATCAACATAAAAAAATTGTGAGATGACAAAAAAGAAAATGGAAAATCGGTTAACGGTTCAAGCCTCCAAAAAACCGGTTAACCTGAGAACCGAATTCCGGACACGGCTCAGATCTCTCCCTTTAAGAGTCCTTCCGCTACCTGTACAAACGGAAAACGCCATTTGTCCTCCTTGGATCCTCCGTCCGACGATTATATGCGGTGGTACGATCTCCCCTCCTCCGTCGGAACATTCCTCTTCGGAGTAACCATCCTCTTCTTTCCCGACGTACCTCCTAAACATGTTCTCTGGAACGTTCACCGGAAGCGAGCTCGATAACTTCTCCGCCCTCTTTCTCCCTCTAGTTTTCTTCCTCTCCTTGAAACCGAGCGGAAGATTCTCATTCTCGTCTTCTCTCTGAATAACGGAGTTGCCATCGTTAGAGAATACAACTTCGGATTCATCGAATTCCTCCGCCATTTACAGGGATAGGTTTGAGACTTTGCTGGTTTATCAGACGAATAGAGATGGGAGGGTTTTTACTTTTTATATAGGGAAGAGAGTAGAGAAGAAGACGAAGGAAACGTAGAGAGAGTCTTGAGAAGTTGTTTTGGGGGTTTGTGTGTGTTTTATGATGATGTCATGATAATAGCATTAGAGAGCGTGCGGACCCCGCTTTGCTTTCTTTTTTTTACTTTTTGACACTTTTGATCATACGATATTACGGAATACAATTAAAATGGAATTTTTGTAACCGATACTGGATTACAAAAAAAAAATGTATAACTCTCATTACATTTCAGTATTTCATGTGTTTGGCTGTATGAGATGTTGTCATATTTTAAAATTTTCATATTTATTTAACACTTCTTGGCTATATGGGAAATTGTCATGTTGTTTAAAATAAATAATTTGAAAATTCTGAAATATAACGTGGAACCAGGTGAAATTATCGTATTTCGTAACTTGTGTCTCATGACTTTTCTCGTGCATGTATCCAAAATACGATACATTTGTAATTTTCTGTTTTTTCTTTTTATAATTTATATAAGTAAAATCTAGTTAATGCTGATAAAATTCAGTCTACATGAATGTTATTGCGCATTTTCAGATTTCGGATTTTTTAAAAACATAATTGATCGGTGTCCTTGAAAGAAAGAGGTACGAATTTGTACCACCACCTATCATGTAACCACGACTCACGAGAATAGTTTAAAGAAGCAGTTAAAAAGCTTATGAAAAAAATTATCATTGTCCAAAATTTTTTTTCTATAAATAAAGATGTTATGAATCAGGATATTTGTTATACCCCTTCTATTTGTACAGTTATCTTTTATACTATTTCAAAATTTTGTATTACATCCAGGACCGTCTCGTAGCTAAGGCGAGTAAAGCAGATGCTTTAGGTGTCAAATGTTTCATATAGTTTTAGGGGCGCCAAAATCCTAAAAAGTTCTTGTAATCCAGTGGTTTAGCTCTACGCCTCTAAAGATTCTCACTGAGGGAGGGTGTTCGAGTCTTAGCATTATATAAAGCTTTTTTTTATAAATTAATGTTTTTAGTGGGCTCAAATTTTTTACTTTGCTTTAGGCCATAAATAACTTCGGGCCGGCCCTGATTACACCACTTTTATTTATGTCATAAAGTGAAGCCAGAATCTAATTTTTTTTTTAATCCATAGAAAACTGTTGTTTAACACTCGTAATTGGACATCTGGACTGGACGGAGTGTGTGACAGACTTGTCATTTTGTTTCGTATGTGACTACTGACTAGTAACTGCAGATTGGCACACAAAACTACATGGTCGAAAACAGTTCAAACTTTGAAAAACTAAACTTTGTTCTGAACCGTACTTTATCAATTCAGTCTTGTTAAATTCGATCAAATCAGTCTTATCTTATCACATATATCAGATTATAATATTATATGTGATAAGTTCGAATCTTCTACGCTATTAGCTGTAAATTTGATAGATTCGTTAAGTAAGCTGAGAAGATAATACATACGGTAAGTCGAAAACAACACTTTTGGTGTGTTTTACTGGAAAAGGAATCTAGACGTCTGCGTGTACAGACACATCAGGCTCCGTTGCTTTCGGCCCACGAGTACTGTTTTATACTATTTTGGTATTATATAATATTCTCTCCGTTTTTTTAATATTATATAATATTCTCTCCGTTTTTTTAAGATGAATTTTCTAGTTTTTTCCTGTGTTCTAAAACTCGTTAGGCGGTACTAGGGCGCTCCGTCTCCTTCTAGCGATTTTCTTAAAAGTCGGAAATAAATCGGAGAGTACTCGGAAATTAATTTTAAGTACATTTTTATATATTTCCAACATTTTTAATTTTTTATATATAATACATCAACATGAAAATCATATACTACATTATTACCAAATAACATTCTTTTTTTATATATAATACATCAATATAAAAGTCATATACTACATTTTTAAGGTTTCATGGCGAATTGGGGCTAATTGTGAACAAAAATCAAACTTTAGCCCACTAGATTTTAACATTTACTTACTGGTTTTTATAAAATGTGAATGTCAAAGTACGGTCAACGGTTGACCATATCTTTACTCGGTTTTTAAAAAGTCGGAACGGCAACCTCCTTCTGGCGGTTTTAGGACCGAGTACTCGGCAACTCGGCCGACTTTTAGAACACAGATTTTTTCACACCTATTAAGAAAGTTACTTTTCAATCATAAGTGTATTGGTTTTGCCAATTACACTATATCCTATAACTTTAAACCAATAAAAATCTAAAAAAAATAATGATTATTTCTTGAAATCTAAAAAAGTGAATAAAAAGCTAAAAAATTTATCATTATGAAACAACATAAAATTGCTAGAAAATTCATAAAAAAAAAACGGAGGGAGTAATTTAGTAGTATTACTCTTCTAACGTTTAGTGGTACACTGGTTGTCTAAAACAATGTTGATTGCAAGTTTGCAAATTGCAACTAAACTTCATAATTCTGTTTCTACAAAAAAATATGTTGAAACTACTGTTTCTTTAGCACTTTGGGCACTGAAAATAGGCGGAGCCCACGTGGGCCCTGCTTTTCAGATCTATCTTGAAGTGCGAATATTCTACTGTATAGTCTGTATGAGATTTTTATTTATTTCCTGGTGGTGTAATCATTCAGTAAGCGCAGGGAGAATGAATTCAAGAAGTTATAATCTGAATATTCCTGTGAACTTGGTTGTCGTAGGCTTATAAACAATACACATGAGACATATTTTCCTTTCTATTCCCTTTTTTTTTTTGGTGTTAATATACATTCTCATACTTGTGAAAACGAGTTATTAAAAGCCTTTCTAAGAAGAGAAAGCTGAGCCATGTTGGCTTTCAGACTCGGGTTTGCCATTTGAGTCACGTAATGTTGTTCGATCACAGTTTGGCCATCTGTCACATTTACAGTTGTTTAAACATTTTCTTTATCACTTGTTTTGGTTTATAAACTCATAAAATCTTACAAAAACCTTTAACAGAAAAAAAAACTCATATAAAATCTAAAGCTGGATAATAAACTTAAATTAATTAGGTGACCCAGGCTGAAATATCATATCGACCAGGTTTTCAATTGGGCGTTTGGTTCAACTTCGGCTAGTCACATGCACATGATTGTATTTCTTTCATATAAAACAAACTTCGTCCTTTTTTCTTCAAGATGCTATCATCTATATCGTGTCCATATATGTAGGTCAACGTGTTTGTAAAGTTATATTGTGGTACGTACAACAAATGATGACTGATATTAAAACGATGATATATTGCAATCTCATTTGATCTAATTGTTTTCAGTTCGGTTCGGTTTGACATGTAAAACCCATCAAGGCAGGTGGAAAAATTGACTAGCTCATTATATTACTATAATAATACCATTCCTCTATCAATGATAAACCTTGTATACTGTATATAAAAAAGACTCTTCTTTGGTGCTGTGCTGGCTACGGAACCACAAACGGGTTTATCCTGATTATTCGTTGCTTACAGTTTTGGTTTAATCTAAGACGCACGTATATATCATATGGAAATCTAATTACGTAAGACGAATTTATAGATCTATATATGCAAGTAAATGGCTTTGGCCAATCCATGGTTGATGTTTCGTGGGGTTATTCTTGAATCTTGTGTTTTAAGCAACGTATTAGTGGATCGATAATCCAATTATAATAGGTATCTTGCAAATATGAATGTTATATAGTTTATGCTTATCCTTCTTTAAATTCGTGTTGTTGATTTTTATATAATTTCTTGGTATAATTTCCATTAGGAATTTTCTTTCATTAGACTACTTTAATCCTTTATAATAGGTGATAAAATGTTGGGAAATTGTAGTCAATAACAATAAAAAAATTCATAATTAACAAAATAACTATACCAGATTTTAGGCTAGAATACAGTGTGAATAATATGTAATATTGCCAAATTACCCCTGATGGATGAGAGAGAAAGATGAACCAATTTTGTTTCATCTCTTCTCTTCATCGAACTCATCTTCTTCCTTCTGTGTTCAGATCTTCCTCTTAAATTTTAATTTCACATATATTGGTTTCATATATGATTCACCACCCTTACTTCAATCATCTCTTTCGATTACTTTTAGTCATTTATATTTCTCCGATAAACTCATTTCTCCTGTGTTTCCAACCCTTTTTTAATATATTTTGAGGACATATCATAATCTTTCTCCCTGGTTTCTCTCAATCATTTATTTCCCTGATTTCTCTCAGATAAAAGTAATGAACGGCCAGATTTTGACATTTTAGTCGGAAAAGTAGCTCAGATTTTGGTTTGATTTCCCCAATAATGATTTGGGGTTTCTCTTCAAATTTAAGTCAACAGTTAAATATGTTTCGAGAGGTTTTCTCCTACTATGCTTTTAATTTCTTCGCGTTTGTTTATTCTCTAAACAAGCAAGAACGAAAATTGTGCATTTCTGGTTCTAGATAAATCAGAGAAAAGTGAAATGGAATTTATTTTAATACGGTGTTCTGTTCTTCATTGTCGTATGGTATAAAACAGAATGTAAAGGTAGTTTCGTCTAATTCCTTCCAAAAATACTGTTAGATGATTACTTTTTTTATATTAATTTCCTTATAGTTATATTCTTAATTTACTACTCTAATATGTATATTCAATACTCTAATATGTATATTCAGCTAATTCACCCTAAAATGTTTCCATTGATAATTTTTTAAGCAAGTAGCAACAGTGGCTGCCCGCCCATTAAGAATTACAAAAAGGCAACTCTGATGAGTTGTTAAGATGGCCTGAAAAGAAACCCAACATGAACGGATGAACTCACAAGGCCCAATGCAGTTTGAGAAGATGTTTACGTTTAACAATCTATGATATCAGCCTATCAGGGGATAACCAATGAAATGTTGTAACTGAATTCAACAAGATGTATATGATTCAATTCTATTGAATCTTTTAACTTTAAGTAAGAGAAAGGACTTAAAATTTTTAAGTATTCGGTTTTATGGAATGTTAAACACGTTCGCGACATAGAACTGATATCTTTAATTCACTCTCATCAATTATTCAAGTAGCCAAGTAGGCTAGTCAACGACATATGAATATTTTTCATTTCGTGTAATTGCTAACAATTATTAGTTTATTTGTTTGATTGCTCTGCTGTTGAAAGATTTTCGAATCTGTCTGTTAATGTAGCGTATCTGCTAATATAGCGAAGACAGAGTTATAAAATATGTGAATATGTAGTTGAAACATTTTGTGTATGAGTGAAAAAGTAGTAGAAAGAGTCGTGATATGTAAATGGACTTAAAAAATCAATGAACTGATTTGGATATGGATTTGGAGAAGTTAAAACTGATCTGGATTATGGATTTGGAGGAGTTGAAAAGGGAAGTTTAGAAGTGGGTAAAAGAGATTTGGAGTTATCAAGATGAAATGAATATTTTCTTCTTTTTTTTAAAGAAAAATAAGGAAAAAAATATCATATTGGAGATTTGAAGTAATCAATAAAATTGAAATCTTGTAGAGTTTCTAGATATGTCTATTGAATATAAATAGAGAGTTGTAGCTGTTTGTAGATAGCCATCACATCACACAAAGCCGAGAGTTTTAATATATTCGAATTTATATTTTTTGTAAAAATGTTATAACAAAGAGGGCCAGAGTTTTAAATGTTATAAAATTGTGTATAGATATAAAAATGTGAGGGTTATTCGTGTCTTGAGCTTATTAATTTTGTTTAAGAACATATTTGTAAGTTGTTTTATTTTATTTTTAGTAATATATTTTTCTTTTGTAGAAAAAACCCTGTCTCAATTTGTGATCTACTAATACATTTGTATCTCTTGCTTTTTTACTATCATGTTGTCAGAGATTCGCTCAGATTTGTTCAAACCAGCTACATATATACCTCGTTTTTAAAATCACATTATAATCACAAAAGCATAACATTTTAAAACTCAATTAATCATACAACTTATTCATCCTCCTCCATTAATTAACATTTTCCTTGTACAGCTGTTTCTATAGACAATTGATGTATGGACTTAAGCTTCCTCGTTTCACATGGTGGACTTTTCACATTTTGTTTTGAGTTTACCCAAAATCGGTTCATGTTAATAACAAAACCGATGAGAAACAAAATCTGATTCATTCGGGTCAGGGTTTGCGACTTTGCGTGCCTTTGGTCCATTTTCATTTTTTTTTAGGTTTACCATCGTTTTGGTTTAGAAAAGCAAAAGTGATGAGAATTAAATTTGATTTATTCGGTTCATAATTTGTAGTATGTCATGGGTTTGTGTTAGCGGTTAAATTTGGTTTAGTTAAAGAATGCAAGTGTGTGCAACCAATTCTAATTAGAACTCGGTTTGGTTTTACCGTTTGGTCTAACCCGGATTAATTTAGTCTAACCGAACCACTTAAGAATGCCCACGATTACACATGCACAAACTTAAAAATTGAAAGTTGACTTTATGTTCATTTTAAGACGACGGAGTTCATTTTGATCAATGCAGATTGCTACAGAGAAAGGGAAAGAGAGAGAGAGAGGGAGAGAGAAAAGAAAAACAACAAAAGATGGAATTCGCAAAAACAAAATGGGTGGCGGCGGCGGCGAGCATATGGATACAAAGCTTAAGCGGAGCAAGCTACACTTTTGGAATATATTCTTCTCTTCTCAAATCATCTCAGTCTTACGACCAATCAACCCTTGACACCGTCTCCGTCTACAAAGACATCGGAGCCAATGTAGGCATCCTCTCCGGCCTCTTCTATACAGCGGTTGCAAGCGGCAAAAGCGGCACCAGCCGTCGCTTCTTTAGTGGGCCATGGGTTGTTATATTTGTGGGGCTGCTCCAATGGTTCGTTGGGTATGGTTTTATATGGATGGCTGCGTCGGGAGTGATCAACCGTCCTCCGGTACCTGTCATGTGTTTTTTCATGTTCTTAGCCGGTCATTGTCAGCCTTTCTTTAATACGGCCATTGTGGTCACCGCCGTCCGTAATTTCTCCGACTACGGTGGGACCGCCGTTGGCATTATGAAGGTATAGGATTATTTCAATTATATATCAATTCTTTTATTATTAATACATGATATTGAACAGGTATTGCTATAACATTTTTTGTTGTTTACTAGCTGGAGAAAGGAACTAGTAATTAATATGATGTCTACGACCGATCTGTTTTTTTTTTTTTTTTTTTTTTTTTTTTCTTTTATATAGCTAACATAATATAACTAGTGAAAATTGGTACTTGACGTTAGTTTTTATAAAACAAAGTTAACAAAAAATCGGTTTAGTATGATAAGATAAATCTTGATAAGTTTTGTAGCCCTCAAGCAAATTTAATAAATTAGTAATGTGTTGTATTTTTATAATTTTTAAAATTCAGGGTTATGTTGGACTAAGCGGAGCAATTCTTGTTCAAATGTACCACATATTTTGTGAAGGCGACCCAACGAATTACATTCTGCTCTTGGCCGTAGTACCATCACTCTTCATCTTTATGACGATGCCTTTCGTTAGAACGTACGACACAGTCGTCGCTGGCGACAAGAAACACTTGAACGGTCTCTCCGCCATCTCCTTGATCATCGTCATTTATCTTATGGTCGTCATATTGGTCGAAAACGTTTTCGGAATGTCGGAGACAATGCAGATATGCTCCTTCACCCTTCTACTTATCTTGCTCGCATCTCCTCTCTTAGTGGCGGTTAGAGCACAACGTGATGAGAAAGCGAGATTATTGTCTTTGGATCTTCCGGTTAACCACACAACCGCATTGCTCGACTCTCCTAGGCTCAATACTTCCGGTAATGTTTAGTTTTGGTTCTTTTTTTTCTTGGCGAATGATATCTTCAATGAATGATATATAACCCTAGTTATATGTTAATTAGTGAGTTTAATAAGGTCACTTAATTAGTTAAGTGGAATTACTCGCTAACACATTTTAGTTAATCTTGACAGATTTTAATGTAGTCATGACTAATGACATGAATGTCGTGGAAGCAATATGCACAACCAACTTCTGGCTTCTATTCGTGGCGATGATATGTGGAATGGGTTCAGGACTCGCGACGATAAACAACATCAGACAGATGGGAGAGTCACTTGGCTACTCTACGGTTCAGCTCAATGCTCTGGTGTCTCTTTGGAGCATATGGAATTTTCTAGGCCGGTTTGGGTCCGGTTACATCTCAGACGCATATTTACACAGTCATGGGTGGCCAAGACCGGTTTTCATGGCCATAACACTAGTCATTATGGCTATGGGTCACCTTGTCATGGCATCCGGTTTAGTAGGCAGCCTATATGTCGGGTCACTGTTGGTTGGTTTAGCTTACGGGTCACAATGGTCACTCATGCCGACAATAACCTCTGAAATATTCGGGATTATTCACATGGCAACTATATTCTATACGATCTCGATAGCAAGTCCAATTGGTTCATACATTTTCTCGGTGAAGGTGATAGGCTACTTCTACGACAAGGTAGATTCTGAGGATGATCATTCTTGTTATGGGAACCATTGCTTTAGGGCTTCGTTTATAATTATGGGTGGAATGGCTTTGCTTGGAGCTCTTGTTGCTTTTGTCTTGTTCCTCCGCACGAAGAAGTTTTATGCAACACTTGTGGCCAAGAGGATGTTGAAGTGATCTTTGGAGCTAAGCTAGGAACTGAATTGTGAGGACTCTACTTGTTTTGGCATTTTTTCATATCTTACATTTTTCAAAGCAAATATTTATTATTTGTAAAAAGCGTGTGTTGTGAATTCTTGAGAAGAAATTATTGGGTCATATGATTATCAAAAGTTTAATAATTAGGCAGAAAGAGGATACTATTTTCAGCCAATTATAACTCGCAATATAATTTTATTCTGCCAAATAACTAAATTATAATCTGCTAAAAACAGCTACAGTATGTTGTCATAAGAATGTTTATAATTCTTGTTCGATTTTTCTCTATTTTAAAACCATAAGAATGTATATTTTCTAAGATTATGTAAAGATCTGATTATCTTTTTTTTTTGTATTTTATTATTTAACTTTTGAACAAAACCGAATATTTTTACAAGTGAATTAGTTAATTGTGTCACTAATGCGGTTTTATAATAAAAAAAGTCAGGCCTGACGATAAAATTACAACTCATCTTTGTCGTGTAAACGTGTTTAGAGTCAGAAGCTCAAACGCATATACCCTTTACATCTCGCAAGAGCAGCATAAAGACAAAAGACTTGATCTTTAATCATTTCTTTACTCAATCTCGATGATGACGAGGAGGTAGAGACAGCGATAAGAACATAGCTGAGATTTTCTTTTTACACAAAACAGAACAGTTGTGGTAATAAATCGAAATTGGCTTTCAATTTCTCCGAGAAATGGAGAGAATAAACACGAAATGGGTAGCAGCAGCAGCGAGCATATGGATTCAAAGCTTCAGCGGAGCTACATACACATTTGCAATCTACTCTTCAATCCTCAAGTCATCTCAATCTTATGACCAATCTACCCTCGACTTTGTCTCCGTCTTCAAAGACATCGGTGGCACTTTAGGCATCTTCTCCGGTTTCCTCTACACGGCCATGACCTCCGGTCGTGGTGGTGCTAGTGGGCCATGGGTTGTCGTTTTCGTTGGCTTGGTTCAGTGGTTTCTTGGATTCTTTTTCATGTGGGCTTCCGTCGTTGGCCTCATTCCTCCGCCTCCTGTGCCGCTCATGTGCTTGTTCGTCTTCTTGGCTGGTCACTCCCTCCCGTTTTTCAACACCGCTAGTGTCGTCACCGCCGCTCGTAACTTCCCTGACTACGGCGGGACCGCCGTCGGCATTATGCAGGTAAGACGCAAGATTCTTGATTTCTTGTTAGCTTTTTTCAAGAAATTTCAAGAACTTGACTCATTTTTCCTCTAAAGGGGTTTCTAGGTCTAAGTGGAGCAATTCTGATTCAGCTGTACCACGCTGTCTCCGGCGGAGAAGGTAACCCAGCGACATTCCTTCTAATTCTGGCCATAGTACCAACGGTTGTCATGTTCTTGAATATGCCTTTTGTGAGAGTCTATGAAACGGTCACAACGAGTAACAAGAAGCATTTGGATGGTCTCTCTGTGATCTCTTTGATCATCTCCGCGTATCTTATGGTCGTTATAGTTTTCGAAAACGTTCTTGGTCTGTCACGGTCCATGCAGATTCTCACCTTCCTCCTCGTGCTGATACTGCTTGCCTCTCCTCTCTTGGTTGCGGTTAGAGCTCTACGCGAAGAAAGGCACACACTTTCTTCTTCATCTCTAGAATCCCCTGTTCTCGCCTTGCTCGAGTCTCATTGTGAAGATGGAGATGGTGTGGTTGTAGAAGACTCGAACATATTGGAAGCAATGAGCACAATGAACTTCTGGCTACTCTTCTTGGCAATGCTGTGTGGGATGGGATCTGGATTCGCGACTATAAACAATATGAGACAGATTGGGGAGTCTCTTCGTTACTCTACTGTTCAGCTTAACTCTCTGGTGTCTCTCTGGAGCATATGGAACTTTCTAGGCCGGTTTGGGGCCGGTTACGTATCAGACACGTTCTTACACAAACACAGCTGGCCAAGACCGGTTTTTATGGCGATAACTCTAGGCGTCATGGCTATAGGTCACGTTGTGGTGGCCTCTGGTTTACGAGGAAGCCTCTATGTCGGTTCGGTTTTGATCGGTATGGCTTACGGGTCGCAGTGGTCGCTTATGCCGACGATTACGTCGGAGATATTTGGGATCAGGCATATGGGAATGATTTACTTCACGATTTCCATTGCTGGTCCCATTGGGTCGTATCTTCTTTCTGTGAAAGTGATTGGTTACTTCTACGACAAGGTAGCTTCTGAGGAGGACAATTCTTGCTTTGGAAGTCAGTGTTTCAGGACTTCGTTTTTGATCATGGCGTCTGTGGCTCTGTTTGGTTCCTTCGTTGCTTCTGTTTTGTTCTTCCGCACTAACAAGTTTTACAAAAGGCTTGTAGCCAAGAGGAGCTTGAAGTGAGCTCGCAAATTTTGTGTATATCGTTTATATTTGTGATTTGAATTTTGAAGTTGAAATAGAAAACAGAATTTTTTGAAAATCTTGCTATAAAACAAAACGATATGAGAGTTGCCCAATCTAAAAACAATACAAACAAAACAACTTAAGGATTCACTTTAGATTGGAGATGAATAGATTATGAGTACTCTATGGTTGTTACCCTTTATTTATAGCATTCTATGATTTGAGTCATATTTTCACTTCAAATCACTCTGTTTCTCTAACTAATTTGTGATTTTTGTTCAAATATTTATATCTCGAAAGAAATACGGGATGAGGTAATTCATTTTCTTTTATTTTGTAAGAAGTGAAAGAAATACAATGAGAGATGAAAAAATTTAACAGAACTACAGAAGTGTAACTCTTTTTTTTTTTTTTTTTTTGAACAACACATAAGTGTAGTAACTCAAAATGGTTTTTATTGTAGTTGTCAAAAAAAAAGGTTTTTATTGTTTTGCTTTGTTTTAAAAAGAAGTTTGGTTTAATTCATAGAGCGGGTTTTAAAATCTAGACCGTATCGTTCGGATAAACCGGTTAAAACCGCAATCTTTTTTTTTGGGTAGGTCAAAACCGAAGAAACTCATTTTAAAGAAAAAAAATTGGATTAAAATCTTAAACCCTGGATTGATTTTTTTCGGCGAGAACCCTAAAACGCTACACTGGTTTCATTGCCGCCAACATCAGACTTGTGCAATCTCTTAGTCATCATCCATCGTCAATCCAACGAGCTCCACCAAAAGGGTCTTCTCATTCGCTGCTTTTTCAGGTCAGAAACCCGACCACCGTTATTATCTTCTCCTTCCTTTTTTCTTTATCTCTCTGTTTCGATTCAATCTAAATTGCAAAGCTTTATTCTCTCTACCTGTTTTGTTTATTTGCTGATTCCATGTTTTGTGAGACTCTTCTGCAACCCTAAAGATTCAATTTTGAGTATTTATGTTTCACTGGAAGCTTCAGTCTCGCTTATGGTCTAATAGCATTTTTGCTAGATTTTAGTTTTTTTTTTGTTCTCTAAGTTTTAATTAGGTAAAAGAATTGTATGATACTGCCCTAAAGTTCTGTCTTTTATTGTTTCCCAATCTCAGAAGCTCTATCTTACTCTTGAACAATTGCTCCCAGGGAAGCTTCTTCAATCTTAACGAAAAGTAAGTTTTTTCTCTTGTAGGTTTGTGTAAGCCTAAAAGTAAAGTGATTGATAAACCTAATAAACAGTTAACGTTCTATTGTAGAAAACTCATTTGGATTAGTCAAGTAAACGGAGTCTAATTATGGAATTGCTTTGTCATGATCTTGAAACCAGCATGAGCCTCACATCCTCAGAGACAGACGTTCCTGTTCCCGAAGATTTTGGGGAGTTCATGCGCTCTCGCATACTGCAGTCGAAACGACCCGACCATGAGCATCTATGCGCTGTCATCGAGGAGCTATCAAAAACTCTAGCTGAAGATAGTCATTCTCGGACTCCTGTGGCTTACTTTGCCGCCACGTGCATCTCCCTAGACAGCCTCTTGTCTGCAAATGCTGAACCACCTTTGGATGTTGTCCAGCCACATGTTGTCATCCTTTCCCTTGTGTTCCCTAAAGTCTCAGCAGGAGTGCTGAAGAGGGATGGTATGGCTTTGCGTCTCGTCCTCAGCGTGCTTCGTCTTGAATCAGCCACGACTGAGTGCTTGATTTCGGCGTTTAAGTGTTTGGTTCATCTCCTCGCAACCGTTGAGTCCATTGTGGTGAACGAGGTCTCTGAATACTGTAGCATCTTGCTGAATTTCGTAACTCATTCAGACGGGAAGGTGAGAAAGCTAGCAACCTCCTGTCTCCGTAATGTCCTGCAGAAATCCCATGGAACAAAGACTTGTCAATTAGTAAGTGGAGCTATTGCAGAACTGTTCCAGAAATATCTAAACCTTGGCCTTGAATCAGAAGCGGGTTCTGCTGAAGGATCCAGGGGAGCGTACCAAATGATTCATGTTATCATCACTCTAAAAGAGTGCTTGGCCCTGATGTCGAGAAAGCACATTGCTTCTGTGTTGGAGGGCTTCAAGGTGCTGCTGACTATGCGTGTTCCAGACATTATTAGTCCGGTGATAGACTCTTTAAATGCAGTGTGTCTCAATCCAACCTCTGATGTTCCGGTTGAGGCGCTGGTCGAAGTGTTATCTATTGCGGCTGGACCGTTCAAGGCACATGAAACATCTGCTGATGCCATGACCTTCACGGCGCGTTTGCTGAAAGTTGGATTGACGAGGGCTTTTTCCCTAAACAGAGATCTTTGTGTGGCTAAACTTCCTACTGTGTTCAATGGTCTGAAAGGTATGTTGTTGTATCTGCTCCTTCCTGCCTTTTTTTGGTTTCAGAATTTGTGAAAGATAATGCTTTTCTTCTCAATGTGGTTTATCCTACTGTTCCCAATCTCATGATCTTTGTGCTTCTTTTTGGCAGATACTATTGCATCTGAACATGAGGAGGCAATCCTTGCAGCAACGGATGCGTTGAAGAGTTTGATATATTCATGCATTGATGAAAGCTTGATTAGAGAAGGCGTCAACAGCATCCAGAACTCAAACTTGATTGTAAAGAAGTCTACTCCAACAGTCATTGAAAAACTGTGTGCAGCAGTTGGAAGCTTGCTTGATTACAAGTACCATGCAGCCTGGGACATGTCTTTCCAAGTAGTTTCGGCGATGTTCAATAAATTAGGTAATTAGTTTTCTTTTATTCTCTGACTTTTCATTTGTTAATTCTTGTTGAAGGTCTTTTCCTCTCTGAGATACTGACTCTTGTACCTCGGGAAGTTATATTGATTAATTATTTGCTATGGTGTTCATGTACTAATCTATCCACTCAAATTTACAGGTGAAAATTCCACATATTTTATGAGGAAGACCCTCGAGGACTTGTCAGATATGCAAGATTTACCTGATGAAAGCTTTCCTCATAGGAAGCAGGTAACTTTACTAGTCCTGGAGCTTAATGATCATCTGCTGGGGTTCTACATTACAGTAAATTTACTTGAGATAGTGATGTCACTTGTGATTTGTTAACTTGGCTTTGCCGTTGAAACTAACTACTCTTAATCAGAAATATACTATTCTTTACCTTAGAACTTCAGTGACGATATTAGGTTACCCATATGGCTGAGTTGTTGGAAGAAAAGAAGTGCTGTGAGCATATGGAACTATATCAGTAGATATTGGGCTGTGTTAACTTTATTTCAAAGCCTCAAAATACTTGATCGTGTGGCTACACTTCTTGTGTAAACTTTTTTTCTGCTTCTGTATTGACTTAGTGGTGGCTCTTATGCTGTTGGTACAGAAAATCGATACAAACGAAATATCTATGCAGAACTTTTTATGTAAACGTGCTCTCATTTTAGTTAGAAATGAATGATACTATAAGACGATGCAATCCATGTATTAGACCTTTTTCTTTTAGTCACGTCTTGTGTTTACGTGACTGTTTGTTTGACTGATGTTATCTTTGTTGGCGATCTCCAGTTGCATGAGTGTGTAGGATCAGCCCTTGGTGCTATGGGACCTGAAACATTTTTAAGCATTGTGCGCTTAAACCTTGAGGCTAGTGATCTGTCTGAGGTAAACGTTTGGCTCTTCCCAATCTTGAAGCAGTACACAGCTGGAGGGCGGCTAAGTTTCTTCACAGATACTATTTTTAGAATGGTCGAAACAATGAGCCAGAAAGCTCAACAGGTAATTTTTATCTTTACCAGCTGTTGGGGTATATATCTTTGTTTTTCTCTAATGTTGTGAATTGTTTGTGATGGCAGCTCAAGCTACAAGGTCTTACTGCAGCATCCAAGAGTGTGGATTCTCTCGTATATTCATTATGGGCTTTGTTACCTTCATTTTGTAACTATCCCATGGATACCGAGGAGAGTTTTGCGGATCTGGGGCAAGTATTGTGTGGAGCTCTTCAAACGCAGGCTGAAACCCGTGGAATTATATGCACCAGCTTGAATATTCTTATTCAACAAAATAAGGACATTGTGGATGATAAAGAAGTATCGGCCAATGATGCTAGTCCTGCTGTGCTACGAGCTACTGCTCGCTATAATTCACACCATGCGGCAGCTAATTTGAAAGTTCTGCGGATGTGTGCTCCTAGATTATTGGATGTTTTGTCAAGGATATTTCATGAATCTGGCAAAGATGATGGCGGTTCTCTTCAGGTAATTAACAACCTTAAAGAAATTATGATGGGTTGGGATATATTATCGGTTCATTAAATGACATCAGAGCTTGTTGTTCTTCTTCTTCTTACATTAAATCGTCTCTCTGATTAGATAAACAACGCTATTCAGAGCTTATCCCAGTAGTTGACAACAACTTTAATTGTCTAAATTTCAGTCTGCGATAGGCAATTTGGCTTCCATAGCGGAGAAAAAGACTGTTTCCAAGCTACTTTTCAAGACATTGCGAGAGCTTTTAGAGGCTACGAAAACTGCCATTGCACAAGATGAAAGTTCTGCTAGTGGGATGGACGTGGATACCGCAGACAAAAACTCTTCTTCCAACCTTAGGTACTGTTACTCCCACGTGTGTTTATAGTTTAATAGTTCCTACTGAGCCAAAGTTGACCTGTATTTTGCATTTCATTTCAGGGCAAGGCTGTTTGATTTGTTAGTTTCGATTTTACCTGGTTTGGATGGTCAAGAAGTAGCTACCGTATTCAGTTCTCTGAAGCCTGCAATGCAGGTTTGTAACTTGATCTAATTGTATTGAGTGTTTTATTGTTCTGGGTGTGGATGGGATGTATCCTATTAGTACATGAAGATGAGTTTTATGAATTATGTGGATGAGGGGTATATGCTGATGCGGGTTGTTTAACTTCAGGATCCCAAGGGCCAAATCCAAAAGAAAGCGTACAAGGTTCTTTCAATCATCTTGAAGGTATTACTTCCTTTTCCTTAGATTTTTCACTCTCGACTAGGTCAAGTATATTGATTCCTTTTGTGCATAGCTGACTGCTTTCATGCTCTCTTAAACATCTATTACTTCATTGATATGATGCTGTGATTATGTTTTCTTTGTGGTTCATCAAGATATTATATGCTTACTTACTCTATGTTAAACAGTAGACGACTAACAATAAATTATGTATCGTATACACTGATGCTGTTTATTTTAGGTCACTGAAAACAGTTGACTTTAGCTTTCATTTACTAATAGATCTTGACTAATGTCTTCGGTTCAAATGTTTCTGTTGCCAGAGCTCTGATGGATTTGTTTCAAAGAACCTCGAGGAGTTGCTTGAGCTAATGCACAATGTATGCCATGTCTCTGCCAAGCGCCATAAACTTGATTGTTTATACTTTCTGTTAGCTCATGCGTCAACGACTGTAAGAAGCTACTCCTTTTAGCTCAGAATTGCATTTTGTTTCTCGTATTAGAGAAATATAGTCCTCATAGACGCTGCTGGATTTTTTCCCCGTACAGGATGATCTAAAGGAGAGAAAAGACATCGTTTCTTCTTTTCTACCCGAAGTTATACTTGCTTTAAAGGAGGTACTAAGCATTGCTTGTTACTGTATGTGTCAAACTATTATCGTGTAAGAATAATTATTCAGGTCGCTGCTGTTTCTGCAGGTTAATAAAAAAACAAGAAACAGAGCCTATGACGTGCTTGTTCAGATTGGTCATGCATACGCAGATGAGGAAAATGGTGGAGACTATGAGAAATTACATGGTTACTTCAATATGGTATGTTTAATCTAATCCTACCAATTCACTGTAACATTTTTCTTCCGGATCTTTGTTTCTGGATTTGTTACATGGTTACTTCAATAGTAGGATTGATTGTTGACCTCTGTTGTACCTGTAACAGGTGGTTGGTTGCTTGGCTGGAGAAAAGCCTCAGATGATCAGTGCTGCTGTTAAGGGTGTAGCTCGTTTAACATATGAGTTCTCGGATCTCATAGCTAGTGCTTACAATTTGCTTCCTTCAACATTTCTTCTCCTCCAGAGGAGAAATAAGGAGATTACAAAAGTTAGTTTCTATCTTCCCTTCTAAGACACAAATCCCTATGTTGCTGCGAGTTGGCCATTTGCCTCATTTCTTTATCAATGAGACTCAGTGAACTGTTCTGAAACCTACAATCAATCTATTCTGGAAAACAGGCAAATTTAGGTTTGTTGAAGGTGTTGGTGGCTAAATCACCTGTTGAAGGACTACACGCAAACTTAAAGAGTATGGTCGAAGGCTTACTGAAGTGGCCAGAAGGAACCAAAAACCTTTTTAAAGCAAAGGTGTGTTTCTGATACCTTTTTATTAACGCCGCAAGTTTGCCCTATCTCACACACGGAGATGCACACATGTTACTAAACTTTGTTGTACATAATAGCTGTATGTATATTATGATTTGGTTTTGCGGATTCTTGTCCTCTTTTATCCTCTTTTAAAGAGTCATGTTGGTATAATAGGTGAGGCTTCTGTTGGAGATGCTCATCAAGAAATGTGGCACGGAGGCTGTCAAGTCCGTGATGCCTGAGGAACATATGAAACTCCTGACAAACATCAGAAAGGTTTGCTAACAATTTTCAAAATTAGTTTAGATTTCAGCCTTTCAGTATCTGTGTTATGTATGTCATAGAGCTACTCTTGATTCATATCAGGTCACGGAACGCAAAGAGAGAAAATATGCAGCTGGCTCTGAAATGAGTAGATCGCAGCATTCAAAAGAATCTTCATCAAAGTACCTTTCCATCTCAGATAGCAGATACTCTCAGAGAAGTATATTGAGTGGTCAAGTACTGACTGTTCTTGGTTTCTGTCTTCCAGGGCTAGCAGGTGGAATGATACAAAGATATTTTCTGATTTTGCGGATGAAGACGAGGACAGCGATGTAGACTACATGGATGGGGAGTCGCGTGGCCGGACCAAGGCTTCCTCTTTTTTGAAATCTAAGGCATCCGGATTGAGGTTGGCACATTTTGGCAATAATCTTGGCTAGATGTTCCTTTGGCTCTACTTACCTAACTTGTTGGTGACTTGTTTACAGATCCAAGAAAAACCAGAAGCAGAGTCATCTTGCAGTGGACGAGTCAGATGATGAACCGCTTGACTTATTGGACCGAGACAAAACAAGATCAGCTCTTCGATCAAGTGAGCTTCGCAAACAGAAAGCTGACTCGGATGAAGAAGCAGAGTTTGATGCGGAAGGACGCCTAATTATCAGTGAAGGAGGAGGGAGAGCTAAAAGAAAGGAAATGTCTGATGCAGCCTCGGATGCCAAGAGCAGCAAAGGTAGCCGTTTCTCTGCAAACTCGTCGAAGAAGAACCAAAAGCGGATGAAGACATCAGAGTCTGGATACTCTTACACAGGCAAAGAGTATGCAAGCAAAAAGGCAAGTGGTGATCTTAGGAGGAAAGATAAACTTGAACCATATGCTTATTGGCCACTTGATCGTAAGATGATGAGTCGCAGACCAGATCAGAGGGCGGTGGCAGTCAGAGGTATGTCAAGCGTTGTCAGGCTCACAAAGAGGATGGAAGGCAAGAGCGCTGCGGAAGCACTTGCCACCACCAAGTTCAAAAGATTCAAGAGGAGTGGTAAGAAATCTGCTGGCAAGAAGAAAAACAAGTAAACAAGTCGCATAAGCTGTGCTTCTCACTATGTTTTAAGACATAATAGGAAGAGTAGTATTTTATTTAAAACACATTTTTTTGGCTGCTGAAAAACTTTAAATACCTTTCTGTCCACTTTTGTATTGTAATCAAATTTTGAATATTGTTATTCATGGGAGTTCCATATTGTTCTTTTCATTTTATTTATCTCAACCAGACTAGATAAAAACAAACTGTAGAGTTGATAAGAGTAAACTATCCTTGTCTTTAACTTTTGCAGAATAAAACAAGAAAGCATGACAATTGAAAAGTTCAATTTTGTTCTATAAAAATATTGGTTGAAGCAAAGCAACTCCAACCTTTGGAGTTTGACTCACTGATGTCTAATGTTACTTGCATGATTGAACCAGCCAATACCATCCATGGAGTTTTGTAACATCTCTTAACACGAAAGTACTTTAATAAGGGATTGAATTATTGAATCTTTGAATAGCAAATACAAACTTCTTGAATCAGTATAATTTCTGCAGTTGATGGGAGAAGTGAAGACTACTCCATACCAAAACAGCTAAATAAAAAATCAGAATCCGAACATATAATCAAGCCACTAGTTAATTGCAAAATGTCATATCATTTTCTTAATTTTTATCTTCTTTATCATCATCTTCTTAGTTCTCTCAAAAAAGGATAACGTACGTAGAAAATCCCAATGAAACAGTAAACGCAAGCCGCTCATTTTGAATCCACACACCGCTCATCTCTTTGTTCTGTTTTGGTTGGTGACCTCTCACTTCTTGTCTTTTTTCTTCTTTTTCAAAACTTTTCCTGTCATGCAAAAATTGTAATAGAAGCAATGACATGCCAAAATCTAGAATTACTCTGTTTATTAAAGGACAACAAGCTCACAAAAGTACGTTACTGAAAAGTTACAAAACTAAACATGAATAAGGAAATATACATTATCTTATATGTATTCGTTAGCGTATAAAAAACCTTTATACTTTCTATCACCATTCGCCATTTAATGTTTCACCAACTAGATAAAAAAGCAAAATTACCATTCACAAACGTAATTACTTCAATTGGTATTAACAAATATTTTCACCAAGTCACCAATGGTGAGGTGGGTTCATCTTCCTATATATGGAGGTTTCCACTATACTAGAGACACGTAACATTAAATTATGTTTCTAAAATAAACTTTGAAAACAATATAAAAACACTTATCCCCACACCTCAGTAGTGTAGAGACACAGAACTAAACACACAAACTCCCAAAAGATAGGGATCACAAAGGGTTCGTACGTTGCTCTCTCTCTCTCTCTAGAGTCTACGATCTCTGAAGCAAAGCGATAATGAAGGAGGAGAGAGAGGATGTGTTGTCATGGCCTCTCATCGGAGAGAAAGATAAGAAGAGTAGTGGACTAAAGGAGGAAGTGAAGAAGCAGCTATGGCTAGCGGGACCACTGATCGGAGTGAGTCTTCTTCAGTTTTGTCTGCAAGTAATCTCAGTCATGTTCGTCGGACATCTTGGCTCTCTTCCTCTCTCCGCTGCTTCCATTGCCACCTCCTTCGCCTCCGTCACCGGCTTCACCTTCCTCGTTAGTGCTCTCTCCCTAGCTACTCGATCCGTACATATATTATAATATCTACAAAATTCACTAATTCTTTTTTGACACATGAAGAATAAGAATTATACATGATATATAAAAAAGAAGAAGATCTCTAGTCTGATCTGAAACGAGATGTGGGGTGATTGTTTTCTCCGTCTTTTAAAGTTTAAGACCTTAAAATATCAAAATGAGAAATAAATTATGAATAACTAATATATTATTCAGGTACGATATGTAGGTACCAGCTGGTCCTCTTGTCTAAACTGTCAAGTTGCGTATGCATATTTGATTCTTTTGTGCTACTCTCTGAATATATAGCTAAATGGACAAACACATTTTGTCCTTTTAAGGAGAGAAGCAGAAACGCCAAAATATATGATAAAATATGTTTTTATATTAAAACAAACTGACGTGATAAGTGAACATCATATCGACAAAAATATCATCAGCCGATTTTGCATATGAAAAAGAAAGTATGGTTTACCTTTGCTTTTATAGCTACCCTCACATGTCGTATATTGAAAGGTAAATGTCTAGATTTATCAACAATTGCGTTGACCGCTTGCTTGTAAAGCAAGAAACCTAAAAATAAGAAAACTATTACCCTTTTGAACAGATGGGAACAGCAAGTGCGTTGGACACAGTTTGCGGCCAATCATACGGAGCAAAAATGTACGGAATGTTGGGGATACAGATGCAAAGAGCAATGCTTGTTCTTACACTCTACTCTATTCCTCTCTCCATCATCTGGGCCAACACAGAGCACTTCCTCGTCTTCTTCGGCCAAGACAAATCCATCGCTCATCTCGCTGGCTCATACGCCAGATTCATGATCCCTAGCATCTTCGCCTACGGTCTTCTTCAATGTCTCAACAGGTTTTTGCAGGCACAGAACAATGTGTTCCCCGTGGTGATCTGTTCTGGAGTCATCACTGCGCTACATTTAATCCTCTGTTGGATCCTGGTGCTAAAATCTGGTCTAGGGTTTAAAGGAGCTGCTGTTGCGAATGCGATCTCTTATTGGCTTAATGTCATTCTCTTGTCGTGTTACGTCAAGTTCTCGCCTTCTTGCTCACTGACGTGGACCGGTTTCTCTAAGGAGGCTCTCCGCGATATCATCCCTTTTATGAAGCTAGCTATTCCTTCTGCTCTTATGGTCTGGTAAGTCTACAAACAAAATGATTTCATTAATATATATATTGATTGGACGTAACTTGGAAAACAAGGTTCCTAGAAAATAGATTTATTGAGAAAAATGTTGAGATTTGGTAAATATTGCTTCTCTTGATATTACTTTGGCTCAAGCTCATGGATCTCTTATTTAGTATCCATTTATATATACTTAGTACCTTTACTTTTTGGTGATGTTGTTCGAGCAGCTTAGAGATGTGGTCCTTTGAATTTTTGGTTCTCTCGTCCGGACTTCTTCCGAACCCAGTTTTAGAAACTTCTGTCCTATCAATCTGGTAAGCATCAGTATATATATGTTTTAGTAACTGTTATCTCTTCCTCATATATATAATTCAGAACAAATTTAGCTCTTGGATGTGATTGGACTGATTAAGAAAATATATGCAGCCTTAATACATCTGGAACAATCTGGATGATCCCATTTGGCCTCGGTGGCGCCGCAAGGTCAGTACACCATTAAACCATTTATAAATATGTAAACTTTCGTTAGTGCATTTGGATGCTATATTATATACATCCATATTCAAACATGAGAGATCATGTAAATTTAGTAACGCTAATTGTCCTTTGTAATCCGCAGCACAAGGGTGTCGAACGAGTTAGGAGCTGGGAATCCCAAAGTGGCTAAGCTTGCGGTTCGTGTGGTGCTGAGCATTGCAATCATAGAGAGTATAATAGTTGGATCGGTTTTGATAATGATAAGGAACTTCTGGGGATTCGCTTACAGTAATGACCTCAAAGTAGTCTCATATGTAGCCTCCATGCTGCCTATTCTCGCCTTGGGACACTGCCTAGACAGTTTCCAAAGCGTTCTTTCAGGTTTTATTCTGTACCCAAAACTTCTATATGCAGTAAGTTTCTTTGCTTGCAAGTAAAGGAAAAACCGCGCCCTAAGCACCATTCCGGTTCTTCAACTCGGTTTAGACCGACTATTACTGGTTAATTATATTGTTTTGTCCGGTTAAAAGGGGTTGCTAGAGGATGTGGATGGCAGAAGATAGGAGCTTTTGTGAATCTTGGATCATATTATCTTGTCGGAGTTCCTCTCGGTTTGTTACTTGGTTTTCACTTTCACGCCGGTGGTCGGGTAAATTATTATCTTAAATAAATCCATTGATTTCAAATTCAAAGTTAGCCATATACTTTTAAATTTTAAGGGGCTTTGGATGGGAATTATATGTGCACTCGTGGTTCAAGGTGTATGTCTTTCCCTCATCACCCTTTTCACAAATTGGGATGAAGAGGTAAAAATAATTTAGCTCTATTGTAATTTTACTATAGGTTTTTTGTTTTTCTTTTGGCTATATATTTCGTAATTTATGCCTTTGGGCTTTGACTGTGATTGTTATGGATTATGATTTCAAATGTTTCTTGGTTTATTTTATGGATAGGTCAAGAAGGCTACAAGCAGAATTGAGTCTTCTTCAGATGTGAAGGATTTTGCAGACGACAATGGGTCAATCATTGTATTATGAAAAACTATTCAAAAATGAGAAATCTATATATGTTTTGTTTGATCAACCTTATTAGTTGGGGATCATTAACACATATATTGTTTACAACAAAATAAAATACAAACTTTGTAAGTGTGTTATAATTTGTTACTAAGTGGGCACTTAGCTAAGATTATCAAATACACACTTTGTATTTGCAAGTGTGAGTGTTATAATTTGATACTTTACTACGGCAACAATATATATTTTGGCCCAACTGTTATCCTTTTACAACAAGTTCAGGTCTTTTCAGGTGGTTATTTGGGCCCAATTGTTACATTTCAGCCCATTTCACTCCTTGCTTCTTCCACCGCTTCATTATATTTCTTCACTCTCTCTCGTTTGCTGCAGCCTGACGAATTCCAACGATCTATACCATCATCAACGAAGGTACTCTTCTCTTCCGATCATCTTCTACGATTTACGACTCCTTCGTTCTCGTTTCCGATTCGCTTAAAAATCCTTCTGACATTTTCATCTCTGTCGATCTAATAGTCGTCCCTTCCGTCGCTATTCACAGCATTTCGAGGTCGTTTGGTTTTACCGATAGCGATAGCTTTTCGTTTCTCTGTTCTATGATCAGGAATAGGTTTTTCATTTGATTCCGCTTCCATTTAGCTATATCTGTGATTTGTTGTTTTTTTAGCGGCCATGGATTTTTCCGATGTTAGACCAGCGGTTCGTCGGATGATCCATTCAGTTGTTATTTGTTTTGGTTTTCGCTTGTAACCTTCTCCAGTGGATTCGATTTTGAGCTCAATGTGCTTCATCTACAGTTTTTTCTAACCCTAGGTTGGATTGGTTTTGGTATATGAGTCACTGTGTTTTTTCTTACGTATTTTCTCTGGTAACGAACACTTGCGTTTACAGTCTACAAAATTTTCCATTAGTCTCAGATTCTTCTCTGTGTTTTGCACATATATAGTTGCTTGGTTGCTGATTGAATGAACGATAATGACGAAAAGGATTGTGAGAGATTTCAAAGTGTACGAGTCTGTTATCTTCTTGAACCTTTCTCATCTCTGGCTTTGTTAACAATTTTTTTTTTTCCTTTTCATTTTTGATGGACAGGATACATCTTGATTACCATGGCAACCAGAAATGCTTTGAGAATTGTGTCTCGTAGGTTCAGTGGAAAAGTTCTTAATGAAGAGGAAAAAGCTGCTGAGAATGTTTTCATCAAGGTAAAAATATCAGAAGTTTTCTCACTGTTTGCTGTCTATTCAGTCTCTCTTTAGACTCTTATGTCGATAAGCTCTCTTTTGATGATGATGAAAACTTTTTATCGAGCTCTTTCACTCTTGCTTGATTTTATTTGACAGATATTTAGATAAGTTTGTCTCATATCCATTTCTTATCGTATCATACAATACAAATAACTCTGGTGGAAGTAAACTCTTAACTATCTACATTGTTATTTCAGAAAATGATAGGAAGCTTTCACTATGTTTTTGTGTATTTTAGGCTCTATAGACTCAGAATCCTCAAAGCTAATTAACAGTCTATCTACTTTCCTTTGATGATGATGATGAAAACTTCTATTCGAGCTCTTGCTTGATTTTGACACCTGCGGTTGATTAAGCTTGGTGGAACTAAGCTCTTTACTATGTACAATGTTATTGCAGAAAATGGAGCAGGAGAAGCTCGAGAAGGTAGCACGAAAGGTAATGATTCTGTTAACTACGAATAGCTCACTCAGATTAAGCTTTTCTGTCGTGAACAAAGAGAAAAATAAGAGTCTTGAGCTGAAACATTGTATGTATTGCTATTATTGCTAGGGTCCGGGAGAACAAGCAGGGTCAGCAGGAGGTGAAGCCAAGGTTAGTGGTGGTGCAGCATCATCGACCGAGTCAGGCCCGAAAGTGTCAGAAGACAAGCCCAGAAACTATGCGGTTGTTGCTGGTGTTGTGACCGTCATTGGTGCGATCGGTTGGTACATGAAATCTGGTGGAAAGAAGAAGCAAGAAGTTCAAGAGTGAAAAGAAGATTCAATGTGGCTAAGTGAATAAAATAGAGTGGCTTTGCTCTCTCTCACTCATTCCTCTCTTATGAGAAACTTTTGGTTTGGAAACAAAACATCACGTTGCTACTCTCTTTTCTTTTGGTTTTGGTTTAACAATCTTGACCTTTTTTCGGGGCTTTTGACATTTAGTATCGGAAACTTTTAACTCCATAGACTCTGATGCTCTCTTTTGATCGGAATGTCTAAAATTTCCAACGTTTAGAACGCAAAATACCAATTACAGTAGTAGAAACTCTATAAATTAATAATGTCGGGATTTTGATATTTTATTAATTTATAGAGTTATTAATATATAGATTTTGACTAAAAAATATTTTTCAAAAAAAAAAAATCAGTATTAGTAATCTTTTAAATTTTCTTTCCAATTTAATAAGAATTTTTCTTTATACGAATATATTCTTAACTTTTTAAGTTAAGTTTCTATATTTACTTTATACATTTTTTCATATTTGCCATATTTTTTAAATTTCATATATGTTTTGTGTATGAGAGATTCATATTTTAGCAACTAGATATCTTAGGTATATATATATTAAGTTTTTATATGATAATTATTAATTTATAATATTATTGGGACCATATTTTACATAGGAGTTTAAAAAAAGTTATTATCTTATCGAATTGTGTCATATTTTACACCGACCCAACTCGGGACCAGAAAAATTTATTAATTTATCGAGTATTAATTTATAGAGTTTATACTCTATGTTGCAGTGCACATAAGCCAAGTTCAACTGAAATTTATCAGATTTTGCCATCAAATTTAAATAAATTTTGCCATCAAATTTAAGTGTTTCTCTAAAGACATTTAAAAGGTTCTGTAACTTTCGAGATGATCATATAGATATGAAAACCATAAGTACGTTGCAAAAATATAAGCCTGATTTCGGAATATTTTCGCTCTTGTATGATCTTAGGTACTTAGTAAGTGAATTTTGGAGAGAATAGTTTGTGTAAATGCTCTGTGGTTAATCGTGACATAACAAAGGCAATAGTTGAAGAAACTAAATCCAAATAACAGTGCAAATGATGTTTGAGTAAAAATATTTTGATAACTTCAACAAAGTCTAACATGATAGAATACAAGCTAAACAACAAAATAGAGATTTCGAAAGGTTACAATATGAAGAAAACAAGACGAGAACAAAACGAGAAGCCAAGTATAAAGCCTTTTACTCGAAAAGACTGAAACCCATGTCCTGCAAATTCAACAAAAAATACACAAAGTGAGTTTCTTTATTTCCAGCGATGAAATGTTGAATGTCAAGACTTTTATTAGAAAGAAAGTAAGAACTTACATCATCGGATTCTTCCTTCTCCTCTTTCTTCTCTTCCTTTTTGGCCTCTGCAGGAGCAGCACCGCCTCCTCCTCCACCGGCAGATGGAGCAGCAGCCATGGCAACACCACCACCACCAGATGGCACTGAAGCTAACTTCTCCCTTCCAGCAGCAATTAGCTCAGCCAAGTCTTTCCCTTTCACTTCCTTCAAGAGAAGCTCAATCTGAGAATCCTCTGATTCAGCTCCAACTGCAAAAATGAAAGATAACAAAATTGTCATATTTCAACATTTATTCCACTGGTAAACTCACTCAATCCCACACCAAAAATACAAATTATTTGATCATACACTGTTTAATTAGATACTTCAATGAAACATTTCTTGAAGTTTGCTCATAGAGGGAAGTTCACATTTCCAGCAATAATACCATATACAACCACTGGCCTATCACCAAAGATATATAAATAAATACTTCCTCATGCTTCAACGAACAATTTCCCAATAAAACGAATCATTTCAGATCAAGTGAGCTTTCTCAATGATATTATTAGCTTCCAAATGCATTTGCCAATCTAAACATCAAATTCTAAATTCAAATCTCAACGAATCTTAAACAGTTGAACTAAAAGTAAGAACGAACCTGATCCGAGAATAGTTTTGACATCGGCACTGGTTGGGGAAGCTTTCCCACTCAAAACGGCGAGCAAGTATGCAGCGACAACCTTCATTTCCTGAGAAAAAAAAAGGAAAGAAAACTCAAACAGATTAAAAATCAAGAAGAATATATTGGAGAAGAAGGAGAAACTGAAATGGATAGGAGTGAACTTACTGCAGAAGTTGATGGATCTCGCACGAGTGAGGTCTAGGGTTGGTTTTCAGACGGCGGTGGAGAAGAAGTCGGGAGATATGGAAAGAAAATATGGTTTATATACACTTAGGGTTTTACGGTGTTTTGTTTCACTACCAAATTCTTCGGTTTTGCTAAACCGGGACTAAATTTCATTAGGCCCAGTTTCTTTCTAAGCCCAGGTTTTATGGGCTTCTAATTTTTTTCAATTTAGTGAAAGCAAATTGGCTTCTCCATTGGAAAATTTTGTGAACAAAATAGTGACGACAGTATTTTAACGTCACAAGTTTCACTAACAAGTTAACAACTGCTGGTAAAGACGTGTTTGGGGGGTCAAAACAAGTACAGTTTTGGTGTTTCACCAGAAAGCAGAAAACAATGATGACGATAGCTACCATGATGAAGAATCCAAAATGGAATCATATGAAGATGTAAAGAAGAAAATTTGGGATTAGCGTGTTTCACGTTTGAGGACGAAGAGATACGAAGGTGTGATCTTTAATCTTTATTAAGATTTTGCGTGTTTGGAGTCATTTCTCAGACTCAATTGGTAAAAAGCTTGAGCCTTGAGGCCTGAGCTCATTCTTCGACAAGATAGCAATATATCTTCTGATGATCAATACAGAGTCTGCTTTATTATTTGGATGATTTGTGGCAACCATTATAGTATCTGATACATTGGTAGTCTTATTAAAGATTGATTGTATATCTGGTTTCATAAATGCCTCATCTTTATATAATCTTCTGAAGTTTAATAATTGCGCGCCAACTGTTCGATGAAACGACTCAGTCAAACCAATATTTTAGTTCCTTGCATCTAATTGCGTTTTTTTTAATTCCGTCCTTTGTTATCTATCAATGTCTGTGTGATCCCTGTTTTTGAGTAGTGAAAGAGTATGTTTCTTGGTTGAATTGGTTGAAAGGAATTAACTTTTTTGTTTTCTCTTTTCTTGATAAATTTGGTTTCTTTGTTGATTTGTGGAGATGTTGGCTTCTGGGTTGATGAGACAGACTTATGCCATATTCAACGTAGGCGGAGCTATGTGCTGCTGGGTTCTTTGGAGACTTTCATTACGGTCAGGTCTCTTCTCTTCTTTCACATGATTGTTATTAAGTTCTACTTGCTAGAATAATTAACTCTAGTTGGACAACCAAGATCAACTTGAATTAATTCTAAGTAAAATACAGTATGAAACACTAAACAATAACAAGAAACGATAGACAAAGTCATGAAGAGACGTCGTGATAAACTGTTAGTATCTTTAATGGACTGACTAGGACAACACTCAAGCCTGCTTGCTACACTTTAATACTATTTTCTCAATGTTTGTTAGTTTCAACGTTTGTGTTTTCGTCTCCTTCTTCTTACCATTTTGATGATTTCTCTTTGCTTCTTCTCTCAAACATCCAAAACACAATGGGAAACCCTTTTGCTCTGATTTTTGAATCTATCTTTCCTACTTTGGTTGAGCATGCAAAGTACATATTTGCTCTCAAGGATAATCTCAAGGCTTTGATAAATGCTATTTTAGAGCTCGAGGCAAGCAGTGCTGATGTGGTGAGGGAAGTTGAGATACAAGAGAGACAAGGTTTGCAACGGCTAGAGATAGTCGGGCTATGGATTAATCGGGTGGAAGTCATAGGACCCAAGGTTTTACTTCTGCTTGAAGGTAGCAGAGTCGAACTTCGAAGATTGAGTATGTTTGGATACTGGTCCGACGACTTCGAATCAACCTATCGTTATGGAGAAAAGGTATCAGAAACGTTGGACGAAGTTAAAACTCTTTTGTCTACAAAACCTCCTGATGAAACGGTAGCTAGGAGGGGTCTTCCTCCCCATATGGAGGGGTTGACCCAACATCCGGTTGGTTTAGAGAACATTCTTGAAGAGACATGGGAACGTCTCATGAAAGACAAAGTTGGAATTTTGGGTCTTTATGGTATGGGTGGAATAGGAAAAACCACCATTCTGGAACAAATCAAGAACAAGTTCCTTGAAAAAGGGGATGAGTTTGATGAAGTGATATCTGTTGTGGTGTCCCAAGATGTACAGATTGATAGGATACAAAAGGAGATCGGGAAAAGACTAGGCCTCTTTGTCTCTGACACGGAGTGGGAGCTAAAAACCCAAAAGGAGAAAGCCGAGCTTATAAGAATGTTCCTTGCAAGGAAACGATTTGTTATGTTATTAGATGATATATGGAAGAAGGTGGAGTTAGAAAAGATTGGAATTCCATTACCCTCTCTGGCAAACAGAAGCAAAGTTGTATTTACAACTCGTTTGAGAAAGGTTTGTGGCCGTATGGGACCGGATGATATGGAAGTCAAGCGTCTAGAACCGGAAAAAGCGTGGGAACTATTCCGACAGAAAGTTAGAGCTGACACGCTAGAAAGTGATGTGAAGATCTTCGAGCTAGCAAGAAGAGTCTGTGGAAGATGTAAAGGCTTACCACTTGCACTCACCGTGATTGGTGAGACAATGGCATGCAAAATGATGGTACACGAGTGGCAGCATGCGGTTGATGTTCTAAATTCAAATGCGGCTGGGTATCCAGAAGTTGAAGAGGAGATTCTTAAAATTCTCAAGTTTAGCTATGATGATCTTAAGGACGAGACAGTACAACAATGTTTCCAGTATTGTGCTTTATTTCCAGAAGATGATTTGATAGAACAACAAATGTTGGTGGACTACTGGATTTGCGAGGGGATTATAGATGGAGGAGGGGATAGAGAGAAAGCTATGAACCTGGGTTATAACATAATCGGTATCCTCGTTAGTGTGAGTCTGTTGATGAAACATGAATCTAGACAGGCAGTAATTATGCATGATGTGGTTCGTCATATGGCTCAGTGGATTGCATCCAATTTTGGGAAAGAGGAGGAGAATTTTGTTGTGAAAACGGGTGCTGGGCTGCATCAGATGCCAGTGGTCAGGGATTGGAATGCAGTGAGAAGGATGTCACTGCAAAATAATAAGATTAGGAACATCTCAGTCACCATGGACTGTCCTAACCTTACAACATTGTTCTTAGGACGGAATAGGTTGGTGAACGTTTCAGGTGTATCATTGATGCCTAAGTTAGTGGTTCTGGATCTATCAGGGAACACTCGTCTTAGCCAGGTGCCAGAAGAAGTCTCAGAGTTAGTGAGCTTGCGATTTCTCAGCTTAGCAAGAACATTGGTCCAGGATTTGCCGATGGGACTAAGAAAGTTGATACAACTGAGACACCTGGATTTGGATTTCATGTTGAGACTTGGAAGCATCAGTGTGATATCAAATTTATTAAATTTAGAAACGTTGAATATATATCTTTCTACTCCTTTAAGTCTGGAGTCGATAGATGCTCTTAAGTTACTGGAGAATTTGCAAGTCTTGAGCGTAAGTATCACAAAAGCTTTTGTTTTGGAACGTCTTTTGAGCATCCCGAAATTGGCTAGCTGTATTGAAGGTCTACATCTGGACGGGTTTGAAGCAATAAATGGAACCGTTTCTATGGAGTTTTTGGCAGGTCTTCACAAACTCGAGATATATGAATGTCGTATCTCAGATATAATAGTGGATTGGGGAAACCCAACACCAAGTGAGGTTTACTTCCACAACCTGAAGTCTGTTTCTATTTCGAGCGTCAAGGGTCTGAAGGACTTGACCTGGTTGTTGTCTGCTTCGAGTCTTACTACACTATATGTAGGTAGGTCATCGGAAATGAAAGAAATTATAAGCAGAGAAAAAGCAGTTGGTATTCTCGGTGAGAAACACAGTATTAAACCCTTTGCAAACCTTAAGATGATTAGATTATACAATTTGGAGAAGCTGAAGAGCATCTACTGGGAACCTCTCCCCTTCCCATGTCTGACGGAAGTCTCGGTAATCAAGTGTCCAAATTTAAAAGTGATTCCATTCAAGAAAGAGAGCTCCAACAGAAATCAGATTTCATTCAAACATGTTGAAGAAGATCAGATTATTAAAGACCCAACTTTCTCTTTGGCTCTGGTAAAAACAAAAGTTTTCACATGCTTTTCAAGTCTTCTTCTTTCATTCTTCAATTCACGCCTGTTTTAATATTCTCAGTGGGATCTCCAGCATTTTCGCAGCAGCAACAGACATCCAACTTTGTAACTCAGAGCTCGAGACAAAATGATTTTGAGTGGCCACTGATTAAGTCTTCAGGCTTAAACTTTATCCCTGGCTTTGTAATTCATTTCTTCAGGCCAAATTGTGGTCCCATGTTATGATTGGTTTGAGTTTGAGGTGAAAGAAACTCGTGTGGTTAGTCAAGTTTGAACGATTAAGTGACAGGCGTTGATATGTGTGGGGATGTTGAAACTCATGTGTTTGCTTTGAATTCCATACATGTGTGAGTGAGTAATTTACATTGACAATTGTTTCACTGTATATATTTATTGAATCTTTATTTGAAGGATTGTTTGTGTCATCGACAGGTACTTACTTTGTTGTAATGTTTATTTACTTCTGATTCTCCATTAACCGACATGTTTGTGAGAAAGCAGCAAATTTCACTGCGGAGGACCAGATCTTGTACACCATTAAGTCCAACTGTGCAAGAATCTGGAGCAAGACCAGACAAATTCACAACTGATTCCAGGATTCTCTGTGGGAAATCTCTGGAGACAATATCACTTTGGGTTATATTGAAAACTTATTCAGAAGCTTCATAGGTTTGAATGAAGAACCTGAGGGTTCATCCTCTTCTTCCTAGTGTCTGCTCCTTCCTTCGTATTATAGTGCCCTAAACACTTACTTGATCTAGTCATTGAGCAAGAAGAGATCTATTACAGTTTCAATCGATGGTGAAACCTATGATGACTCTAAGTTCACTAGAACGATGCCTGATTGTCTTAAATCTCAAGGAGAACACAACATGAACATGTACCCTCCAGAGAAAACAGATGATGCTGGAGTTTTGTATATGAAAAGTTTTGGGTTTGTGAGAGGATACACAAGGTTTTTGGTAACTGATGATTTGGTTATGAAACCGAAGAACTCGGTGTCAAACATTAGTTTGCTAAAGTTTGCAAATGCATTTGAAGGAGAAAGATGTTGAGGAACTAGTGATCAACATTTGAAACCAGGTTTGGCTTACTGAATCTGTCTTCTATTGTAGGCTATGAGTTTGTTGAGAACTTCAATGATGACACCTTCAGTTTTAACTACTTGTTTCTGGAGCTTAATCGCAATTCGCAAAGAAGGCCAATGAAGAAACTCGAGGGAAGAGAATTGGATAAGCCAATTAATCTTTTTAAGAAGCAGCTCCAAGTAATTATGTTAACAATAGGTCTTTTGTTGTTTATCTTCTTAGTGAATGAACCTCATTGAAGCTAAGTAATTACTTGTGATGGATTGTTCTAGATGTCAAAGCTTAACTTGTGTGGTTGTCGAAGAATCATTGTATTAGACAAAATTATTCGTATTTAGAAGAAATAGTGAATTGACATTGTTAAACCGACTGTAATGTAACACAGGCGATTGTGATTGAATAAGAAAACAGAAATTTTGAATAATGACGTTTTGGGTCAAAATCTCTTAGAATTTTCAGCAGTGTCTAACAAAGATGATCGCTGATACAACAAAACTAAACAACAACAACATATAGATTTCAAAACGTTACAATCTGAAAGAAAAAAAAAAAGATGACAACAAAACAAAGCAGCAATGTGTATCACCGCATTACTCGAACAAACTGAAACCCATGTCCTGCAAATTAGCACCAAAAGTGAGCAAAATTAGTTTTCTGATTTAGTTCAAGCAATCTTTTCAAGTTAAAGACAGAAAGTAAAACTCTTACATCGTCAGATTCTTCCTTCTCTTCTTTCTTCTCTTCCTTCTTGGACTCAGCAGCAGGAGCAGCACCGCCTCCTCCACCAGCGGATGGAGCAGAAGCCATGGCAACACCACCACCACCTGACGGCACTGAAGCCAACTTCTCCCTTCCGGAAGCAATTAGCTCAGCCAAGTCTTTCCCTTTCACTTCCTTCAACAAAAGCTCAATCTGAGCATCCTCTGACTCAGCTCCAACTGCAAAATGAAAGACAACAACAATGCCACATTTCATCACTTGTTCACTGATTTCCACAAAGAAATCTGCTTACTGGAACAAAATTGTTCGTTGGTTATATCTATGAAACATTATTTGGGAAGTTCACTAAACATAACTTCACATTTCCAGCAACCATAACTTACACAACCACTAATCTACCTCTAAATATGTAAATGTACAATTGTTCTCATTCTGCAACAAACAATTTCCCAATAAAACTAATCATTTCAGGTCAAGTGAGCTCTCTCAACGAGCTTTGAAAATCATGTATAAACGCATTAATATGCCTATCTAAACACTATTGATGAGTGAACGAACCTGATCCGAGAATAGTTTTGATATCGCCACTGGTTGGGGAAGCTTTCCCACTCAGAACGGCGAGCAAAAAAGCGGCAACAACCTTCATTTTCTGGGGAAAAAACAAAATTAAACAGATAAGCAAGTGGAAACTCGATCGGAGAAGAAGAAATAGAAATAGAAATGGTTACAGTTCGTTTACCGTAGAAGTTGACCGATCTCGCAGGAAGCGGATAGCTGAATTGAGCTGGGATTTTGAAGGCGGCGATGTAGAAATGATGAAAATGGAAAGTATTTGACTTATATACAGTTAGGGTTTGTTTTTGGGGGTGTTCTCTAGCAAAAGTCTTCGGTTTTAAAAAAACACCGGATAAATTTAGTGGGCTGAGGCCCATAAGTATCTAGATATTGATGAGAAAATTGTAAAAATTCAGTAAAAATCACTACTGATGAGAAAATTGCTCAAATTCTTAACGTTCATAAGTGAAATCATAGTAAAAATCTTTGTTAAAATCAGTAGTGATTTTTGCTCTGATTCAACATATAGTTAAAATATTTGTTAAAATCATAGCTAGAAAAAATTCATAGTAAAAATCCACAAAGAAAAATCTTTGTTAAAATCATAGCAAAGATAGTGAAATCATGTTTAGAGAAGAATCAGTAGTGAAATTTTCTCATTAGCTCCTCACATAGCATATTATGATCCACAAAGCGAAAGAAGTCTTATTAATGTAACAATGGTTCTTCTCCAAACATAAAAATGTAAATCACATGAGTTGATACTATATAGAGCATACATTTATATAACGACCACATCATTAGCCTCGGTATTCATCTCCGCAGTCACCAATCACTTGGAGAAGATTTTTACCTTTCTTGGTAACTTCTTGTATGCTACTAACATCTTCATCATCCAATACCAATGTGAATATAGCATTTGCGTCTTGTATGTGTTCCGCTAACCCAAGTCTCACCCCAATCATTGATCCAGCAACTCCTTGCTGCAACAAAAAGATTTCCATATTTTCAAAACAAGATCTGCCTTAAGAGTCAGAGTAATGCATGTGATGTATTAAAGGCTTAAGAAGAGCACATACCTGATCTAGTACGTATCGCACAGCCACCGTTGGAATAGAGACTCCATGTTTTGTGGCTATGCTCTTCATCGTTCGTAGTAAACTTTGGAATAGATTCCACCCTCCCCATGTATCAACCACCTGTAATGTAACCCTCAAGAGTCTTTAAAAACAGTAAAAAGTAGGAAGATACTAATGATGATCCTCAAACTCATACAATGAAATTTTTTTTGTGTCTGTGATCCATTACTCGTATCACTTTCCCTTTCTATCATTCTCTGTAGTTTTTTTTTAACAATGTGGAGTATGTTTAAACAGGTTTATCTAGTGAATGACAGAACGCTTACAGTTTTGTACTTTTGGAGAGAAGGAGTCTTCAAGGAGATGGTTAAATTGGTGGTATCAAGGTACTTCTCTGACAAGAGACCACCCATTACAGTCCCATAACTACACGCCAAGGACCAAAAAGATGAGATGTTTGATTAAGTCAGTTTGTAAAAGAGGAAGAAGATCAAACTAGATTTTCAAAAAAGTGTATAATACGTTATAAGTTTGACGCCTGTAAGCTCACAAAGCTGAGCCATTTTCTGTTGAGGACGCATGTCTACAACAGAGTGTTGCACCTAAAAAACAAAGAAATTGTAACAGAGATTTACAAAAGAAATGGTAAACATAAAATGTTTGGACATTCCGGCTGGTAAATTCACCTGATTGCTAACAATAGGGATTCCATTCTCTAAGATTTTCTCAAGTCTTTCTGTATCAAAATTTGTCAAAGCAAGAGTCTTGATTTTACCTGCAACACGCAGTGTAAGAAAAAGCCTGACAGATAAGATATAATGATAATTAATCACAAAGAACAGAGGAAAGATATAATATTTTCTTGCTGACCTTCGTCTTTTAAGTCAGTGAGGTGTTTCAATGCATCAAGATAACCATCATTCGCATAATCCCACCTATTATTTCAAATCACATATTTAGCAAATAGTATGTAGTAAAAGTGGTCACTAGTCACTACAGAAAGTCCTAAACGTTAGCAATAGAGTCAAGAGAGAAACACACCAGTGAAACTGAAGCATGTCAAGAGAAGCAACATCCATTCGCTTCCGAGATATGTCGATGTTCTGACGAACATAGTTGCTTGTCATCTTCCCTGGACGAGGAACCCATTTTGTCAAACTGCATTACCAAAAAAAAGACATATCTTAATTCAAAAGTCTGATCAAAATTGAGATTTTTGATCTCTACATTATTGTCCAAAAGCACTAGACTTTTAAACTCTCTCTTACCCTTTGATCTTTTCTAAGTACTCAGGAGGTCTTTCTCTACGAACCCTATTGATAAAAATGCCGTAAAGATCTTCAGCTGGACCATCTAAAACACCAAATTAAAAAAGAAAACAAAGTTATACCATTAATCTCAACACACAAGTCATCTTGGAGCCAAAACAAGACTCTGCAATATTTTTTAATCGCCTTGTTAATCTTCTAAGCTAAAGAAAATGAAAATAAAAATACTTACAGATATCGGCCATGTCGAAGGTGGAGAGTCCAGCATCGGCGTACCGGAGCATTGCTTCCACGGCGTCGTTTCGGTCGATTTTTCCCCATCCTCCACTCGTCTGCCACATACCGTTAATAACTCTGGAAATCTCCAATGAGTCGTTCCCGTTCTTCAGCTTCACACACCGATCATCAGCCTGCGTCGTCTCCATCGAGCAATTCACAGAAATGACGCCAATTCGATTCCGATAAGACCGAGTCGAGGTCTTGGACATGCATGATGATACTGTAGTCCCTAGATTGGTGGCGAAGATGGAATGTAAAGCCATCGGCATGACTTCGCTTACTCTCTCTATGTCTCTATCTCTCTGGCTTTCTTTCTCACACTCTTATCTGGAGAGCAGAGGAAGAAGAAGTACGAAGAAAAGGAAAAGAGTTGGTCAAGAAATGGGCCCCAGGTGGAAATATTATCGTAAGCTTGGTGTAAAAAAGTCAATGTTACTGAAAAGTCAAAATCATAATACTCTGTTCCACGACCGTTATTATTACAATAATAATACTATATTTTCCGATAGCCGACATTAACCTTAAACCTGGTAATTAACATCTAAGTACAACTTAGATCCTCAAACAACAACTTTCTCTTATAATGAATCTCTCAAAATCACGAACCCAAAGTTTCATAATCTCAACAAATGAAAAGCACTAAATGATATGATATCTAACAAATTTCTGGATGCAGCAACAACGGGTGCGACCATTTAACGCCTACATAGAAACTTTTATAGTTCACTAGTGATAGTTCTTTAATCCTTTGCTTTTTTGTTTGCCCTTATTTTGTCATGGTTAGATTTTAACAATGAATGAATGCTATTATTGATTCTCCTCAAAAGAAGGTTAGCTATTTGTTCTTTTCTTTCCTCCATCGTCTTTTGTCTACTTACTTTTGCTCTCAGATTAATCTGAGTTTATCATTTTGATGTCAAAAGTAGTGTCTGTTGCCGGGAGTAATATAAGTTCAAAATTTTGAAAAGGCCGGGTATTGGGCCAAGATGGCAAGCCCATAGTTGACAGTAAGAAAGTGGTCAAATTATATTTGGGCCTTGAGGGTAGTATAGGCCCAGAAACAACATTTGTTATCTGATTTTCCCTCTCTTCGTAGAGACTGAGAGAAGAGAAGAAGAAGATAGAGAGAAAGAGAGGCCATGCCTGTGTCCGTACAGTCCGTATTCGCCACGAACCTCGCGACTACAGTATCATGCAGGTCTAAGTCCTCGAACCGGTTTTACAATGTTTCGCACCGTCGAATTGGCTCCAGCTCCGTGAATTGCTCGGCGGAGACGACGGAGGTTGCTGACCGGTCGGTGAAGCTGAAGAATGGGAACGACTCGCTTGAGATTTGCAGAGTTCTCAACGGAATGTGGCAGACGAGCGGAGGATGGGGGAAAATCGATCGAAACGACGCCGTTGATGCGATGCTCCGTTACGCCGATGCTGGTCTCTCTACTTTCGACATGGCCGATCACTGTAAGTAGCTATGACCGTTTCAAAATTCAATCGACTAATAGCTTCGCCGCAAAAATTGGTTTAGCTTTAAGAATATTAACAAGTGAGAATTAGCTTCAAAAAAGTTTGTTTCTTTGTGGTTGTGTAGATGGTCCTGCAGAAGATCTTTACGGCATTTTTGTCAATAGGGTTCGTAGAGAGAGACCTCCTGAGTACTTGGAGAGGATTAAAGGGTAAATGAGAGTGTGAAAGTGTATTCCTTTTTGTCAATTTTGAAGCTAATTGATCAGACTGTTGTATTGAGAGATGGCTATTTTTTTGTGTGTTGTAGTTTGACGAAATGGGTACCTCCTCCAGTGAAGATGACAAGCAGCTATGTTCGTCAGAACATTTATATATCTCGAAAGAGAATGGATGTTGCTTCTCTTGATATGCTTCAGTTTCACTGGTGTGTGTTCTCTCTGTTCACTTCATTGCTAATGTTTAGCAGTTTCTGTAGCTTCTTTAATGACCATATTCACTCTGTGTAATGCATTGTTTCCTATCATTTTGCTGTATATGTGACTTGGAATAGGTGGGATTATGCGAATGATGGTTATCTTGATGCACTGAAACACCTCACTGACTTGAAAGAACAAGGTAAGCAAGAGAGAATGGATATACATCTTTCTCTATTCTTTGTGATTTTGATTATCATTTTATAAATCTGTTAGGATTTTGCTTGCAGGTAAAATCAAGACTGTTGCTTTGACAAATTTTGATACAGAGAGACTTGAGAAAATCTTAGAGAATGGAATCCCTATTGTTAGCAATCAGGTGAATACCAGAGCGTGATGCGATATCAGAACATTTTATGCCTTTTCTCTAGTCTCATTCTTTGTTGCAAATTCCTTTACAGGTACAACACTCCATTGTAGACATGCGTCCTCAACAGAGAATGGCTCAGCTTTGCGAGCTTACAGGCGTCAAACTTATAACGTAAAATCTCTTCTTTATACATCTGACTTCGTCCTCTTTACATCTGTGACTTTAATGGTCTTTTGAGCGCAGATATGGGACAGTAATGGGTGGCCTACTGTCAGAGAAGTTTCTTGATACCAATCTAACAATCCCTTTTGCTGGTCCTCGCTTGAATACTCCTTCTCTCCAAAAGTACAAAAGGGTAAGAAGATATCAAACCATTCACAGATTTAACTCTTTCAAAAGGGCTCATCATCACAGTATCATCCTACTTTTTACTGTATTGAGATTTCTGAAAGTTATAGTATTATTACAGATGGTTGATGCATGGGGAGGATGGAATCTATTCCAAGGTTTACTTCGAACGATGAAGAGCATATCCACAAAACATGGTGTCTCTATACCTACAGTGGCTGTGAGATACGTACTAGATCAGGTAATTACTGCTTCGTCTCATGCATTACTCTGACTCTTTAGGCCAATCTTGTTTTAAATCTGTTTTGAAAATATGGAAATCTTGTTGTTGCAGCAAGGAGTTGCTGGATCAATGATTGGAGTGAGACTCGGGTTAGCGGAACATATACAAGACGCAAACGCTGTATTCTCATTGGTACTGGATGATGAAGATGTTAGTAGCATACAAGAAGTTACCAAGAAAGGTAAAGATCTTCTCCAAGTGATTGGTGACTGTGGAGACGAATATCGACGTATATGAAATGATGTAGAAATACTGTATACATGCATACAATTCATGTAGAACCCTACAGAAATTTGTGTAAATCTTTGCCTTTTCTATAAAATTTTCTTTTGTTTGTTTGTATGTATTTCCTTTGTAAGATTAAGATGTTGAGAAATATGTTATTTTCTACTAATCTTTATTAAATTTGACTTGTTATTTTTTTTACTGAATGAATGGAGATCATATTTCAAGTATACAATAATTTTAACTTTATAAACAGTTAAGAACTAAAACTTTGTTGATCGGATAATCCAAAAACAATTATTGATGTCCATTTACAACCTTTTTTTTCCGTGTGCGGCATTTGAAAGCTTTCCAAGCATGTTTAGACTCTTTAACTAACGTTAACTTGAAACCGCAGACCATCGCTTTCTCCTCTAATCTAGATGTAAACCCTATATTTGTAGATTATAGGGTATCGCTTTCTCGTCTAATTGACATCTACCAGCAAAACTACAAAGTTTGTCTAAACCCTATTTAGCTAGATTTATTTCAGACGATTTGCAAATAAATATGTCGACTTGTCAAACATCATGTTTAAGTTTTGCAAGTGGAAATGGGGAACCAAACTTATTTTTCTTTGTTTTTTGTTTCCGGATTGGTGAGTATTCTACACCAATAGATTCACATGCATTTTCAATTCATCTAAAGTAATGTTTATGACTTATGAGAAGTAAGGAACTGTTTACTTTTTTTCTCTATCTCGTTTCTATGCATTTCAAATAAAAAGTGGATACGATACCATTTGAAATGCACATCCGATTTAGATTTCAAAACAGCTATATAAATGCTAACAAAAAATTACATATATAATTCTAAAATATTTTAATATATAAATTTCTCATAAAGTTAGTATTATAAAAAAAATGAATTATAATTTTTTTTTCAATAGTGTAATTTAGCTTCATCATAAACAAAATCTTACAAAGTAGATCAGATATCTAGGTTGATATACACGTAACATCACAATAGGTACAAATTGCAAAAAAAGCATGTCGACTTGTCAAAACAAAGCAAATTGTAGACATCAGTTAACAGTTTTGCAAGTGGAAATGGGGAACCAAACATATTTTAGCTTCCGGCGCAGCTATATTAAAGTAGAAACAAACATTTTTTCTTCAAAGAGTCAAACATCTTTTTAATTTGGTCTTACGAACTAAACGTCAAGTTGAAACCTGCCAGCACGGTGGATGCATGAAAGACGCGATGTCGACATGCAAACTGTTTAGCGAATTACAAAACATAAAGACCCAATCCCCAGTATTGGCATATAACTTGAACCACTTGCTCTTAACTTCACACGGATCTCAAAAATCACGTGTTTAATTTCACGAAGCACGTTTTTTGTTGTTTTTTTGTCCTTTTTAAAGATATTCAAAAACAGTAGCAACAATTTCTCTTTCGTATACGACTTATTTGTCCAACACCCTTGTCAACTATACGTTTAAACTGCTGCTTAGGGGTTTAGGACGATATATTTTCCTACTTTTTTTGTTCATAAGTGGTAGTGGTTTTAAAGATTTGTGATATGATTTCGGTTAGGATTTGAGTCATCGTACTACAATTTTACTCATTCAATGATAAAAATATCTGACCTTTTCATGTCATAGCATAAAATATCTGACTTTATCACCAAAATTCTAACAATAACTCATAGAGCATCAAAATTAGAATTAGGAAGGGTCATTAAAGTTTAAGAAGATATCATAAATGATTTACTAAATCCTATTCCTTGCTAAATTTTCGAGACGTAAAACAAATTCTATGACGTTTTTTGAAACTTTTCCAAAATAGTGGCATTTTTAACTCAAAACTGATTTGTGGTATTTTAGTCTGTCTATTGTCAAATTTCTACTATGACAATTTGGAGATGAAATGCTAATTGCAATTTGCAAACACTATACCAAAGGAAAATTGATATTTTAGCAAAGCATTTTGTTAGTGTAGTAAACCTGCCAGCTCCAATGCATGAGAGACGCGACGTCGACATGCATACTGTTTAGGAAATTACATAACATAAAAGACCCAATCCCTAGTTGCGGCATATAACTTGAACCACTTGCTCTTAACTTCACACGGGTCTCTGAAATCACGTGTTTGATCTAAAGAAGCACGTTTGTTGTTTTTTTTTTCACTTTCAAAATATATTCAAAATCAGTGCTAACTTACCATTTTTTTGTTGGTAACTTGGTATACGACTTTTTTTTTTGTCCATCACACTTGTCAACTATACGTACGTCTTTACCTTCTAAAAAAAAAAATCGTAATACACTGCTGACTGCTGCTTAGAACGATATATTTTTGTACTAATTTGTCCAACACACTTGTGATCATTATAGATTGTACTGTGTACATGTGAAAATATGAGATAGAAAAGATTAATTTAGTGATATGTTTGTTGCCATGGGCAACAATATCAAGCATGAAGAAAACATATCACTAAATTAACCAAGTGGTAGGTACAGTGGAGATGAAAAATGCAATTATACGTGGGAGATGTTGTTAGTGGCTTTAAAGCTTTGTCATATGATTTAGGTTATGAGTTGCTTTTTCGTTTTACAAGTTTAATCATATCAACGAATTATTATTTTTTCTAGAAATTTGATTTTTTTTTTTTTGCCAATATATTGGCTATAAGTTAGGTGTAGTTTGGTATTATTATTTTTTTATAAATAAGATTTGCAATGAATATAAGCTAGTTGGTGTACGTAACGATGAGTTAGCATAACGCACGTTTTAAGTTTATGCACGAGTTGTTAACGCACACACACAATGCAGGTAAAACTACAACTGTTTGTTGGACCAACTAGTTAACAAATTTTAATGAATGATACAGTTCTAAACGTCCAAAAATATCAGTTAAATCTTTATTCAGTTCGACGACAAAAAAATTTCTGTTTCAGTTCACATTTTGTAAACTTTTCCTTGGAGTCCCCTTCGATTGTATTAAATGATTCAAATCGAAGTTATTATCAAATCCGAAGTTAAAGACTTAAAGCCGTACTTCGATTGTATCAAATCCAACTTTTGTGTTGTCAACACTACTCCCTCTGTTTCTAAAAACTTGATGTTTTAGAAAAAAAATCTGTTTCACAAAACTTGATTTTCTAGCTTTTTAAAAATATTTTTAATTAGTAAATGCTATTTAGTTATGACTTTCAAGAATGCTTTTGAACTATTGGTTTAAATTTATAAAAAGTAGTTAATGAGAGAGAAAATAATGCACTAATTAACCAGCATTAATTAATTCTTAATATGTGTGAAAATTCTAAAACATCAAGTTTTTAGAAACAGAGGGAGTATAATCTAGATGTTTTTATTGAACTTTTCTGTTGTCAACACTATAATCTAGTAGATGTAATCTTACTTGATGATAACAAATCAAAGAATAATAATTATATCAGTAAAATACAGTTTTTGATTTTTAATTCTAGTTTCTTGACATTTTTAGGTTCTTTTCAAATCTTCGATTTTATATGGTTGTTATTTAAACCTCATATATATAAAAACTATTTAGTTATCTTACAAATCACTTTTAAGAGAATTGACGCAAAACGGCTTGATGAGAGTGAGAGCAAAGCAGACAAGGTAGTACCATTATGTAGCTGTTACTGGCTCACATGTATGATGATGTATCACTTGTTCGAATCAAAATCACGTTCACACTACTAATGGCTGGGTCCTTCAATTTTATAAATATATATAACATGTCCTTTTATATAACAAAATTAGTTCTTTTTAACAAGTGAAAAATGCTTTTTATGTAGAACGAACGTACGATCCCACATGACTTTCAATATTTATTGTCGTCAGTATCAGAGTAATTTTTGTTTAAGAAAAACTCATTGTACGGAGTTCTGTTGCATAAAGTTAACCAAATGCGTTCGAATAAAGTTAACTAAAAGAATTTATATTTTAACAAATTTACACATAAGCAAAACATTTAGAAAACTTCGTAACACATAACCACCCCCACTATCAGTCTATCACTAAACAACCGGAGTACTTCTTTGGGATAAATTTGCATGGAAACTTACAAAACACTAATTATATGAAACAAAAACTAGAATCTAAAACATCTGAAAAGATAAACGTGTTCTACACTACCTTCTGGATTGTGTTAATTTCTCTACTGATTATTTATGTCACTAACCAAGGTTAAAAAATACATTTAATTTGGTTGCCAAAAAATTCTCAGCTGAACTATTACTCTTGCCGCATACATATAGAGGACTTCAGCTGAACTGTTACTTCATAAATTGTTTTCCATTCATTTTAGTAACACGACTTTAACATATGAAGCATGTGACATAAAACTATGAAACATTGAACATCTTATCCTAGTTGTTTACTTCCCATTTTAATATTGTCCTAATGGAAGCTCACTGGGAAATTTCCGAAGAGATATGAGATTTTCCACAGAGGAATGCGCGGGAGCTAGTGCCATGAGAACGCTTTCACGTTTTGTGTTAGATCACTTACTTGGTCTTCTATCATTAGGTTAAAAAAAGCTCGCGTAGATAAAAATAAATTACTTGTTAAAAATAAACTAGTAATCAGATATTGACATTTTGTTAGTTCAACCGAAAAGGGCACCAAAGACGAAGTTTAGAGGTGGTTAATAATCAACTGACACTTGAAATAAAAGTATAAAACCATATCACACGTTCTAATTCTGAGTATGGGGATTGCACGGATCCATCGAGAACCTCTTGTAGTCATAGAAAAAGAAACTAATCGTTACCAGTGGGTGATTGTCTGTACTTTCTTTTCTTCGCATTTTAGTTTCGTGTCTACCCGTTAATATATTATTTTGGCTTAAGAGGTTTTAAATGATTCTTCTTTTTCACTATAAGCCATAAGGTATCAGTATCACTTCAGTCATGTACCGCATGCCATCATCGCGAATATTTCAGTAATTAATAACGGATGACAAAACAAAAACAAAACCACAACACCATCACTAACTTTTACCAATGTATTAGCAATAAATTATAAGTTCGAATAAAAAAGTCATATAAAGTTTTCTCAATGTATAAGTGACATTTGGGACTTTGCCACCAAATTTAATGGAGAAATCTTGTTTTATTGGTATTTGCCATTTGGTAACCCACATGTAAAGAAATTGAATAAGAATCCAAAATGATCTAAGGATCTTTTTGTCTGTTTTTCGTTTCCTCTTAACGATATTACGGTCTAAGGATTCAATGTAATGTCCAAATATCGTTATTTTCCAATATCTTATTACATATTTACGAAAATGAATAGGAACCTTCTTGTCGACGACATAATTAAAATTGATCATGTCGACCCAAGCAAAGAACAATTTTAAAAATAAAATAAATTGGTTGACAAAAAAATGTGGAACTATAAGACATCATTATTATAAATAATGTATGATCATAAACAAGAGTATACCCAAATGAGATTCTCAAATCTCAACAATATACAGTAGTATTGTGCTTTAAATATAACTTGATTATATGATTATATTTTTATTTTGGAAGTGAAGTAATTAATAAAAATGCCATTTGCCGTAGAAAGACTCAGATTCTGTAAAATTAAAAAAAAATAAAAAAAAATCAGAGTGAAGCTTTTAACCATAAAACCTCAGATTTTCTTAATTTACAGAATCTGAGTCTTTCTACTCTAATCTCAATAACTTTTGGTGTTTATAGTAGAAAAAACAAAACGAACAGTAAATTTGTTACATCAAAGTTACTTTGATTACATACTTGTACTAAATATTTAAAATTTCTGGTCCCCCCACAAAAAGAAATAAAAAAAACACGAATCCAACAATTGATTACAATAAATAAATAAGAGAACACATGTCTGTCCACATTAACTTAGAGAAAAAAGAATCTCTATTTAATTGACTCTTTAGCTTTCTTTTCTTTTCTCGTACCAACAATACTTCAACTCTTCCCTCTTCTGTCTTCAACAAACCAAAAAAAAAAACACAATGTTACTAATCATCTCCTTCATCATCATCGTCTCCTTCTTCTTCCTCTTATTCTCACTCTACCATACAATCTTTTACCAAAAGCTACGTTACTGCAACTGCGAGATCTGCCATGCTTACCTAACTTCAAGCTGGAGAACCGATTTCGTCAACCTCAGCGACTGGTACGCTCATCTTCTCCGGTTATCTCCAACGTCGACGATCAAAGTCCACGTCCTCAATAACGTCATCACCGCGAATCCGGAAAACGTCGAGCACATGCTCAAAACGCGTTTCCACAACTACCCTAAAGGCAAACAGTTCTCCGTCATCCTCGGTGACTTCTTAGGCCGCGGGATTTTCAACTCCGACGGCGACACGTGGCGTTTCCAGAGGAAGCTCGCGAGTTTGGAGCTCGGGAGCGTCTCCGTCAGAGTCTTCGCTCACGAGATCGTTAAAACCGAGATCGAAACTCGGTTATTCCCGGTTTTGACTTCGTTCTCGTCGGATTCCGGTTCGGTTTTGGATCTGCAAGATGTGTTCAGGAGATTCGCGTTCGACACGATCAGCAAACTGAGTTTCGGGTTCGACCCGGATTGTCTCCAGGTTCCTTTTCCGACGTCGGAATTCGCCGTCGCGTTCGACACGGCGTCGCTTTTATCGGCGAAACGCGCGATGGCTCCGTTTCCTCTACTGTGGAAGATCAAAAGGTTTTTCAAAATCGGTTCGGAGAAAAAGCTTAAAGAATCGATCGATGTGATAAACCGGTTAGCCGGTGATTTGATCATGCAGCGGAGGTTAACCGGTTTGACGGATGAAAACCAGGATATGATCTCGAGATTCATGGCGGTTGTGGCGGAGGACGACGACGAGTATCTCCGTGACATCGTCGTAAGCTTTTTATTGGCTGGTCGGGACACAGTTGCTTCCGGTTTAACCGGATTTTTCTGGTTATTGTCACATCACCCGAAGGTGGAGAACCGGATTAGGGAAGAATTGGACCGGGTCATGGGCTCCGGTTTTGACTTAGCCACTGCTTCTCTTGTTGAAACGAGAGAAATGGTTTATTTGCATGCGGCGTTGTACGAGAGCATGAGATTGTATCCACCGGTTCAATTCGATTCCAAATTCGCTTTAAGCGACGACGTTTTGTCGGATGGTACATTTGTCAAAAGAGGGACTAGAGTGACTTACCATCCTTACGCAATGGGTCGGATGAGCCGGATCTGGGGCCCGGATTACCAAGAATTTAAGCCAGAGAGGTGGTTGGATAGCGAAGGAAAATTTCGACCCGAAAACCCGACTAGGTATCCGGTTTTTCAGGCCGGAGCTAGGGTTTGTGTGGGGAAGGAAATGGCTATCATGGCGATGAAATCTATAGCTGCGGCAATGGTTAAGAGGTTTGATACACGTGTGGCAGGTCCCGGAGCTACTACCGAGACGGCTCTCCGGTTTGCGCCGGGGCTGACGGCGACAGTTAACGGTGGATTGCCGGTTTTTATACAAGAAAGGAAAGCTTAAGGAGTTCTTTTTTGGTTGATCCGTTAAGACTCATAAATGATAAAGTCAAGATGTGTGATATAGTATTATATTACTACATGAAACATAGATAAAGTCTGTTTTTTAACTGACCAATTATTGTTAACATGCAAGCACACTTGTTGACAAATCTATGCGTATCATTTTAGTATATCTTATAAAATTTAGAAAGCCAAGTGGGTCTTCTTAATTCCTCTGGAAACTGGAACCTTAATTAAATAATTCTTGAATTTAATATGATCACGTAAGTAACCACAAAAAGTTCAGGTTCATGTAACTCAATGAATCACCTTTTAATTTCAGACAATGGTTTATGATAAGATTTCTCTTTTTACACAAGTGTAGATTCATGCAAAATGCAAAAGTATGTGATGTTACGAAATAACATGACATCTAGTAAATATTAGTATGCTATTAGGCGAATAGTATTCGTATACAATAGTAACCCTATATTCAGTTAAATTGTATGATATCAGATAAATTAACATATTATTTTATTTAAAACATGTTAGAAATCTTTATTATTTGGGAGTAAAATTATCGTGTCACTCATAAAGTTATTTATCTAAAAGAAGTCAAAATCATTTACCTAATCAATAAAAAATGTAAGATTTGTTAGTGAAGAACAGTTGAATATACAGTTTAAATTTTAGGATTTAGAGTTTTTTTAATCCATGAAAAAAATGTAGTTTTGAAAATAAACATCATAAAGATGTATTTTTGAAAATTAGCATCTCAAAAGGTGTAGTTTTGAAAATTCTCCAAAGAACTTTCACAATCATCATTGAATATATATAAAAGGAAACATTCAATTAAGTTGTTTTTGTGCCCATAGTATGATAGATAGTTTTACAATTAGGTGGGCTACTGGTATCTAATAAAATAGTTCAGAACGTGGAATATTAATATAAACATTACGTACAACTCATAAACTCCAAACTGTTAGATTCAGCATAAACTAATTAATTTGATTAACCTATTATGATATGCCAATGGCTTTTTTTGTGCAAGCACGACGCTTAAACAACTTTTTCTCTTGTATTTTAAACTGTTAGACTCTTTACACCTCCATTTTGTAAAACGTGGCTTATGTTCCTATACGGCTATACTACTTTTATCATGTAATATTCTCTTCAACTTTTAGTCCCTTTACACATTGATTTTATAAAACGTGGCTTATGTTCCTATACTACTTTTCAAAGAGAAGCATCAGATTTAATTAAAAAATACTACTATGGAGTTTAGAGGAAATTTTGCGGCGCGTGGGTATACTTATAAAATAAATGATTGACAAGTGACACGTTGATAATGTGAAGAGTGTGGTGGATGACTGGATGTTGAGGTGGAGTCAATTTGGGTAAGTGGTCCTTATTGTTAAGCATTCTGTAAATTGTGCAATTGTGACTAAGACGGCTAACTAAATTATCAATTGTTAATATTTCCGCAGATTACACATTTTTATTTCTATTTTTTAAATTTTCTTTAATATATTTATGCCGATCAAGATCACGATCATATCTCCGATCCTGTGATATGACCAACTGACCAAAGTATTAATAAAATCAGCAGATATACTCTCATGCTGTGCCGGTGATATGTATTTATGCTGTTCACGTGAATCTCACCGATCGCACCAGCAGATTAAACTATAATGTCGACAAACTTTTTACAATCTGATGTGTAAGATGCGAAAAATGAGACTTTACATGTCGACTCTTTTAAGCAAAGCGGCGACATATGGATTATGTAGTAGGCTCACTCAGTACAACTTTTATTAATGTTATTATTATTATATTTAACTTGAGAAAAAATTAACATTAATTAGGGGTCATAATCTGTTTCGGTCAGGAACCAGTTTATGATCCATCATCCCATTCCAAAAGAATCGATACTTTTCCCGAGCGGGAGTCAAACTAAAATACTAAATACAACTTGTTTGATTGATACAGCACAACATAAACGTTATTTTTTTTAGTATACAATATTAACCACTACTATCCATAACTTTATTGTATTAAATATATGATTTTTTTTTTAATTATTTAATTTAAGAAGTGGGTTTGGTAACTTATTTGAAGCGGAATTTGTTGTTTAAATACGCTATTTAATTGACTGAACAATGATTTTACATCATATGGTTATAGTTTGAAAAAATGATCAATCAATCATTCACTACGTTTACGCATGCATACGCTTTAGTCATTTACACTAGTATATAGCCAATTCTCTCGGTGTACGAAGTGTAATTAGCTTAACTGATAAATACCCTAGGCAAAACGTTAATGCTACAGAGATGAAATAACATTTAGAACTACAGTATCAAAATATTTACGTTTCTATTTTTGTAAAACTTTGTAAGGCTCTACAAGCCCTTCAGTGGAAGTTTGTTTTTTTGTTAGACGACCCAAACAGCCTTCGGTAATAGAGCATCTTCCTTAACTAGGCCCATTCTATATTAGGAATGAGACTGAGTCCTAATTCAAGTGGAGTACGCTCTGTATAGGTTTGAATGAGTTTCTTATTCAACTCTCGGAATTTGTACACGGTACAAGTATTTATTTATTTATTTATTTATTTTTTCTCTCTTATACTCGCTCACACTAGCTGCTACCTCTCATACCGCCTTCGATGCCACTTTAGCCACAAACACTGTGACTCGCACTCAATATGACTAACTACGAAGATAACTTTTCTTTGTGCTTCGGCTCGATATCCACAAATTCTTTTAACAATATTTATTATCGGATTCTTGATATATGGTACTCATAAGATATATTCAATGTATTAAGAAGACAGCGTCCAAGTTTGAAAAATAAGCACTACGATCCAACTCTCATATACCCCTCTTGTTTTATACAAATAGACTTATATGTCTATACAATACAAAAGAAAGAAAAATAAGATGAACCACACATAATTAGAAAGTGCAACTAGCCAAAGTCAATGTGTATTATTATTCTTCACTCATGTATATTACCATTTCTCATGGAGAGACGTGTAAGGCGTTACGTTGACTGACTTAGCCCTCTTTTACTAACACCAAAAGTCAACCCTGTTTTCCCTATTAACTCTAAGTTGTGTTCATCACAAGTAACAATCTCATTCTTAAAAAAAAAAAATAACAACCTCATTTTTAAGATAGAAATCAAAAACACAAAAAAAAGATGGGAAAGCCAACAATCCAAAACAATAACTTTATAAACCACTTCAGCCACCCACACCCCCTTCAATTAGTCCCGGCGACGTCATCACCACCATGCTCCGCCTGCAAAGTCGCCGGAAGCAGCGGCCGTATTTACTCATGCAGGCCATGCAACTTCTCTCTCCATGAGTCGTGTAGCAAGAAGATGAAGCAGGTAATAACACATCCCTCTCACCCTTCTCATACGCTAACCCTTCTCGTGGCTCCGGTCTACGACGGTGGATACTTCAACTGTGATGGTTGTGGCGTCATAGGCACTGGATTTAGCTACCAATGCTCTCGCTGCGACTTTGACATCCACGCGCTTTGCGCTTACAAGCCCCTCTCCATCATTCACAAGTCTCATCCGCAACACAGCCTAAACCTTACGTTTCACTCCCCTTATGGATCCAATAAAGGCTTCTCTTGCGACGTATGCCTCAAGATCGGTAAGAACCAGTGGCTTTATCGATGCATCCCTTGTGAATTCGACGCTCATGTCGGTTGCATGACTGCTTCTCAACCTCACCACCTTCAACATAGTAATTCTGCACCTACTCCTCATGCTCATCATATCGGTCACCCTCAACATCAAAACTCGCTTCCTATGCCTAATCAAGGCAGTCACATGCCTAGACCAAGGCCCATGACAAGGCCCATCCGTAATCCCATTAGGCCTATGGCTCAGAACGTTGCGGCATATGGACCAAGAAGACAGAACAACAACAACAACAACAACAACTTGGGTTATAATGTTAAGGCTGGTCCTATTGGACCAAATGGACTTACTGAGCAAGTAGGACAAAGTTTTGATCAAGGGTCAATAGACGGAAGTGGCTACGATGGTAGTGTAGGGAACGAAGAGTTTGATGGTGAAGTCGATGTTGAGATTGAATATGAAGTTGATGTGTATGAAGCTAATGAAGATGGAGAGGCTAATGGCGAGGGCCAAGACATTGGTGCTACCAAACTTGAAACTGTGTTTTGTGGTGATGATTATGATGCTCCTCGTAGCGAGAGTGAGTTTGGAGGCAGCAGTGATGCTCGTAGCCAGAGTAATGATTCGCCTGATGTTGATCTCTATCCACTATCAGTTCGTACAAGACAAGGATCAAGTGGTGGTAGGAAGAAAAACCCAAACCCGAGCGGTCCATCAGCTAGATCGGAGAATATGGGTTTTAGTGGGTCTCGTGGTAGGCTTCAAGGGTCCAAGAATCCAGTCCAAAGTCCTAGAAGACCACAAAGTAGAAAGGTGCCAAATGTACGTAATACTGCAATAAGAGCTGGTGGACCTGTCCGAGTTAACATACCTCGTGAACCAGCTGCATTTAATGGACCTATTGGTGGACCTTCCAATGCAACTGATGGTGGTAGCAACTACGATAACTACAACCAAGTCGATGGAGGTAATATGTATGGTGGTGAGTCTGGTGACTATGGTGAGAGTTATGGTGATGGTGATTGTAACTATGAAGTTGGAAGCGAGTTTATCGACGACGGTTGTGATCAAGCTTACGGTGGAAACGATTTCGAAAGCTACAATGAGTCTATGTATGATGGAAATGAATCTTATGGGACTATGGATGATTCACAATATGGTGGTTTAAATGAAGAACCCAGTAACCAATATGTACCCATGGTTGGACCGGGAATTAATAACCAGAATCAGTATGGTCAGACCGGTAGGGCAAGGAACGTGGGCAGGTATGGACGAGGTGGTGGTACTAGAAATCTGAACCAAGGTGTGTATAGTACTCATGCAAGAACCATGGGTCCAGTGGCTCAATATAGGCCTAATGGAAGACCTTATAGGACTAACGGACTTGGAAATCAGATGATGAATACGATGGTGCGGGGTTTGTGTCAAGGCTTGGCTACGAACATGAACATTGGCGGTGGTGGTGGTGATGTTATGAACGGCGGAGCGAATGACGGTGGTACATCATTTGGAGATACGTATGGTGGGGAGTCTTTTGGAGATGCGTTTGGTGATGGATCGTTTGGAGACGCGTTTGGTGGTGAATCGTTTGGAGATGCGTTTGGTGGTGGTGAGTCATTTGGAGATGCGTTTGGTGGTGATTTCGAGTTTTGAGATAAAAAAATGCTATCGGATAAAATTTGTTTTTCTTTTCTTTCTCTATATATTATGCAAATTTGTATACTTTTTATGTTTTTACTTTCTCTTCTCATGCTCCCCTCTCTGTATATCTAAGTCACACTGATGCAAAATCTACAAATTTGTATACTTCATGGTCACTAGTCACTACTTAAGAAAATTGCAAATTTGTATACCTTTTCTGTTTTGACTTTCTCTTCTCATGCTCCTCTCTGTATTATTATTATTTTTAAATATTCCATGAAGTATAAATACAGATGCAAAATGAATAAATTTGAAAAACGCCAACAAATTTTCAGCTCTTTATCTTTTAATAATGGCTTAACTTCAGTTTCCAAATGATATATCAGATCAAATGACTTACTCTTTTATTTTTTTTTATTTTTTTAATTTCAGTCTAGCATAAATAGTTAAATACAGATGCAAAATGAATAAATTTGAAAAACGCCAAGAAAGTTTCAATTCTTTATCTTTTAATAATGGCTTAACTTCAATTTCCAAATGATATAGTATCAGATCAAATGACTTACTCTTTTATTTTTATTTTTTATTTTCAATTTCAGTGTAGTATAAATACAGATGCAAAATGAATAATTTTGAAAAACGCCAACAAATTTTCAGTTCTTTATCTTAAAAAAAAAAAAAGCAAATGCGATTCACAACAACAATATGGAGACATCAATCTCTGCAAAAACTCAAACACAAACCTCGTATACACGCACTTGGCGCTACGAAAATCCGAATCTATTGCTTTAGTACTTCTATATCATCCTCTCGTTTATACAATGCACACAACCTGTTCGACAAAAATCCTGACCGAAACCTCGAAAACTACACGAGCTTGCTCTTTGGATTTTCTCATGACGGACGCACTCAAGAAGCAACGAGACTCTTCTTGAACATCCACCGTTCCGGATCGGAGCTGGACTGCTCAATCTTCTCCTCTGTTCTAAAAGTCTCCGCTACCTTATGTGACGAGCTTCTCGGCAGACAATTGCACTGCCAATGCGTAAAGTTCGGATTTTTAGACGATGTGAGTGTGGGAACATCGTTGGTTGACACATACATGAAAGGAAGCAACTTTAACGACGGAAGAAACGTTTTTGAGGAAATGAAAGAGAGGAATGTTGTTACTTGGACTACGTTGATAAGCGGGTATGCGCGAAATTCGTCGAATGAGGAAGTCTTGACATTGTTTATGAGAATGCAGGAAGAAGGAACGCAGCCGAACTCGTTTACCTTTGCAGCTGCTCTTGGAGTTTTGGCAGTAGAAGGAGCAGGTGGGAGGGGAATGCAGGCACATACAGTCGTTGTGAAGAACGGTTTGGATAAAACGATTCCTGTGTCTAATGCTCTGATCAATCTGTATCTAAAGTGTGGGAATGTTGGGAAAGCTAGAGTTTTGTTTGATAAGACTGAAGTTAAGAGTGTTGTGACGTGGAACAGTATGATTTCTGGATATGCAGCGAACGGTCTTGATTCAGAAGCGTTGAGAATGTTTTATGCTATGAGGCTTAACCATGTGAGGTTATCTGAATCGAGCTTTGCTTCCGTTATCAAGCTCTGTGCTAACTTTAAAGAGCTGAAGTTCACGGAGCAGCTCCATTGTAGTGTTGTCAAATATGGTTTCTTGTTTGATCAGAACATAAGGACGGCTCTAATGGTAGCTTATGGTAAGTGTTCTGCGATGCTTGATGCTCTTAGTCTGTTCAAAGAGAGTGGATTTCTAGGGAATGTTGTGTCGTGGACAGCGATGATTAGTGGTTTCTTGCAGAATGATGGGAAAGAGGAAGCGGTGGATTTGTTTCGGGAAATGAAGAGGAAAGGTGTTAGACCGAACGAGTTCACTTATTCGGTTATTCTCACAGCTCTTCCTGTAATGTCTCCATCAGAGGTCCACGCAGAGATTGTAAAGACTAACTACGAGAGATCTTCAACCGTTGGAACAGCGCTTTTAGATGCTTATGTGAAGTTAGGTGAAGTAGACGAGGCTGCAAAAGTTTTTAGCGGTATTGAAGATAAAGACATTGTGGCTTGGTCAGCGATGCTTGCAGGATATGCTCAGACCGGAGAGATTGAGGCAGCTATAAAGATGTTTAGAGAGCTCACAAAGGGAAGGATGAAACCGAACGAGTTCACACTCTCTAGCATCCTTAACGTTTGTGCAGCTACTACTGCGTCTTCAGGACAGGGGAAGCAATTCCATGGATTCGCTGTAAAATCAAGCGTTGATAGCTCTCTGTGTGTTAGCAGTGCTCTTTTAACCATGTATGCTAAGAAAGGCGATATTGAGAGCGCTGAAGAAGTCTTTAAAAGGCAGAGAGAGAGGGATTTAGTGTCGTGGAACTCGATGATCTCAGGGTATGCACAACACGGGCAAGCTATGAAGGCTCTCGATGTTTTCAAGGAGATGAAGAAGCAAAAGGTGAGAATGGATGGTGTAACGTTCATCGGAGTATTTGCTGCTTGTACACATGCGGGGTTAGTAGAAGAAGGCGAGAAGTATTTCGATATAATGGTGAGAGAAAACAAGATTACACCTACAAAGGAACATAATAGTTGTATGGTGGATCTATACAGCCGAGCCGGGCAACTTGAAAAGGCTATGAAGGTGATAGAGAACATGCCGTACCAAGCTGGTTCCACCATTTGGAGAACAGTTTTAGGTGCGTGTCGTGTGCACAAGAAGACAGAGCTTGGGAGATTAGTTGCAGAGAAGATCATTGAGATGAAACCAGAGGATTCAGCTGCATATGTGTTGTTGTCGAATATGTATGCAGAGTCAGGAGATTGGCAGGAGAGAGCCAAAGTGAGGAAGCTGATGGACGAGAGAAAGGTGAAGAAAGAAGCTGGTTATAGTTGGATTGAGGTCAAGAACAAGACTTACGCGTTCTTGGCTGGTGATCGGTCTCATCCTCTCCGAGATCAGATCTATATGAAGCTAGAGGATTTGAGTGCGCGGCTGAAGGATCTAGGGTATGAGCCGGATACAAGCTATGTGCTTCAGGACATTGATGATGAGCTTAAAGAAGCTGTTCTTGCTCAGCATAGTGAGAGACTAGCTATTGCTTTTGGGTTGATCGCTACACCAAAGGGAAGTCCTCTTTTGATCATCAAGAACCTTAGAGTTTGTGGAGATTGCCACGTAGTTATCAAACTGATTGCGAAAATTGAAGAAAGAGAGATTGTGGTTAGAGATACAAATCGGTTTCATCACTTTAGCAGTGATGGAGTTTGCTCATGTGGGGACTTTTGGTAACATAACAAAATAGATAAAAATTAAGAACATTGTCGCATTTAAAACATTTTTTACACATTTTAGAGAAATAAAGCAAATTCAATGTGTGTAGGATCAAATCAAACAAGGGTTTGAGATTTGTTTCCTTCTCAAAGTACATACATAAGAAGACAGACGAGCGACTAATGATAGTGGAGAAGTATTTGATGAAATGTCAAATCTATCAACCTTCTTCTCCAAATTCCTGTGTGAATCTCTCATGGACATCAAGGTCAGATTTGCTCACTGTTGGCCTTTGTCTTGCAAGTACCTTCTCGAAATCGTTTCTGGTGATCGGTGGTGGAATAATCTGTAAAATACACAAATCAGTCTTTAGCTTAACAGCAACCAAGTCCTAATGACTACAAATTCAAAGTTTGATTCAAACCTTTTCAGCAAGTCCTTTAGCTGCTAGATCTTGCATGGTAGTCTGGATGGCACCAGGTTGCCTAGGTCCACATGGCATCCATGTACCATCAGGTGCCTTATAAAAGTACATTGCATCTTGCGTTTTGCGAACAGGTTCGAACAAAACATCCTTTACCTGCAAGAGTAAACAAAAGGTTTTCAAGAGTCAAGACAAAGGCTTATCTATGGAAAAGGATAATTCACTAGGGCCAAGATGCTTACACAAACGGAGACATCTGAACCAGAGAATCCTTCTGTCTTGATCCCTAAATATTCAAAATCAGCTTCGGTTAAATTATGAGGCGTGTCTCCCAAATGGACCTGCATAAACACACACATATCATTAGTAAACAGATTACGTATTCTTGAATGATTTTGCTTGAGAAAGTTGAAGCAAATGAATAACTAATACTTTGAACATGTGCTGCCTAGCCTTGGCCTCTGGGAGAGGAATATAGATACGCTTATCAAAACGTCGCCTAATAGCCTGAAATCAACATGGTGTTAACAAAGCAGTGTTTTTCTAAACTTTGAAAGAAAAAAAATACAGAAGCAATCAATTATTCCGACTTTTCACCTGATCAAGAGCATAAGGCGTATTGGTTGCTGCAAGCACAAGTACTTTATCATCATTGTGTCCAACACCCTGTGAAAGAAATAGAGATAAGTAAAGAGAAGACAAGTTTCTGCTAAAATTGAATGAAAAGAGTGTCCAGTTCGGATTAGCTCTGCACCTGCATCTGCACAAGAAGCTCTGTTTTGATACGTCTTGAGGCTTCGCTCTCGTTTCCTTCTCCACGTTGACCGCACAGAGAATCGATCTCATCAACGAAGATAATCGATGGAGAACTTTCACGGGCCATCTCGAAAAGGTTTGATACTAGCTTCTCACTTTCACCCATCCACTTCGAGACCAGGTCTGATGACGACACACTGATGGTTGGGAGGTTAAAAGGAAACAACTATTCGTAAGCTATAACGAGTTTCCAAGTATAAACACTGTAAAGACAAGATTAGATATAAAAACAACAAACATAAAGCACATAGCCAGCCATAAATCAAGACCCCTCCACAAAATCAAAGAACCTAAGAAGTAACCATAGCTAGGGAGTAATTCAAGAGCAACCCCCATGCACAAACCAATCCCAAAATACCCAGATACTCCCACCTCTCTTAGCAACTATTCAAATCCATGAGTGAATGAACATTTCAAGACTACCTTGAAGAGGACTAATACAAAAAGATCTGCTCTTTATAGATATTTGATTTTATCGCAAGAAGCCAAAATGAAAGAGCTAAGACACTGCAAAATCATCCTCTTCAGAGACTTAACAAATTCACACATACGTTACCTGAAAAACGTAGAGTCTGCTTCAGTAGCAACAGCCTTGGCCAAGTACGATTTTCCTGTTCCAGGTGGCCCATACAGCAGAAAAGCTCGCCATGGCCGCCTCTTTCCTAAGAAACGAACAACCAACAACACATCAACAAAACTAGCCAAATTCATCATCTTCACCACCACAACACAGTCAAATTAGCCTCTTTACATGATTCCAATGAAGCACAATCCATTGATACACTTACCGGTGAAGAACTGTGGAAACTTGACGGGCAAAATCACAGCTTCCTGCAAAGCTTGTTTCGCACTTTCAAGCCCAGCAACATCTGTCCACTTGATATTAGGCTTCTCCCTCACAATCGCAGAGTTTAAACCAGCTCGGAGCTTCGATTGCTCCGGATCCTCTCCATCTTTTCCTTCTCCATCTTTCGCCTTGGTCTTCGGCTTAGTCGCGACCGCCGCGTCGCCGTTAGATCCCGGGCCCGATCCACCTTCATCGAGAACGGCGCGGATCTCCTCTGCACGGCGGAGATACTCAGTGAATTTCTGGGTGATTGCTTCTCTGATCTTCGGATTCTTCTCGTACTTGAGATGGGTTTTGAAGTACTCAAGCGCGTTCATATACAGAGGAAACGCCTTATTGTAATTCCCAGCATTATCCTCTTGAACCGCTTGCTTCACGTACTCGATCGCTTGTTCCTTGAAATTGCTGTACATAGCTCTAGGGTTTTTACCTCAAGTTTTTCTTCTTTCAGACTTCGAATTTGTTGTGCTGCTGCTTAATTTAAGGGAAACATAAACGAAATCGGTTTAGATCAAGGATCGAAGGAGCCTTGAAACCGTGATGAGGAATTTCGTTGATGAAATTAAGCAGAAGGAGAAAGAGGATTGGGGAAAGAGGAAGAAGGAATGAATGGAAGCGATGAAGAAAAGCACGATTTTGACGTTGAAGACGAAAAGGTCTAGAGAACAGCGGAGCGTTGATTTGTAGAATAAGGAAACGTTGAGGCGTTTTTGGAGGCTATGGAGGATTGGCTAAACGTTTTGAAGAATGACAATCAAAACACTTGCCGTTTTTATCACCTACATATTTTTTCCCAAACAGGAAAAGGAAAAATACAAAACCAGGTATCTAAATCCAACAATCCTCTTTTGTTCTTAAATAAAAATACATAAGGGGACTAAATCCAAGGCCAGTCTATGAAACTAAAACTGTGTTCTTACATTTGCGCAAAAAAAAAAAAAAACTGTGTTCTTACCAAATGTATAAAATAAAAACACAGAGTTGTTGGAAAAACATCTATGGTTTTGAGAGCTAACAATAAATTATAGATTCTTGAAAATAACACTTGATGGATGAATTCTGCAAAGTTTTTTTTTTTTTTTTTTTTTTTTTTTTTTTTTTTGGTAAAATGTTAAATTTTATACCATTTTAAGTTTGCAAAGGTATTCATCAAATGTTCATAATTAAAGTTTTAAACAATCTCTTTCAATCAATAATACGGCTAAATCGTTCAATCTTTTATGAGACATAAACTAACAAGTAAGACTGAAATCATGAAGTCTTTTAAAAAGTTTAATACTCAAGCAATCTTTTTCATATAGTTTGATAAAATATCTCTAAATACTTTTTGTTTCAAGCTTACTAACAACATTAGCACTTTTTAGTTGACTAATAATATCAACATCATATCATCTTCTAGTTGGAGTGAGATGTGCTAGCAACTGAAAACTGTGTCCAAAATTGAAGTTTTTGTATGGAAGTGATACATGGAACAGTAGCTGTAACGAATATTGATGTTGGTTTCGTGTTTTCCAGGAAGAAACAGTCAATAACTACAATGTCTATGCCCAATTTCTTGGCAAGTTAGAATACTTTTAAAGATTCTCTCACCCACTCAAAAAAATTTCGGACACATGTACATGATATAAATTATACCACTTGATTGGATCATCTTATGAAAGAATATGAACATATTACAATTTAAAGGAAACAATCACCAGGAGAATGAATCGTCACAAAGGCTTATGAAGATACAATATACTAATACTTTCTCCAATCACGAAATCAAACTACTATGGCGTACAAGTGTACAATACAACAACCATTTATATTACCATGCAATTATGCAACCTCCCACCAAATGCTCAAAACCATCTTGGTTGCTACAAAATAATCTGGAAGAAGGGATTCTCCACAGTTTAAAACCTTCTCATGTGCATTCGGAACTGCAAAATCAAAATGTTGGTCGCTAGAAATTTACATCATGAAAGCTTTGTGTTTGGTGCGCAATAAACTCACGACATTTAAATAAGATAATAACGATCAATAATCTCAAAGGCTCAAAGCTATGAATATGCGACCAAACCATCTAAACCGCTTAAATAACCGTCTAGACCGCCAAATCGAAAACACAACAGCATAGGGCCTACGTGGCAGCGTTTTAGGGCATTTTCCTGAACACCAGAAAAGAAAAAGTCAAACACAGTTGACCACTTCACAACGCTTCTCTCTTCCGCTTCGCCTTTCTCTGTATCATACAGTAAATAAATCGGACGAACGATGGGAAAACGAGAGAAAAAACCCAATCGACGTCGCCATAAAGGGGAATTCTCGAACAGTGGCGGAGAAGATTTCTTCGATCAACATCCTCCGGCTGCTGCCTCCGTCGAAGAAGAAGATGAAGAAAACTCCGAGGAGGAAGAAGAAGCAAATGAGGGAAACGACGAGCTTCAATCATCGGATTTGCCGTCTAAATTCCTCTTATACCAGCAATCGGTGCAGGTAATTGTAACTCCTCGACTCTGTGCTTTCGCCTTTTTCGCTTGTATAGTTATAGATGAGAGTGTTCTCGAGTTCGATTATTAGAAGATAACGACTTTTATCTGATTTTGAGTAAATTGATGGTTTCATGAGTTATGGAATTAAGTAAAATTTAGTGTCTTTCGTTCTCTTTAACAGCATTGTGTGTATGTGTGTTTGCTGTATAGTCACCGAAAGGAGACATAAGCTATTTGCAGAAGTTCTTTTTGATGTACGTTGGTGGAAGACAGCCTCTCCATTTCCAAGAAGATTTCTGTGGCACTGCTCTTTTAAGGTAGATATAAATACATATTTCGTTTCACTAATTTGGTACGAAAAATGTTGATCTTGAATGTTTGATCTGTTTTGAATAGTGCGGAGTGGCTGAAGAATGACACGAGGAGGACTGCAATAGGGCTAGATTTCGACCTTGAGGCACTAGAATGGTGCATGGAGAACAACATAAGCAAACTTGGCTCTGACGTGTATTCAAGAGTGTCGCTTTTACATGGGAATGTTTTGAGCCCTCTTGAGGCTAAGCAAGTGAAGTCCAAATCCCACGAGCTGATACAGAATATCAGCTTGGATGATGGTGGTGATGATAATGAAGATTCGGTTGATCCTGGAGTTGAGTCTGTGGAGAAAGATGAGCCTGTTTCGTTACCAAAGAGGGATATCGTGTGTGCTTTCAATTTTAGCTGCTGCTGTCTCCACAAGCGATCAGAGTTGGTTTCTTACTTCAAGAACGCGCGTGAGGCTTTGTCTAAGAAAGGTGGTATCTTTGTGATGGATTTGTATGGAGGTGCTTCTGCTGAGGGACAGTTGAAGCTTCAACGGAAGTTCCCAACTTTCACGGTAAAAAAAGTTAACTCTTACACTTGATTTGGTAAAAAAAAGGTGTTGACAAGCCGTACTGATGATTTGTATGTATCATTTGGCAGTATACATGGGAGCAAGCTGAGTTTGACATTGTAAGTCGCAAGACGAGGATAAGTCTGCATTATCACCTTCAGAAGCAGAACAGAAAGATCCGCAATGCTTTCTCTTATAGCTGGAGACTGTAAGTGTCCTCTAGTCTTCATACATATCAATTCTTTCTCCAAAATGGGACAGTCCATCTCACACAAGACATAAGAAAATCTTACAGTTGACGAAATATAGCATATTTATAAACTTGTTAGACAACTTGATAAGCGCTAGGATGATGTTACATTAGTCATGGGCTCTTGCATCCCCTGCCATGTAGTGTAGCCACTATAGATCAAAACTCACACATTGCTTGAAGTTGAATGTAGGTGATATCTAAGTAGCAGCGATGTTTAATGTTACATTTGGGTCATGCAGTACTCGCACATAAAGTTGCTGAGAAAGAATTGGTTTGTTTCTGTTCATGTATGTGTAGGTGGTCGTTGCCGGAGATAAAAGACTGTATGGAAGAGGCCGGGTTTAAAGCAGTCCATATTTGGCTGAGAGAAATGCCTGACGCTTCGGAAATGCGTAGAACGGATGGGTTTGGTGCGGGACGTGATATCAAGTACGAGCAAGTCAAGAGCTTTCAACAGTGTGATTCTTGGAATGCTTACATTGTTGCCGTCAGCGTCTAGTTCTTTTTGTGTACCAAACCTTAATGGTGGAATCTTTAACCAAATCCATGCCTAGAGAACTGGTTATGCTTTCTATCTTTTATTTTAAAGCTATGAAACTTGACACTATCCATTTAAATCAGATCCTCGGTTTTCTTTTTAATATATTCTTGTCACGCACTGGTTTAGGTTTATACTTTTATGCATCATTAATGAACAAATTAGTGGAAAATTCTTTGCTCCCAAGTTTGTCATTTGGTTGGTGTTAAAGCTGTTTGAATCATCATTTTTTTTTAATTTTGCGTTGACTTGTAGAGGTGTGAAACGGGCCTACATGCGCCCATCTGGCCCATCCCACAGCGGCTCTAACATCGGTTTGAGACAAAACCAACATTAGTTTTGCAAGTTTTGGATTAATCATAATACTTAAAAATTTCACAGATCCGTTTTTTCAATGAACATACCCCCCACATGGCCACATCTTAAGTTTGGACCAAGCTTTATTTCAATGTCCATTTGAGACATTCAGTTCACTTGTGTTTTGTAAAGAGGTGTCTGAATGAAATGAATCAATGATACCAGGAGCGTTGTACATAAAGGAGGATTAATGGAATATAAAAATGCAAAAACAAAGATTAAGGAAATAATCGGACCAATTAAGGACAGATATAATTTTCTGTAAATTGGCCGTACCTTTATTCATTAAAGATAAGAATAATGTGGGAGTTTCTAGAATCTTCAATGACAGCCTCGCATCATCAAAATTGTTCAAAGCACCCAAAAAAGAAGCCAATAACACAACTTTTTTTTCAAAAAAAAAAAAAAAAAAAAAAGGATAATATAATAATTTAATTTTTCTCGATTGCGTCGTCGTTAGTTTTTCCATCTCCTCATATTTTCTTCTTTCTACGACCAAAAAAAAAAATATTTTCTTCTTTCTTCGTCTTCCTTGTTTCCTTTCTCATCTCTCGATTCCTTCCTTTCGTGTCCCATTAATTTCCTCTCTCTGCATATATATACTGCACCTTCATGAATCTCATCGATTGATTGATCCTAATTTCTTCTCGTTTTTCTCACCGAATCGGATAGATCTATTAATCTTCCAGGTAAATGATTTGATTTGATTTCTCGATCTATGACTTTTTCGCTATTGATTCAATGAAATTACGTCACGGATCTGTCGATTTGTGTTTAGAATTTTTACTTTCGGATTCACCGATCGGGATTAATTTTGATTTTTCCGGTCAATTCATTTTTCTAGGAGTTTTTTCGATTATTTTCCGATCACGAAACCATGGCGGAAGAACACAGAGTCCAGGAACCAAAACTATGCGCAAACAACTGTGGATTCTTCGGAAACGCCGCTACGCAAAATCTCTGCTCCAAATGTTTTCGAGATGTCCAGCACCAACAGCAAAACTCATCCTCGGCCAAACACGCCCTTGATCAAACCTTAGCCGCCGTCACCGCCTCCGCTTCCGCCGTTTCCACCGGCGGTTCTTCGTCTCGTCCTCCGTATCACCACCGCCACCGCCGCCTCAAGCCGATCTGACTCCCGATCCGAAAGAAGTCGTTGAAACGAACCCGGAGAAAGGAGCAGCAGCAGAGGCGGCGAAGGAGGAGGAGGCGCCACCGCAAGATCCGAAGCGGTGCTTGACTTGTCGGCGGCGCGTGGGGATCACGGGGTTTAGGTGTAGGTGTGGGTTCGTCTTCTGCGGTTCTCACAGGTACGCGGAGCAGCATGAGTGCTCATTCGATTTCAAGCGGATCGGGAAAGAGAAGATCGCGAAAGCTAATCCGATCGTCAAAGCGGAGAAGCTGGAGAAGATCTGAGTTGTTGTTGTTGAGGTTTGGTTTGACTTTGAAAATGAAAGTGACATGAAGAAGGGCAAGAAGAAGAAGAAGAAGCCCTCTTGGTGTTGGTGCTTTTGTGCTTTTATGTAAATTTATCAATCAGTTTAAGCTTTAAATTTGATTTCTCTCATTTGGGTTATAATTTGATTTCCAAGTGTTTTTAGGTTTCGACAATTTTTTTTTTACATCCATTATTGTTTGTTCCGTTTTTAATGATCATCACAGAAGCTATGGTATATCAAGAAGGAGCGGTAAAACTAAAAGTTGTCTTAACAAACGTGTGTCGTAACGGTTTTGATGTTCTTACAGGTTCGGCGAGTCTTGTCTGCACAACATATGTTGACTTTTTGTGTTCTTGCTTTAGTCTGGTCTGAAATGCTATGCAACTTACGAACTAGCTACTACGGTGACAATTTATAAAGCAATCAATCGAGAAAATACAGATCCAGATGACCATTGGGCTACTTTGATAGATTAGACAGGTTCCACGCATATATATGAAAGATGAGACAAGTCTAAAAAAGCATCTTCACATTTGCACCAAAAAAAAAAAAAAAAAAAAGTCTAAAAAAGCAACCAGAAGTGTCATCTAGCAATCCCAGATGACAAAACAACTTTTTTTGTCAGAAAGACAGAAGAGCCAAGAATGTTAAAGACATGTTTGCCCATCATTTTCCATTTCCTACCGAAACTAAACAAGTTAAAGATTCGGGTATATTGCAATAGCCAATGATCACAATTAAATGGTGATAACTTGATCTTTTTGAGAACCTGAGACTGAGATAATTTCAGAGGCATATCGTCACGTGCATCCGTTTGGTGATGGCTATGCCTCCATCTCTTACGTAGGAAGGAAGATTAAGGTTAAGATTTAGAATGGGCTTACGTACAGATTTTTTATTTTTTTTCGTTAAGCCCAAATCCGGGATGCAACAATATTAATGTTCGAGGTGGTTTTTGGTACTTACCAAAACATGTGGTTGTTCCGTTTAATGATCACATAGAAGATGTGGTAACTGGTAAGGAACAATAGAAATCACATTATCTATGTAGTTGTCATAGACGTGCTAGTCACATGTTGACTCATCCCGAATTTGTGGCCAGAGAATCGTATGAGTCTTTTTCTTAATGTAAAACGTATCCTAAACAAATTCTGTTTGAGAGGTTCCATGCAAGACATTGTTGTCTTTTTAGCCACCGTTCATAACCAATCCAAAACAGCTAGCTCTCAGGTGACACTTCAATCCATTATTTTGGTTCGTACGTAGTAATACTTAGCTAATCCAGAATTTGTGGTTAATTATTCTTACAAATGTTTGCAAATAGCCGCGTCCGTTCGTCTTGGCCGTTACCTATCTACCACAAACACATACGCAATCATGAGTTCAACTAAGTCCGAGAATTTGGAACTCCTAATGAGACCAACCACCTAAAAATATCATTTGAATGAGAAATTCAATGGAAAAAACAAGGAGCGATCCATCCAATAACAGTCTCAGTTCAGCTATACGAGACCGCATCAAGGAGTTCTAACAGTTATACTAGTCAATAAAAGATTCATATAAGAAGTCATTTCTCTTTATTTTTTCTCTCCCTATAATCAAACTCGAGAACTTTGAAAAAAAAAATTCAAGAACTCTCTCCTTCATGAAAAACTTTGTGGTAAAACTAAAAGAGTTGTAAAATGAAATGCTTGGAATTGATTGTGGCTAAGTGGCATGGGTGTGATTATTAGTATTAATGTTAATACAATTATCATTTATATATACTGTTGTGTGTTGGGAACTTGGATAAATAAAATTTAATAAGCAAAGAAGATTGCTCACGGCTGTTCCTAATTACCACCCTTTCAGGTTATTGAAAGTTGGTTTTGTGATCGTTTAAGATGCAGAAGAGCCGGAACCCGAAAGTGTCAGTGATACTAAGCGAGAATCCTATGCATTTTGTATTTTTGGGTTTTTGTAACTTATTAACCTCGGTGTACTCTAATTTATTTGAAATAATGGGGGTTTAGTATATATAACATGTTTGGGTTCCAAAATGTCTTGACTAAATTATGTGCATGTGTCTATGTGGCATTGCAGGTTATTCACGTGGCTTATCAGTGGCGCGGAAGTGTTGCCAAGAATAATATATGGATGAACTTCGGTGTTACATTAACGCTCTGTTCTCTCTATAATCATGAATATATCACATGTTAACAGAATGATTTAGCATTGTTATAACCTAGCTCCACATGTTTACTACTCCGACTCATTTGCCCCAGTCACACGTATCGTTTTATTTACTTACATCGGTTAGATAAGAAAACCCCTCTTGAAACCAAATAAACTGTCCAACATAACCTAATAATAAACTAAGGATGAAATGTTACATTAGGCCCCCCTTCTCTTGCTTTCTATCTAAACCCAGATATATGCAGAATAATTTAACTAATTAACGCTCTTTTCTCTGTATAATCACATGTTTAGAGAATGATTTAGCATTGTTATTATAATCAAACATAGCTTCACATTGCACCAGTCACTTACCATTTTATTTACTTATATAATTATATCGCTCAAATTAGCAAACCGCTAAAAACAAATAAATTGTCCTTCATAACCTAATAATATTCTATGACATAGTTCATTCTTTGATTTTATGTGGATCGAACACCTCCATATTATACAAAGACATTTGTGCATTTGCGAAATAATTCATATAACTTAAAACACCTATCTGCTAGAGCCAAGATTTGTGGCCAACGAGGTAGCGCCAATGCATGGGTCTACTGCAGGTCGTAGATATTTGATCTTCACGATACAATATCTTTCGAAAGTCGAAACCAACCGTTATAATTACATTCAAAACACCAAAAACGTCCAATAATATATTTGAAATAGAGCATGAGATCATAAGCCAAGTTTATTCAAATCACAAACAGATAATAAACAATACACATGAAAAAACAATACACATATATAATAAATAGGATAGAAGAGCTGCTTCCCGTAACTAAAACAAAGAATGCATGGAACAACATATATTGTCCAGGCACGAAGAAAGTTAATTACGGCGGAGGCAGCGGCATGCGGGGGAAGTGAGTTAACGGCGTCTAGCGGCGGTCTCACGCTGGCAGTTGAAGAAAACCGCTGCGACGGGGAGGCCGAGATCGTTCTCATGTGCAAACATTCGAGTGTTGAATTGGTCTCTGTAAGAGGGCACAGAAACCACACTTCCTCTACGGTTTTGCTTGAACAGCAAATACACGAATCGGTGGATCCCTATGTTCGGCCGAGGCATCTCGTACCCTACTATTTCTTTTCCTGTTGTTTATCATTTCGTATTAAAATCAGTTGACATGAATATGAAAATACGTTTTGTTTTATCGTCTACAATTCACACATGCACAATTCTCGGAATTAAGACCGAGTTTTGCAATGACTGACACTAATCTGATCACTAGACTGATTAAATCGATTGACATGTATGAAACTGTTTTTGTCATCAACAACTCGCACACGCAAATTTTATGGGTTTAAACTTGGATTATGACACGACAATAACAGTACTAATACAAATCATTATGCTATATGAAACTAAATAAGGGTGCATTGTTATATATTGTCTTATTTATTTGATACTATATCAAAAGATCACATAGGACTTACCGAATGTTACATCGGTTGTCCCCGGGATATCAGTAACAATCCTGAAATGAAACATTGCAAAATTATTTATTTATGTATAAAATTATGTCTCTTGTTTGCCAAAGAAAAAATAAAAGATGTCTCTCTAAACCAGATTTAAAAGGTTAACCAATTTTACCAGTGCAAGTGCTCCCTCAGATAAGGATCACTTGGTCCAGGAACATCAGGATCAGTCATTACCTGTTCGAAATATTTGATACTCATGAGATAATCTACACGTGACACATCCTATATACATAATAAACACATGTATCTGCACAACCTAATACGTTCTGCAAATCTATAATTCTATAAAAAAAAAGTAGAGATTACCGAAAAATACGGCTGCATACGAAACTAATATAACTTATTAAGTCTCATATTTTTTTTATGTACGTAAATACTCAAATAAGTCTTTAACAAAAGTAAAATAAAGATTTAAATTAGTTCGTTAGGAAAGGTTTCTCTGATTAGTTATAATTCACCTTACAGTAAACTTTAATTTCAGTTATGTATACGTATAGTAAAGAGGATTTTCGATATATACAATAAAGCAAATGCGTACCAAAGTGAAGAATGATCTCAGGTCACCTCCATGGACATCAACCTTAGGTTTGTTTGTGACAGCTGAAGGAAAAAGCTCATGGCCATTGTAGACTTGCTTGTCGGAGTTATAGGTCACTGTCATTTTCACTGCCTGCAAACAATGGTCCACAACGTCTCCGATCACTCTCCCAACCATAAGAGGGTCAGACGAAATCGGGGCCATCTCGATTGCTTGGCTAAGAGTTAAGAGGAGGAAATTATAAAGAATATGTTTCAAATGGAAGCAAGAGTGTTTTGATTTAACGAATTTTGTGTGTTGGTGTGGGGAGAGACAAGCTTGGGATTGCTTTAGTTCTGCTTTGGGGGATATGTTAGTGTTGATTTGATGAAGCATAAAGTGAGAAGAACATGTATTTATAGGATTTTGGAGTAGAAGTGACTGTAATGCATTTGATTTGACGTTTAAGGCCAAGGAACATTTATTTCTTTTTTTAATCTATATATATAGATGCTTCACAAGAAAAGATAAAAAATTACCTTTCCGTAAGGAGAAGAGTATTTACATGAAAATAGATATAGCGTGATGGTAATTGGTAAGACGGTATATAAGCACTTGATGTATTATTTCTTGTAGTGTTCATGGAATTTTTTTCTGAATGAAATATACAATTTATAGTAGCCAAGTGATCCAGATTTTTTTCTGAATGAAAATAAATTTACAAAAAATATATATAGATAAAAAATCTGACAGCTTTAAATTTATATATATAGACTAAAAATATAACGTAATTTATTTTCTTTTTGATAACTAGAGGGTGATCCGGATTATTATCATTCGAATAATCTATTTTAGGATAAGTATAGCCGTCGAGTAGCCTAATCACTTTCGAATGGCTAAATAAAAATAGTTAAAATATTTTCATGTTTGAGGAGAATTAATTATTATGATTTTTTTTTGACAACAATTAATTATTATGATTAACCATGGTTGTTTTGTGGACTATTAATTCATTCACAAATGAAAACTACTAATCCACAAAACATTGGTTAATCGTAATATTTCATGAAATTATAGTTATAAATATGACATATTAGATATAGTAACACGGTATATAAGCATTTGACGTATTATTTTTTGTAGTGTTTATGGAATTCTTTTCTGAATGAAATATACAATTTAGTAGCCAAGTGATCCACATTTTTTCTGAATGAAAATAAATTTACAAAAATTCTATATAGATAAAATCTGATGGCTATAAATTTACTATAAATCTAACGTAATTTATTTTCTTTTTGATAATTAGAGGGTGATCCAGTCTATTTCAATTTTCAAGACAAGTATAGCCTAATCACTTTCGAATAGCCAAATAAAAATAAAAGTAGTTAAATATTTTCACATTTGAAGAGAATTAATTATTGGTCAACGTCAATACAACAACTCATTCTCAAATGAAAACTACTAGTACACAAAACATTGGTTAATCGTAATATTTCATTAACTTGTAGTTCTATATATGACGTATTATTTCATGATGTTATGATATATTAAATTTATTAGCCAAGTGGATAAACTAATATATATATTTGAGACTGTAATAAATTTATTTTAGAATAAGAGAGCATCTAGACCCGGAGAAAAATGTGAAACGGGCCATACGGCCATGTTCTTCTCTAGCCATTATTTAAACAGAACGAATGCATTACATATGGTGGCATCGGGAATTTATCTTTATCTTTATCTTTATCTGAATTTTTTATCTGAATTTTTAATTCTAGTATGTTAAGCAAACTGAATTTTTTGCATTTTATTAGTAATAAACATTGCCATTCGATTTCGCCGAATGGCTAGAATACATTCTCAATTTCAGAGTGAGATATGGTTCGACCTGAAAAACTATCATCTCAACAAAAGTCCAAAAAAAAAACACATAAAGAGTCCAATATCGAAAATATGATGAAACCTAGAATAAAGTTTAAAACAATAAATCAATCCACTCAATTGTGAGTTATATCACATAACATAAATTAGTTTTCAGCTTTACATAAGTCTCTTCGTCTTGAATTTGATATGAATTTTCTTTAAGTATCCTTCTTTAGCACTAAAAAGGGGGATTTGTGAGTTTAAATTGATTACCATTTTAGAACCTATGAGTGGACGAGAAGTGGCGGATTAACCAATATGGTCCTTAAAATTCCTTAATTCTTTTTTCTGGACGATGTATGTAGAACATATATACATGATTGCGATTAATTAAACATCTTACTCATCAGAGGCCTAACCAGACTGAGAAAGGCATAGGTTTTGATTCCTGGAGAGAGGGCGACAAGAACGAAAATGTTTAAAGGGAAAAAACGAGAACCTTTTTTATTCCTAGTGTCAGTGTCCACCATGAATCACAGCTTTGGCTGCTTAGTGTTTTTCTCCTTTTCTCGTCTTAATTATAATATGAAATTAAAGAAAGATATGAACTTCAAGCTGTCATTATTTTATATATAAATAAAATTCACTTTTGCAATAAGGGTAAAATGAAATTTAAATATTTCTAGAAAAGTATTAGTATTGGACTATGATGAAAAGAATTATATTCTCTGTTAGGTGTGTGGATGTATGGCAAAGAATAAATCCTAAACAGCTAATAGTATTCTTTGGACTTACCATATTTGGAAATTTTAATGTTGGCGACCCACAACCACAATGCGTTTCCCACACATACAAAGGCTGACAAATTGTGAATGGTCACTTCAACTTCCTAAAAAGATTCATTTTCTCTGTCACTCTTTTTTGTTGTCCTTTTTAGTTCTTAATTTCTTTCCTTTTCCTTAAAAAACTATAAAATAAACAAACAAGATCTGTGTTTCCTCTTATAGAAACCCTGATTCCACCTAACTGTCTACAGATTACACGTTTCAAGCGTACTTTGCATGTGGACATCTGGTCGCGATAACATTTTAAATATGAAGATATTCTTAACAAATGCACCCACAACAATCTGAGACACAACATGTCAATATGTCATACATTGTCTTATATTCGTAAGCCGTATGAGACAACTTTTTCTTCTCAGGTAGAAAACATATCCTTCATTTATTTTCCTTAAAAATTAAAAGGAATCTCAGCCAATAGAAAGCTAGTTTAGTAACACACTTACAGAGCCGTTTAACGTTTAATGGAAACTTTATACTACAAGATAGCATTTCAAGAGTACTGGTTAGAATTTTGATTATTTTGGTTTTTAGCATACTGTATAAAAGACTCAAATATTAATAGAACGTATCTACATAGAGATAAATAACGCATTTGGGCATCTGTGACACGTTTTTTGCAATTTTGTCTACAAAAGACATATATATGTACTTGCGGATATTTTTCCAACTTTTATTACTTCTATTTGTATACGATGCATATATACACTTCCATTCGACATCATGATAATTCATAATCCCCATTGACAAGTGTTTTATATATTTCTTTATATTGTCATTGAAGAGTTGTGAGTGCATGCATTCATTGTGTTCGTCTGTTCGACGACGCGCTAGTGGCCTAATGGTAGTTGTCTCTTTTTTAATACGTCCACCAAAATATTTTGATACAAACTAGTTTCAATCAAATGATAGATGCTTTCACATTTCAGTGTTGTGTATTTGTATTAATTTATTGTGGCACTTGAGAAGGAATGTTTACCCACTAACATGTATTACCAAAAGAGATTATGGTTTGAAAGTACATAAGGAAAAACAAAAGTTTAGGTTTCAGATAGTTCATCAGCTTTGGTTTTGTCTTCGGTAGTTCGGTTTAGGAATCGAGCATTGGTTGGGACTGAGATTTCATCAAAATGTTGACTTTAAGTCACTTAAGATAATTTTGAAGTACAAAGACAAAACGAGTTCAAGAGCCATTGTTGAGCTGTTTGCAAACAAACAATCCTGAAGTAACCAAACCAAGAACCGAGAAGACTCCTTGCCTCGACCGCCAAAACTCACTCCACGTCAATGGTCTTCTGACCTCAGACAAAACCTTATCGAACTGTTGGTTAAGATCGTCAAGACCGCCATTATTATCGATCACAACATCCGCTCTGCTTCTTTTCAAGTCCAAAGACATTTGAGCCATCACTCTGTTTCTTGCATCTTCCTCACTCAGCCCATCTCTCTCCATCAGTCTCTTGAGCTGTGTTTCCTCACTAACCCACACAACTACAATCGGTTTTGTCCATTTATCCATCTTCACTTCAAACAACAAAGGGATATCGACAACTATCACTTTAGCTCCTTTTGCCCATTGTTTCAAGATTTCCCAAACGATACCATTTGATATGTATGGAGCCATTAGCCTATAGAGTCAATGAAAAAAAAAAAAAAAAATCAAGATCTCATCCAATAATACCAACAATAAAAGGGGGTTCTCAATTCCGTACTTGTTCAGAAGTTGACGCTTGGATTGGTCAGAGAAAACCATCTGACCGAGTTTAGGCCGGTCTACTTCTCCACTAGGAAGCAGAATCTCCTCCCCAAAAGCTGCAACTACTCTGTTCCATCCTCCACTCCCTTTCTTCAACACATTCTGTATAGCAAAACACACACAATTAAGCACCTTCTTGTTAACTTGCTCTTCGAAATGATTGCAGCAAACGGAAAAGAAGCTTCTTTAAGCAACTTGAAACTAAACTAAACAAACATGTAGCCAGTGTACTATGATGTGCTAAAGATAAAAAAAGAGAAACGCAAAGGCAAAGAGAGATGTTACACGAGCAACGACATCAGCGTCAACGACGGGAATGCCACTAGCCTTGAAGAGGTTAGAAACTGTACTCTTCCCAGATGCTATGCCTCCCGTTAGACCCACTATTCTCATTTCTCCTTCTTCTTCTTCTCACTGTGTTTGCCTGAGAAACACCCAAGACCAAAGTTGAGATCTTTACAAAATTCAACCATTCAACAGAGTATGCTTCACACTTCAAGAATTATCAAACAATAAAAGAAAAACACTGAATTTCGAGAAAATGTCAAGAAAAATCCTAAAGGAAAAAAAAAAAAAAAAAACACAATGGCTTAATATTACCAAACAAATCAGAAATATCAAAGCTCTTAAACCTCTGATTTTTAGAGTCTCATCTTCAATTTACCAAGAAAGACACTCTGCAACTTCAATCTACAACTCATGGAGACGAGGTTTTTTTGAGTAATCATCAAATGGAAATAGGAAGCACATTTTGATAATTCGGCAAATGTGAAATACAACTGTAATTGACCTAATATAAGTTCCAATTATATCAATCTTTCTAAGACCTCACTGGATTGAGTATTTTTGCAGTCTCAAGCAGAAAAAAAAAACAAATTCAGAACCAATTCGGCTCAAATGGTTTCTTCAGCTCCGATTGTCAAGAATCGATTCTAATCGACAAACTTCTACAGAGGATCCAATTATAGAGAACCCTTAAAAAGTCCTAAAAACTTCATTCACTGAGCAATTTTCCATAGTAATTCGCTTAACTCAGAACAAACCTCAAAATTGCGAGAAGGTAACAAAGGAAAAGCAGAAAAGGCATTGAAGAGTACCTGTTTGGATGGAGCAAGCAGAGAGAAGAGAACTAACAGCGGATTTGAACTCTCAAATCCCCAAGAAATCGCCTCAGGGAAAGGAAAGGAGTCGAGAGTGAAGAGAGAAAGGAGAGACACCGCGTTCGATCGCGATTTTTGTTTTTCTTCTCAGAAAAACAGCCGGCCAATCTCCATCAGACACGTGGCACATAAAAGACGGATAACCGATTCTCTATAATAAGCCCAAGTTTGATTTAGTTTTGGGCTCTTTTCAGCTAAGAAGCCCACCTAATGGAAATCGGAAAGTCAGATGCTTCTAGCTTCACTTTAACAAGTCAATCGAACTATCAACAGAGCTAAAAAGGCAATTGAAACCACTAATTCAACATCAATACATCCAAAGCTAACATCTTTAAGCTTCTCGAAACCAGAAATGTCAAAAACGAAACCAGAGCACAAAACATTAATAAAAATCAGCCGATTCTCAAATTGTTTCACTAATCAACTACAATCAAGTTATAATAATGGAATCAACAAGTCACAAACCTAACAGAGGAGAGGAATGGACCGAGATTGTAGAAGAAGAGCACAGGAATCGATCGAGATCGGAGACACAGCACAGGAATCGATCGAGAGATCGTAGAAGAAGAGCTCTCGGCGGTGGCGAAGAAGAAGAAGAAGAGAAACGTCGTGTGAAGGAGAAAGGAGAAGGTGAAGAACAAGAACAAGACCCACCTCGAAGAAAGAAGATAAAAACAATCGGTGATCGAAGAAAGAAAAATCGAGGAGCCGCAGATCGGAGAGAAGACGGAGAGAACGAGAAATTTTCTTTTGCTTCAACGAGAACAAAAAAAAAAAAAAAACATAACGAGAAAAAAAAATAAAACCGCGGGGCTTTCTCCGGTCGACGCGTGGCAAGTAGAGACGGTTCTACAAGTCATTAGCTTTTTTGCCATGTGTGTAAATGTTTTGTTTTTTTTTCTTTATTTTTTTGTTCCAAAACCGATGAAAAAATGTGCGATGGGGGGATGCTCTAATAAGCATAAGTTTCTTAAAATTTGTAATTTATTATTCAAAAGTCAAACCACTTTGAAGAGAAATAAAACAACGTAAACGTACTTCGAGTAATTTCCAACTTGAGTTTGTAAACGCCTTGACCAAAGTAATTTCCAACTTGAGTTTGTAAAGACCAAATGAAGTTCAAACATCAAATGGGAGAAATTATTGTTTAGATTTACTTCGACAAACCTATCAAGTCTATAAATACAATCAGTAAACTGTTTCATAGCTCTCTCTCTCTCTCAAGTATAAACATAGTTATACGAAAATTCAATTCATTCAAAACAATGAAGAATCTTGTGTTTTATGTTCTTTTCCTTGTTTTTGCTCTTTGTTTTGGATCGAATGAAGCCAAGTGCCATAAAAACACTTTGGTTTTTCAAAACAACCTTTTTCAAAGCCATGCTGTTCTTAAAGTCCATTGCAAATCAAGAGACGACGATCTTGGCGATCACTTTGTAAACTTTCAGGGTCCTGGATATGATTTTAGATTTGGTGACAACATCTTTTTGACGACGAAGTGGCATTGTAGCTTAGCGAAGGGAACTAATCCGCAATATTCTAGAGAGTTTCAAGCATATGAAGGAGCTCCAATTTTTAGACGATGCAGCGCAGTATACGCTTGGGAGGCACGAGATGATGGTATCTACTTGTCCAAAAATCGTGAGCCTCTACAACTCATGTATAGTTGGGATAAAATTTAATGCCCTTTTGGTGTTAAAACTTAAAATATACACTACAAAGGATTAATAATAATAATAACATCTTGGTTTTCTTCTGATATATTTCGGTTTCTAAATCATATATGTATACATTAGCAATATTACATAGATAAATATCTCATTATTGTTCTTTTATCAACGTTGTCGTCCTAGGATCAACAGCTATTTTATACTTTTTTGCACGTCTATAGCAACCTACTTTAAAATTCACTCAGATAAATACAATACAAGTAGTAAAGTTACAATCGATCAAATCATAATAGATAAATACTAAGGATAGTTAAATTAATTTACTTTGGTGTTTCCTAAAACTATTAGGACTATGAATAGTATAAATAGATAAACAAAATATCATATTTTTTTCTAACAATCTGTCAAAGAAGAATACCTTCCTCCGCATATCATCCCCTCTCTCTCTCTTTTTCTATCATCCTTACAACTATTTCTTGATCTCAACTATAAAAAAAAAAACTCACTGCAAAATCCAAGCATTAGTTCGATACAAAGATATCAATGAATCGTCTATGTTTTATCCTTTTCGTTTTCGCGTTTAGCACTACCATGAGTAAAACAACCTTATCCTTGCCCTTCACAAGGACAATGTGGATCAGAAACCTTCTGCATAACGGAAACGATCTCATAGTCCATTGCAAAACGCCGGACGAAGATATGGGATATTAATGACATATCGTATCACATCTCCCATGATTCTAGTGACAAGATACGATATATCAATCACACTTGAATGTAAAGTGATTCTCCGTGTATTGTTTTAGGAATGTGCATATGTCCTTATCGCTATATATACTCTTGTATTGACCTTTGTGAAGATTATCAGAAAATATTTTCTCCATTGTCGATCTAAACTTTACTTTATGGTATCAGAGCACGAAAAATAAAAACCGATTGTTTTCTTTGATCTCTTCTCTTCTTCTTCGATTTCTTCTCTATTTTTCTGAAACGAATCACTTTCACGATGTCTGAAACAAACAACGGTGTTGTGAATGGTGCTACGGTGAACACGAACACGGTGGAAACAAGGCGAACGATTTCGCCGTACGACCTCACTGCCGCCGACAATCCAGGCGCTGTGATATCTCATCCCTTACTCAAGGGATCGAACTATGACGAATGGGCTTGCGGGATGAAAACAGCTCTCTGTTCTCGTAAGAAGTTTGGATTCCTCGATGGATCCATTCCTCGACCAGCCGAAGGGTCAACTGACTTGGAGGATTGGTGGACGATTCAAGCTTTGCTTGTCTCGTGGATCAAGATGACGATAGACTGTCACTTCGTTCGAACATCTCCCATAGAGATGTGGCCAAAGACTTGTGGGACAACTTGAAGAAACGCTTCTCGGTTACTAATGGTCCAAGAATTCAACAACTCAAGGCGGAGTTGGCATGTTGCAAGCAACGTGGTCTTGCCATTGAAGCATACTTTGGCAAGTTGAATCGGATTTGGGATAGCATGGCTCAATACAGACCATTACGTGTTTGTAAGTGTGGCAAATGTGAATGTGATCTTGCTACAGCTCAAGAGCAGGATCGTGAAGCTGAAAAAGTCCATGAGTTTCTCTTTGGACTAGATGATAACTATCGCACTGTGCGATCAACTCTGGTTTCTCGGACTCCTCTTCAGCCTTTGGAGGAGGTTTACAACATTGTGCGCCAGGAGGAGGATCTTAAAACCACAGTTCGCCACAGTGAAGAGATGCCAGAAGTGACGGCTCATGCAGTTCAGGCGAGACCACGCATGACTGTTGCTCGCAGTGATACTCCTGACAACTCTGTGCTTTGCAAGCATTGTCACAGATCCGGTCACTCTTCTGATTCATGTTTTGCAGTGATTGGGTATCCGGAGTGGTGGGGAGAGAGACCACGTAGCAGAATCACACAAGGACGAGGAAGAGGAGGAATTGTTGGAGCTGCACCAGTTGGACGTGGGCGTAACGTCAATTACGCTAATGCCGTCCAGGTCCCTGCTCCTCCAACTAACGAAATTGTGAATTACACAATCACAGATCGCGATCGTGATGGTGTGAGCGGACTTAATGATGCACAATGGCGTGCGTTGATGAATCTATTGAATGGTGGGGCAAACACAAGCTCAGAAAAACTCTCGGGTAAGTCCACAATCCCTTCTTGGATAATGGATACCGGAGCCTCTCACCATATCACGGGGAATTTTTCTTTGTTAACGGATGTGAGGAATATGGATCCTGTTCTAATCATATTGGCTGATGGTAGAGAAAGAATTTCAATAGTACAAGGGACGGTTCTTTTGGGTTCACATCTGATATTGAAATCGGTATTCTTTGTCGAGGGATTTCACACGGATTTGATATCTGTAGGACAGTTAATGGATGAGAATAACTGTGTTGTTCAACTCGCTGATCAATTCCTTGTCGTCCAGGACCGCATTTCGAGGATGGTGATTGGAGCGGGTAAACGGGAATCTGGAACCTTCAGCTTCCGCAGAGCAGAGTTGAGTGCTTCGGTGAGGACTTGCGATGACAAAAGCTATGAGTTGTGGCATCATAGGTTGGGTCATCCGTCTGCTCAAGTTGTTGGTTCACTTCCTCATGTTTCTGTTTCTGTTTCTGATGTTTCCAATAAGGCGTGTGATGTGTGTTTCCGTGCCAAGCAAACTCGTTCTTCTTTTCCGACTAGTATCAATAAGACTACTGAAGCTTTTCAATTGATTCATTCTGATTTGTGGGGTCCTTATCGGACAACATCAAACTGTGGAGCACGATATTTTCTTACGATCGTTGATGATTTCTCTCGCTGTGTCTGGATTTATCTCCTCTCTGACAAAACAGAGGCACCAATACAATTGAGAAATTTCTTCTCGATGGTTGAAAGACAATTCAACAGAAAAGTGCAAACTTTTCGGAGTGATAATGGGACTGAGTTCACAAGTCTCACAAATTACTTTCTCCAACATGGTATTCTCCATAAGACTTCTTGCGTGGGAACTCCACAGCAAAACGGAAGAGCAGAACGCAAGCATCGCCATATTCTCAACGTTGCCCGAGCTTTGCGTTTTCAATCAAATTTACCGATTGAATTCTGGGGAGAGTGCATTCTCACCGCAGGATACTTGATGAACAGAACACCGAGTGCAGTGCTTCAAGGGAAAACACCATTTGAGATGCTGTATCAAAAAGTTCCAGATTATACACATCTACGGGTTTTTGGGAGTTTATGTTACTCTCATAATCAAGCACACAAAGGAGATAAATTTGCCTCGAGAAGTCGCAAATGTGTGTTTATAGGCTATCCATACGGGAAAAAGGGGTGGCGTTTGTTTGATTTGGAGAAACAAGAGTTCTTTGTCTCTCGGGATGTCGTCTTCTTCGAAAATCAATTTCCCTTTTCCGATGAACCACAGAACATCACGACAACAATCAGTAATGAGGAAGGAGTTCTTTGGGCTCCAATTAGTACAGGCCCGTTTGTAGAAGAAGAAAACAGGCCCAACAACTCATTGTCTCCATTGGTCAGCCCAATAGAAACTCCAATCGAAGAAAACATTATGTCGACTCCGTCGTCTCCTTCTCCAACTCCTCTTCATGATAACTCTGCACAGTTGTCGCCTGATTCACCTCCGGCAACCGATTCCTCACCATCTCCATCTCCGACATTAACTTTGATCCGCCGTCTCCATCTCCCGTTCCTCCTCCTCCAGCGGAATTACTTGGTCGTGGACAAAGACGGAAAACTCAATCTGTCACATTGCGAAATTATGTGACTAACAATGCTCAGACCCAACTTCTCGACAAATCAGGTGCTAAAACTCTTTACCCAATCGCGAATTACGTCTCTTCTGGTAGGTTTTCGGTTTCCCATCGTGCTTACCTTGCTGCAATTGTTGAGAATGTTGAACCGAGATCTTTTAAGTTGGCTTTTTCGAATATACGATGGAGGCACGCGATGCGTGTCGAGGTAGACGCGCTGGAAGAAAACCAAACTTGGACCCTAGAGGAGTTACCACCTGGAAAACGAGCCATTGGAAGCAAATGGGTCTATAAAATCAAGTACAATTCTGATGGTACTATCAATGCTACAAAGCCCGATTAGTGGCGTTGGGTAATCGACAAATCGCAGGAGAGGATTATTGTGAAACATTTGCACCGGTTGCAAAGATGGGTACTGTGAGATTGTTTCTAAAGGTTGCGGCTGGAAACAATTGGCCAGTTTATCAGATGGATGTTCACAACGCTTTCTTGCACGGTGATCTCCAAGAGGAGGTCTACATGAAGCCACCTCCTGGTTTCTTTCCAGAGGGAGACACTAGAGTCTGTCGTCTGCGTAAATCGATATATGGGCTCAAGCAAGCTTCTAGGTGCTGGTTTGCAAAGCTCACCACTTCACTTCGAGAATACGGGTTTCAGCAAACTCATGCTGACTACTCACTGTTCACGTTTGACAGAAACGGAATCAAGATCAGAATGCTCATTTATGTTGATGACATGATTTTGACGGGAAACAATGAAAAGGCGTTGCAGGATTTTAAAACCTATCTCTCCTCTTGTTTCAAGATGAAGGATCTTGGACATTTGAAATACTTTCTGGGCATTGAGGTTGCAAGGAATACATCAGGATTCTACTTGAGCCAACGCAAATACGCTTTGGACATCATTGCTGAAACAGGGCTCCTTGCTGCCAAACCAGCGCCATTTCCATTAGAGGAGAATCACAACTTGGCTCTCTCGACTTCCCTCCTCCTTTCCGATCCAGCACCGTATCGTCGCTTAGTGGGACGTTTCATCTATTTGGCTGCTACACAACCTGACCTTGCTTTCTGTGTTCATATTTTGACACAATTTATGCAAGCGCCTCGTGAAGATCATTGGCACGCTGCATTACGCGTTGTCCGCTATATCAAAGGTACTCCTGGTCAAGGAATCTTATTGAGTGCTGACCATGATTTCCAAATCAATGGTTGGTGCGACTCTGGCTATTCAAGTTGTCCAATCACTCGTCGTTCAGTCACAGGTTATTTCGTTCAACTCGGAGAGTCTCCCATTTCATGGAAAACGAAGAAACAATCCACAGTCAGCAAATCTTCAGCGGAGGCTGAATATAGGGCCATGGCATATCTCAGAGATGAGTTACTTTGGATTAAAAACGTTCTCCAATCTCTTGGTGTCTCACATGCTCAACCCATGCGCATTCATTGTGATAGCAAGGCTGCGATTCACATAAGTTCCAACCCGGTGTTTCACGAGCGTACGAAGCACATCGAAAATGACTGTCATGCCGTTCGTGATGAGATTCAGAGTGGCAACATGTCGACTCATCATGTTCCATCTGCACATCAACTGGCGGATATCTTTACCAAACCACTTGGTCGACGTGCGTATGAGTCATTTCGGGGCAAGTTGGGCATCCTCGACCTGCATGCTCCAACTTGAGAGGGGGTAATGACATATCGTATCACATCTCCATGATTCTAGTGACAAGATACGATATATCAATCACACTTGAATGTAAAGTGATTCTCCGTGTATTGTTTTAGGAATGTGCATATGTCCTTATCGCTATATATACTCTTGTATTGACCTTTGTGAAGATTATCAGAAAATATTTTCTCCATTGTCGATCTAAAATTTACTTTAGATATCATAGGGTGCATCCCACAAGATCTTACGATTTTCATCACGAAGAATCCAATTTTTGGGACCCCGAAATATTATGGTGTCACCTATGACAAGGACCTAACTTCAAGCATCACCACCAAGTCATTGAGGTTAATTGGGATGATACTTGGGAAGTTAGAGAAGATGGAATCTACATGCCTGGTCGCTATCGGTCTGAGTTCATGTATAGTTGAGATGTTCCTTTAACTTTATCAAGAGCTTCCTTCTTAAGATCGACATGTATCATCTTTTTTGAGCTTGTTAATCTCTTCCTTGATTTTTACTTTTTAGTTTAGTATTTAGTTTTGGTTAGCAGATATCTTGGTTTTGATTTTCTTTTATGAAATTTTGATTTTTGATTTTTTAGTTTGTGTTGGAAGAGTCTATCCCTCGAAAAGAGAACATAATTATTTACACATATTTGGTCTTTATTCTATATATCAATAAACATAAAAAGGAACTTAATTAGCTCATAGATGGATTAGAAATAAGAACTCAACCTCATGAACATTATCTTTAAACCATTGTTACTTGATCTCCTCTGGCTTGTCAGATTTTTTTTTTTTTTTGGAAGTAAATTGCAGCATCTCTATCATCCCATATGCATAACTCACCACATAGAATAATAAGATCTGCTTATATGCTCGAAAGGATTGGTGATACTACACCATACTAGCCCCTTTGTACAAGTTGCACTGTTGCAGTCATAATTTGGTAAATAATAAGATGATATTATTAATTGTTTTCTAAGGAAAAAAAAAACAAAGAAGATGAAGAATACTATACGGTGTGATATTACCCGAAACTAAAATTGCATGCTGGACCTTCGAGTTTCATAAAGTGCGATGTTGTATTTGTATGTACCTTAAAAATATACACTACAAAGGATTAATAATAATATTAATATTTTTGTTTTCTTCTGATATATTTCGGTTTCTAAATCAAATATGTATACATTAGCAATATACATAGATAAAGATATCACCAATATTCTTTTATCAACTTTGTCGTCATAGGATCAACCTCTAAATCAGTTATTAGCTATTTTATACTTTTCTGCATGCACGTCTATAGCCACGTACTTTAAAATTCACTCAAATAAATAGTAAAGTTACAAGCGATCAGATCATCATTATAGATAAATACTAAGGGTAATTAAATTAATTTACTTTGATGTTTCCTAAAACTATTAGGACTATGACTAGTATAATAATTTTGTTATAAATAGATAAACGAAATATCATATTTTTGTTCTATCATTCTATCAAAGAAGAATACCTTCTTCCCAAGATCATCCACTCTCTCTCTCTCCTTCCATCATCCTTACAACTATTTATTGATCTTCATTTCAAACTATATAAAAAGCAACTCACAGCAAAATCGAAGCATTAGTTCGATACCAAGATGTTAATGAATCGTATATCTTTGATCCTTTTCGTTTTCGCGTTTAGCCTTACCATGATGAGTACAACAGCCTTTCCCTATATCTACACAAGAAGAATGTGGATCAGAAACCTTCTACATAACGGAAATGATCTCATAGTCCATTGCAAAACCGCGAAGGAAGATATGGGGTACCATAGGGTGCATCCCACAGGATCTTACGGTTTTCTTCACGAAGATTCCGAACCTTTGGACCCCGATATATTATGGTGTCATCTATGGCAAGGACCTAACTTCAAGCATCACCAAGTCTTTGACGTTTTCGATGGTACTTGGGAAGCTAGAGAAGATGGAATCTACGTGCCAGGTCGCTATCGGTCTGTGTACATATATGGTTGGGATGTTCCTATCACTAAATCAAGAGCTTCCTCGTTAAGATCAACATGTATGATGATCTCTCTGAGCTTGTTAGTCTCTTCCTTGTTTTTTGTTTTTTAGTTTAGTATTTAGCTTTGGTTAGTAGATATCTTGGTTTAGATTTTCTTTTATGAAATTTTGATTTTTGATTTTTGATTTTTTATTAGTTTGTGTTGGAAGAGTTTACCCCTCGAAAGAGAACATAATTATTTACACATTTTTGGTCTTTACTCTATATATATTTTATAAAAAAAACAACTTTAAGTCTGAAACCTATGCGAGATCGTGCATAAATTCTTTTTGAATAATGATTTATTTCTAAAATTTATTTGCAATGTATACAAATAAATATTTTATCATAATTAAAATAATTAGCAGTATAATAAAAATCGTGAATGCCTTTAAGTATTCACATATATATTTTTTTTTGAGAAATAACAACATATCTGTTTTATTTGATGTTGAATGAAAAAAACTAAGATTTTCAAAAGAAGAAGAAGCTCGTCTTAGAAAACTATCAATGATCAAGGAACATATTAAAAAAAAATTGAAGTCTGTTTACAAGTAAAGTAATAACAAAATAAGAATTATCTTGGTAATTTATTTTTCAAATTTCTGCTTCATAAACAAATGGTAAATGATAATTCAAAATAAAAATTATATAATTGGAAGTACTTGAGATAATTCCTATATTGTATATATACCAAGCAGTTCAACTATCTTACCAAAATAAACTCTCTCGCTTTTTAGAGAATTCATACACGTTGTTCAGAACATCTATCTTAAATAGAACTTAGATTACAACAAATCCACCAATTAAATTATTTTTTTTCAGTTACAAAGGCTAGGAAATAGATCCCGGGAAATTAAATGTATAGCTAACGAACCTGAGGAAAATAAATGGACTGTTGTAGAAATATTGGATTTGGGTTTGGTGCACTCTGTTTCTTCCTGCGTGGTAGATAACGTAATGTATAGTCCCGGAACGTCCAAAATGCTGTAAGGATTCTGAGGGAAAATTATGGACAGATATAAAAGATTTAGAAGAACTTCCTATGTCACTAAAACGTAGTCGTAGTCGTGTTAGGCTGATGATTATGGTGGAAATTTTGCTTTTTGTGGGAAAAGAAAGTGCCTGCTATGGGGCTTTGAAGAGAATTTTGTTTGGTGTGTTGTGATTGCGTTGAAAAGCGTAACGGACAAGACATCTACGGGAAGATTGGGAAGATTGAGTGATGTAATATTGTGTTTACAGTCTCTAAATTTTGTCGTTTATTGGAATTTATTGCTGTTACTGTTTGATGAATGAACACATTACGCCACTAATGTCGTTTCTATTTTCATTTGACGTTTTTCTATTATGTGTTGACATGTTATCTCCTTCTCTTTGTTGCTTCACTCTGTATTCTCTCCCAAACTCAGTCGTGTAACATAAAACCGTTTTGCTTTTTGTTTTCAGAAAAGCTTATTGTTTCACATGACATTACATTTGGTTACTTGAGAGGATGTAAATGTACAAACTTTGAAATCATATATTTTCCAAACTGGAATCTAATAAAGGCATGTTTCAATCACAACTGACCGAAAAACTTTGTTTTCTTTTCCTTTGGTGTAAATTCAAAATGCAAACGTAAGAACTATCTATCTTTAGATCGATCCCACTTGCTTGGACATGCATAGTAATATTATTTTTTCTTTCTTTCAATATGATGAAGTAATTTTCCAATTCTTTAAGTAGAATACATATGAAGTTTCACTGTTTAGACATGTTCTTAGTTTCAATCTGTTTCGATCCTGATGCTAAAGCAGAAATAGAGTTGAACCAGAGTAATTAATTACCATAGATGAAAAAAGATGATCACCTTTGGATGTCTAAGATCAACCGGAATAAATGTATGATCAAGATCTCCAGCCATACTTCCAAGATCTTCCTTATCTTATTAATATTGCATAACACAAATTACCCATTTCCTAAAAGCACAACAAAAACAATTACCAACAGCTTATCCCCAGTTCATGCCATTCTCAAACAACATCGTTTCGGTTACGAATCTACTAAACAATATATAATTATAATAACTTTTAATTATTATTTTCTCTTTAGTTACCGAATTTATAATCGTCACCATAATACTTCCAGAATATGTTAGAGGAAAGCACTCGTTAACGCATGCATGCTTAATCAACAGCAGTTCCAGAAGAAAAAAAAATAAAAAAATAAGCATTCGTTGCAACAACTAATTAATGTGATACCGTAAACATTGAAAACTGTAACTTACCTGATGTTTTTTCTACTAATTTACCTTTTTCTGAACAACTTGATGTATTTTTTTTTAAGGGTTACTATAATCTTTTTCTTTTGTAGTGAAAGGCTAACCGTCATGCTGCAACACCACACATATATATATATATATATATACATGCACATATTATCAAAGAGTTGTTAATTGTGATGGTTTATTATTACATAGTAACCAAAGGTTGTGATGGTTCATCACAACGATTCATTATACATATGAACTTTTTTTTTTTTGTTAAATAAACCCAACTATGTCTGGACTGGAAAACAAAAAGGATGCGATGTGGCTGCATTTCGGAAGAATTTCCTCAGGGATCATTAATATACATTTAAATTAGTTTGTTTTGATTAAGTACTTGCAAGGGTTTGGATGAAGGAATAAACGTCATGGCAAAGTCGTTCTGGGTTTAGGTTTAGAGCGTCCGTGATATTTTTCCGTGAACTTGTGGGTTTGCAGTTTGCACTTTTGATCTCAAACCATGGTTCTATTATCTCAACCACTTAATCATGTACTCTTATTCTATCAAACCCAACTTTACTCTCATAAAAAATAACAAAATATTCCTTTTCAATGATTGATATTTATCAATTCTTTGTCTAGTGCTAATATCGAAGAATATCTAACATACTCAGAATGGATCTCTTATATTCTACAACATAGTGAATTTATCAATGCGTTTCAGAAAAATCACAACAATCTATATAAAACTAAATCAACTAATGAAAACCATCACAAATTTCTTCTCTAAAATCAATTGGTCATGTTGAGGTAACATATTTAAAACATGTCTAAATGAACAAAGCCAGAAAAGAAACCAACAATCCAAATTCACTAAAATCAAATAACGTACCAGAGAAGTTACCCCATTAGTGAAGAATGGAGGCTAGGTGTTCTTTCTCTAACCAATGAAGTAAACAGGTGAATGTGGCAACAAACTACGATGTGAGTAAGAGATTATTAAAAACTACAAAATAGCGATGATAAGAAAAAAGGGATCAACAAAATCAGAATAATTTTTTTCAGAAGATTCTAAAATCAAAAACTGAAGGAGAAAAAGAGATACTCCCTCCGTTTCAAATTAGTTGTCATTTTGACAAAATGTATCTGCAATTATTTGGATGTATCTGCAATGCAAAACATGTTCAGATACATCCAAATATTTGCAGATACATTTTGCCAAAATGACAACTAATTTGAAACGGAGGGAGTATTAAACAGTATATATAGAAATAAAAAGGTATCACTAAAATGTGCAACTTTTCAACAATTTAGCAGTTATAAGTAAAAAGATGCCATTGAAAAGACACAACTCTTTATATGAGCGGTTATAGATAAAACAGTTAAAAACGAAAAGGCCCGACAACAAAAGGCATTTGTTCAGTTTGCTATTATATTTAGATATATATATATATATATATATATATATCAATAAACATAAAAAGGAAACTTAATTAGCTCAAACTGTGTTGAATTAGAAATAAGAACTCAACCTCATGAACATTATCTTTAATCCATTGATACTTGATCTCCTCTGGCTTGTCATTTTTTTTTTTTTAAGTAAATTGTATCATCTCTATCAACCCATGCATATGCATAACTCACCACATAGCTAGAATAACGATATCTGCTTATATGCTCGAAAGAATTGGTGATACTACACCATACTAGCCCCTTTTTACAAAGTTGCAGTCATAATTTTGTAAATAATAATAAGATGATGTTATTAATTCTTTTCTAAGAAAAAAAACGAAGAAGATAAAGAATACGGTGATATTATCCAAAAACTAAAATTGCATGCTGGACCTTCGAGTTTCATAAAGTGCTATGTACCTTTGAATTTAATTTTTTTTAAATAAATGTAAGTAGCAGTTGATCAATCATATTTCTAAGTGTTTTTCTTTTTTTTATAAGAATCATAATCATAATACTAGTAGTTATATATATCTATATATATATAATTTTTTTTTTTTTACTTTGGTGTTTCCTAAAACTATCAGGACTATGACTACTATAACTATTATTTTCATTATAAAGAGATAAACTACAAAACACATTCTTGAACACAATACCTTCCTCCGCAGATTTTCCTAAGCTCCTCTCTCTCTCTCTCTCTCTCTCTCTCTCTCTCTCTCTCTCTCATCCTGACTGAGATTTATTGATCTTCGTTTCAAACTGCAACATCGAAGCATATTAGTTCGATCCAAAGATGCAGATGAATCGTGTATCGTTCATCCTTTTTGTTTTCGCCATTAGTCTTACGATGATGAGTAAAACAGCCTTATCTGAAACAGTTTCTGTGTGGATCAGAAACCTTATGCATAACGGAAACGATCTCATAGTTCATTGCAAAAGCACGGAAAAAGACATGGGATACCACATGGTGCATTCTACAGGATCTTACCACGTGCTTTACAAAGATTCCGATTATTCCGTCACCCCAACATGGTGTCACCTATGGCAAGGACCTAACTTCAAGCATCACCAAGTTTTTGATATTTACGATGGCGAAGTTTGGGAAGCTAGAGAAGATGGAATCTACATGATAGATGGTCGCTCTCGTCGCTCTGGGTCTGAGTTCACGTATGGTTGGGATGTTCCTTTAACCTTATCAAAGGCTTCCTCCTTAAGATCCACATATATGATCTCTTTAAGCTTGTTAGTCTCTTCCTTGTTTTTATTTTATTTTAGTATCTAGTTTTGGTTAGTACTTAACAGATTTCTTGATTTTGTTTCCTTTGATTATGGATTTTGGAATATTGATTTTTTAGTTTGTTTTAGAAGAGTTTACCCTCGAGAGCTCCTAAGTGAACTTGGAGAATATCCCTTTATTTTATTCTAGTTGAGTTTTGATATTCAAGATCACGGTTTTGTTGGTTTCGTATTGTAGCAATGGATTAGGTCGGATTAATATAACAAAAATTTACAATAAGAGAACTTTTCAAATACCAGAGTTATCATTATCTTTTTGTTATTATATCGGAAAAATATTCGCTTATAAAATTGAACAACGTATCATATCAACATAATCATAATCAGCTTGTTCACTTTTTGCATTCAACAAACCTATGTTAATTTTGATTTTTCTCTAGATACCTTATCATTTCTAATAACTTTTATATGTCAAGCTTATACAAGACAAATAATTGTATATACACTTTTCTTGATTTTGTGTTTTTTGGGAAAATTTATATTAATTTACCCAGATTTTCTCTTTTTTTTTTTTTTCTTAAAATCTAGATTTTATATTTAAGAAATAACTACTAAAAAACAATTTCGTTGAATTGTTGGTAATAGAAAAAAACAATTTATGTATATATATATATTTCTTTTGTTTGTATAAATTAATTTTCTAATACTTTTTTTTCTTGCAAATAATGAACTATATCTAACAGGCACATACCAAAATCCAGTAAACCGTTGAACATTATAAGATCATGATGAATAAATCATGCTGAGTTATTACATCTTAAATGTCATAATCCAAAGCATGTAATTTTATTAAAGAGATCATCAATGAGGTCGTGCGAAATCAGTAACTAGATAAGTTTATCTCACTATATAAAGATGTAACGATAGAGATCGCACAATAAACCAACACAACAAATATTTTAGATTCATATACCTAACCTTACTCTAGATTATTACCGAATAATTAGATTTCTGTGGTAAAAATCTTTTAGATTCATACACATCAACACAAATTTATATTCTAAAGAACTGCAACAGTAATGGGAAACTTGTTTGGAAAATGTGGAAGTAGCGCTAGCAAACGCTCTGCACGTGACGGAAGCATGTTCCGATATGATCCTTCTAGCTATGCTCTGAATTTCGACGATGGAAGACGAGAACCTAATGTGAAAATTCCTATGGCTCATGGGTCTTCTACAAAAATTAAACCTCCTCAATCGAGAAATCTTCCAGAGAGATAACGGACGAAAGGACATTGTTTGGAAAGTTATGACTATATAATCTTTGGTACTAATGTAACATAATCAACTGTATTAAAGTCTAATTGCATTATATAATAAAGGAAATCATTGTACTTAATCAAATGACAAAGGAAATTATTGTACTTGATCAAATGACAACGGAAATTTCTTTGAAAACGACTGTGTTCGATGATAATTAATAATCAAAGTTATTTTTATTTTTTTTGTTAAAGGGTTTTCATAATAATCAAAGTTATTAACTGAACCATATCTATATTGTCTTTTTTTTTTTGAATTTTTGTTGTTGGCATATACTCTTAAGTTTGATCAATTTGTAATTTGTATATGCATGTATTTATATGTAGAGAACATGCACTGATTAAGCTTAGGTGGGTTGCGTCGTCAATTTGGAATGTAGTAAACTGAGAAAAGTGTTAATTTAGATTCGTTAAACGCATTCATTAGTAGATGCTATCACGACTGTTGAGTTTCTTGTATATATGTCTGAATCGGTCCAACTCCAACTAATTGGACGTATCGTTCAAAATAAAAGAGAACGTTAACTGGAATAACAGTTACAGAAATTTAGCAGTTCCTAATTCGAAACGTAAAGGCAATTTAAAACCTTTACGTTTCCGAAATCTCCGGGATTCGCGCGGGAATCCTAAGAAGTTTCTTATTTCCTTATATAAACCCTAAAATATTCATTCCTTGAAAATAATAATCTTCTCCTAGTCGAATTTTTACTCATAAAGTTGTCCCCTCATGTCTTCCAAAGCCAGATCTTCATCCGCCACGAACGGCGAAGATCCACCGCGGAAGAAGCCATCGCCGGCGACAAAACCTACGTCGATATCGATCTGGTCACTTCCTCACGTTTTGCTTCTAGACTGCTTAGCCCGCATCTCTAGATTGTACTATCCAACTCTCTCCCTCGTCTCCAAAAGCTTCCGATCCATCATCGCTTCACCGGAGCTTTACGAGACCCGAAAACGCCTAAACCGTACGGAGAAGTGTCTCTACATATGCATACGCTTCCCTTTTGATACCGAAACACATTGGTCCACTCTCTGCCGTCTACCAACTCGAAAAATAGCCAACGAGTCTAGTGGCTATTTCACGGAGCTAATCCCATCTCCCAAGTACTTGCGTCCTTCGCAGTCGTCCACTCTCGTAGCCGTTGGATCTGACATCTACAAAATCGGCGGCGCTGATGATTTGTATCAATGCAAAATCTGGAAGAGAAACTATTCTTCTAGTGTCTCGATCTGTCCTTGATTGTCGCACTCACACGTGGCGCCAAGCCCCATGCATGGGAATGAAGCGTAACTCCTCCTCCACAGCAACGTTTGTTGATGGGAAGATCTATGTAGCCGGAGGCTGCGATGATAAATACGTAGATTATCCAAACTGGATGGAAGTGTTTGATCTTGAGACACAAACTTGGAGCCCTGTGAAGAACCCTCGCGTTTTCTGGTTACACGAAGAGGATAGGATCAAGGGCTTTATAGCCAAGAGCGTATGGCTTGAAGGAAAACTCTACGTGTTTGGGGATGAGTCTGTGGTTTACAATCAAGAGGAAGGTCGATGGGATCCGATAGGTATGGATAATTATCGTATGGCTTGGGCAGCAAGGCATTGTCATTGCGTGATAGACGATGTTTTGTACTTTTGGGATGGGGAAAGGTTTAGATGGTGGGACTCCAAGGCAAGTTTGTGGAAGGAATTGAGTGGTATTGAAGGATTGCCTGATCTTAGCGGCGAAGTCCGTAAATACTGTAAAATGGTGGATCTTGGTGGAAAGATTGGGTTTTTGTGGTGTGAGTATTTGTATAATCAGCCCATGGAGATATGTAGGATCTGGTGTGCTGAGATTTCGCTTGAAAGGCGTAACGGAGATGAGATTTGTGGGAAGGTTGAGTGGTTTGATTATGTGCTTAGAGCCCATGGTTCTTGTTCCTCGTTCAATGTTGTTTCTGCTTCTGTTTGATTGCGTTTTTTTTGCCTTTCTCTTTTGGTTTATGACTATGATGAATGGTTGTTTCATGTTTTTAGCTCGATTAAATTGGCATTGTTTCCCTTCTAAACATTTGTTGACGATCTATCTTATTTTGACCAAATGTCCTTGAAAACACTTTTGTTTATGTTGCCAAAATTATAGGGTACGATTCTCAATTTCAGCAAATGCAATTCATATCAGTCCTAAGATACCAACCTAGTTTGCATAAACCAACGCTTAAATATTAATTAAAAAAAAAAACAGAGGTCTTACATTAAAGAAACACATTTATATATATACTAGAGTACCCGCACGTTTGTGCGGTGTGACGTTGTTGTTTTGTGTAGAAAATTTAAACCCTAAATCCGAACCCGACAAAAAACCCTAATCAAAAAATTTAAAAACCCAAACTTTTTTAATAGGTCTAAACATGAAAATCCGAAATCAAAAAAATCCCGAAAACCCTGACTGAACAAAAAAAATCTGGAAACTTTTTCACCCGGAACCCGACCCCAATACCTAATCAAAATTTTAAAATACTCAATTTTTTTAATATATCTAAACCCGAAAACCAGAAATCTAAAAAATCCGGAAAACCCTAAACTGAAAAAAAAAATTGAACCTAACCCGAACAGAAATTTTCAAAGAAACCCGAACAATTTCTATATCTCTATATATATCTCTATAAAATTATGTCTCAGATTTTCACCCAAACCCGAACTTGTCTATAAAAACCCGAAAATCCAAAAAGCATATTCTATTGATTTGGAATTATCGTTAGATTATGTTAAGTTTTTTTTTTGCAGATTTTTAAGAGATGGAAAACGGAAGTTTTCTAAACCATCGGTTTATTTTAAGTTATTATTCTTGTATCCAAACAATTTTTTCCATTTATTCTTCTATCCAAATAGATTTTTCTCTTATTCTTATATCCAAACAACTTTTGTTTCCATTTATTCTTCTATCCAAATAGATGTTTCTCTAATTCTTGTATCCAAACATTAGAATGTACTTCTCAATTAATAATATAAAGATAGTCCAAAAAAATAATTTTACATTGTTAATTTTTTGAAATTTTACAAAACAAGCGAGTTCAAAAAGAGTATTGAATTCTTCAAAAGAAATATTATTTTTATTTTAGGATTATATATTTTTGAGAAGCAAAAACATTTATATTTAAATTTAAATCCAATATTTGATATTAATTTATCATATTTTATTAATTTTTAGGTAACATGTTAGAAATCACCAACACAATGTTTGACACATTTTCAATATCCGACATTTTCTTCGAAAGTTGTGGACTAACTCTAACTCTTGGCAACTCGGATTTGCACGTATCTCCTTGTGTCATCGCAGCCGAGATATCAATGTTTAAGGTTGCAAAGTCCTTTGCTGCCAAAACTTTGAGGGCGTCATTAAAGGCGCTAATTGCGTATCCATAATTTTCTGAGCATTGAGTATAAATAATCTTAGTTCGAGGTTCTGTTGTGCTTTTTATGAGTGAGTAGAATTGCTTTTGTGCATCTAGAGCATCTTGTGATGCATGATTGATCAGAAACTTTGCGGTTCCCGGAAGATCTAGTGTCTTAATTCCAGAAGTCGACTTAAAGAAATTGAAGCAAAAAGAGGGATTCTCATTTTATGAGCAGATGGTGTTAATCTCAACGTCTGAAATTTTCACACTGAAGCTTCCATATGATGAAGTAACAAGAAGAAAAAACATTAATAAAGAAACAACCAAAAAGCTGTTTTTCACAGATACGACCATGTTTATGTCTATGTTTTATTATGAGGTTTTTGTTTTCTTGAATTGTAGTGAGATTTATGAAGACTAAATTAAACTATATATATACTTGAAACTAAATATCAACAACTATTGTCTTGGTCAAAGTATTTAATAACGTACCATAATTATATGGACTCAAATATATTAAAACTTTATCAGTTCACTTTTTCTTTGATCCAGTTGACAAATTTATCAAGATTTCCATAAGAAACGCCATCTTTTGCAACACTTTTCATCATAACCTCTTTAACCATCATAGCTCGTTTTGTATACTCTCCATCGTTTCTCATGACCTCATCGATCTTCTTCTTCACCTCTAACTTGGACACAACTCCTAGTTCATCTTGTTCAAACTCTAGTCCAATCTTCCACACGTCACAGATATATGCTTTGTTGATAAACTGGTCTGCAAAATTAGGGATGCATACAAATGGTATCCCATTTCCGGCTCCTTCCAAAGTTGAATTCCATCCACAATGGCTCACGAAACATCCAATGGCTCTATGCGAAAGGACCTCCCGTTGTGGAGCCCATCTCACCACTTTGACCAGACCCGACCCGGGTTTGATAGGTGGTTGATCACCTGAGCCAGTGACCCACAAGACCGGCCTATTGAATGAACATGTAACTTATTAGATCACACACACACACACACACAATAGTTAATAGAGTAAACCGGAACCATAAACCTGGTTATGTTTAAATCATTTTACCTCTTTGTAAGCTCTAGACCAATTGCTAACTCTTCTAATTGGACCTTGCTCATGAACCCAAAGCTCCCGAAGGCAACATATATAACCGAACCAGGAATGTGCCGGTCTAACCAATCTAGACAATCCCGGTCCTGAGGTAAAAAGCTTCCTATTGATGTAAATTTATCATCTCCTAGACTCTGAGACCAACCAATGGGACCAATTGGTAATATTTGTGGATACAGTCCAAACGCTGCCGTTTCTAGTTCATACACTGAGTTACACAACAACCAATCCGTTGACTCGATTGACTTGTTGTTTTGAAGCATAAGTTCGAATATGTTCTTTTGAGATTCTTTGTTCTTCAGACAAACCCACACAAACTTATCTGTTTCCATCTTTGGCATCCCAGGAGATAGTTGGATCGTCTTATTAACCTTCGGAGTCCCTATAAATAGAAACTATAGGTTTAAGATCAGGATAAACCAAACAAACTTAGAAACTAAGCAACTAAAACAGTAAAACCTAATCTAAACGTAAAATATATCCGGATTGAAAACGTTCTTTCTTACCATCAGATTCAATAAGACCATCATCGACTAGTTTCTGAATACTAAATCCAAGAACCATAGACGCAGCCGCGGCAGGACAAAACGCGGCGCGTCTGATCTCAAACTTAGCCGCGACTTCAATCGCCCATCCCAAGCTCTGATCCGCCACAACGCAGCTAATGATTGTACTTTCCGCGATCATCCTCTCGATCAGTTCCTCTACTTTGGTAGGCATAAAACGCAAAACCGATTCCGACAACTTCCCAGGAATGCTCCTCTCTTCTGGTGAATCTTCTAAACCGTCCGGGATCGAAACAAGGTTGATCTCATCCTCGACATAGTCATGGGATGATTCTGATAAGGAATTGATGATGCAGTTATGGTTAAACACGGTGTTTATGAATGTAATTTGGATACCTTGTTTGGCAAGGTAACGTGAGAAGCTCATTAGAGGAAGAACATGACCTTGCGCTGGGTAAGGTATGACCAAAACATGAGGTCTTGCCATTTTGTAAAATTTAGTTTATTTTTTGGACTATGCAAATAAAATTTTGATTCATTTATAAAGAAACTTGATAAGATGAAGACAGAAGAGAATATTGAGCTGAAACGACAACGTATCTTTTTGAGTTTTGTCGTTTCACTTTGGGAATCTTTTTGTAAACTAAGAAAGAATAATACGGTCAAGGAATATCCGGATATCCTTAAAGTACAAGAAACTGGGAAAAGTGAGAACGATCAAATTGGGATCAAATGAAATTGAAACTTTCACAAATTCATACACGAAATGAGACGTCTTGGATTTCACAACTTGAATCAACAAAGAACAAGGAGGATAATAACTTCTTCTTCTTCTTCTTCTCCAACACTTCTTCCTCATCTTGCATCATCATTTCAAGAAACCATTCTCTCATCCCAAAATCTAAAACCCAAAACAGATCTTCCAAGCAGCTTCATATTCCTCCGAGAATCAAACTCATCGATTTCTTGCCCGGTACGTTTCTCTGACTTCTTCAGAAAAACTTGTAAGGTCTACAAGTATACTCACAATGTACTCATGTTGTGAAAAACAGAGGAATCAGGTTTCAGATTCGGTGGACAGAATTAAGCTCCGTGATGGGAGATTCTTAGCATATAAAGAGAGAGGTGTTCCAAAGGATGAGGCCAAATACAAGATCATTCTTGTTCATGGGTTTGGAAGCTCCAAAGAAATGAACTTCTCTGCTTCAAAAGTACATTACTTATTGGTCTTATTTTTGAGTTTCTAGGTTTTGGTGAAGTTGAGTAGTTGACTATCTTATCTCACATGGACTTTTTGTCTTTTTCTTTAGGAATTGATAGAAGAGCTAGGTGTATATTTTCTGCTCTACGACCGTGCCGGCTATGGAGATTCTGATCCAAACCCGAAACGCTCGTTGGAAAGCGAAGCTCTTGACATAGAAGAACTTGCTCACACGTTGCAGATAGGACCCAAGTTTTACCTAATTGGAGTTTCCATGGGATCATATCCTACTTGGAGTTGCCTAAAACACATACCTCACAGGTACAAATTCTCTAGAAAAGAAGATGCACTTTGATTATAAGATTCATAACATAAAACTTTGATCCTTTCAAATGTTAGTTTCTGTACTTGAGTTTTATACGTGATAATGAATAAAAATGCCATAAGCAAACAAAAAATAAAATATTATGTATCTAGCTAGTTAACCCTTTGATTTTTTATTTCATAAAATACTATGGCTAAAAACTTTATTTTTACTCTAGCTAATTAACTCTTTATCAAAGATGTAAACTCAAAACAACAATCGACCTAACTAGATAATTTTTTGTAGGCTAGCCGGAGTGGCGTTTGTTGCTCCGGTAGTGAATTATGGGTGGCCGTCGCTTTCAAAGAAGCTCATAAAGAAAGATCACAGGAGAAGGCTTATAAAATGGTGTTTTAGGATATCAAAATATGCACCTGGATTGTTACATTGGTGGATCAGTCAGAAACTCTTCTCATCAACTACTTCACTTCTTGAAAGCAATCAACTCTATTTCAACAGCAACGACATTGACATACTCAAGAGAATTAAAGGCTTTCCTATGCTTACTAAGGTAGTCCATAACATAATTTCTAGTTGTATAGTCAACTTTTATGCACAATCATAATACAAAATGTTGTCTTATTTGTCTCTTTAGGATAAACTACGGGAGAGAAATGTATTTGATACTCTGAGAGATGATTTCTTGGCGGGGTTTGGACAATGGGACTTCGATCCAGCGGATGTAAGAATGAGTGGAGAGAGCTCTGTTCATATATGGCATGGAAAAGAAGACAAAGTGGTTCCGTCTCAACTTCATAGGTGCATTTTGAAGAAGTTACCTTGGATTAAATATCATGAGATACCTGAAGGTGGACATTTGATCGTACACTATGATGGTACTTGCGATGCGGTTCTAAGGGCGTTATTGCTCGGGGAAGATCAAAAGTTATATCAACCCACATATTGTTTTTAGAACTCTACTCATGCTATTCTTAACTATTAACAAACATTATTTCAAATTGGAACTATAATACAACCACAAATATGTGTGAAACTCATATCTATATGAAATGTAAGGAATGTGCATGAATTATATTGAACTCGTTTGGGTGCTTAAGATGGGCCTATTTAGTAATGATTTTATACGGGTCAAAATATATAAGCAAAGGCCCATATGATCGGATCAATCAAAACTAGGGTTTAGTCTCTTCCTTTCACATCTTCTTCGTTCCACATATAAAATCTTTTAGCCGCCTCCGTCTCAGAGAGAGTCCGCTGCTTCCAGTTCCACCTTTCAGGTTCGTTTCTCTCCGACCTCGTCGCTTCTCTCGTTTCGTCTTCTTTATTTGCTGTATAACACTCTGATTCCATGAGCTTTTATGAACGTTTTTTCGATTTCTGCTGATACTTTAAACTCATAGCTGAAAATGAAGGTTTTAGGACCAGAAATTGAGATCTAATTGTTTGCTTTCTATGGTTTCCAGGTTCTGAGATTCGCCAGCTGAGAGAAACTCAAAATGAGGTACTTCAAATCATCTTCTCCCAATTTTCATATAGATCTATAATCGCCATTGTTTTAGCTTCCGGTTTATCTGATTCACATGCGTAGATTGATGGCTTAGAGAGTAAATTGTATTTTTTGTTCAATGAATCATATAAAAGTTTTGGTTTTTCTGATGATCTAATTTTGGTGAAATGGGATTTGTGTGGTTTATATAGTAAGCTTCAGGCTGAGGCTGTTAGAGAATCCATCTCAACAATCAAGGGAAAAAGCGAGGAGAAAAAACGTAACTTTGTGGAGACTGTGGAGCTTCAGATTGGTTTGAAGAACTACGACCCACAAAAGGACAAGCGTTTCAGTGGATCCGTCAAGCTCCCACACATTCCTCGCCCCAAAATGAAGATCTGTATGCTTGGAGATGCTCAGCATGTTGAGGAGGTGATTGTTCACAATCTTCTCTTTTTGCTTTTGAAAATGTTCATTGCGTTGCTTTTGTTTGTTATTGGAGCTTGATGCGAAGTGTATTTGATGATTCTAGGCGGAGAAAATGGGACTAGACTACATGGATGTAGAGGCGTTGAAGAAGCTTAACAAGAACAAGAAGCTTGTGAAGAAGCTTGCGAAGAAGTACCATGCTTTCTTGGCTTCTGAGTCTGTTATTAAGCAGATTCCTCGTCTTCTTGGACCTGGTTTGAACAAGGCAGGCAAGTGTTTCTGTTGGTTAAACTCTAAAAGTCTGTTCCTTTGAGTTGTATACAGGTCTTGTTTGAACTTACTATCGTGTTTGGTTTGGTGTATCAGGAAAGTTCCCAACGTTGGTGAGTCACCAAGAGTCGTTGGAAGGGAAGGTAAATGAGACGAAAGCGACAGTGAAGTTTCAGTTGAAGAAAGTGTTGTGTATGGGTGTTGCTGTTGGTAACCTTTCAATGGAAGAGAAGCAGCTCTTTCAGAATGTGCAGATGAGTGTTAACTTCCTTGTCTCGCTCTTGAAGAAGAATTGGCAAAACGTAATGATTGTTTTGATTACATGTTTTATTAATCTATTTTCTTCCTTCAATCTCTCTAATCTCTTTTTTTATTTGAATGGCTTTGCAGGTGAGGTGTTTGTACTTGAAGAGCACCATGGGACCACCACAAAGGATCTTTTGAGAGCTATCTATCTCTCTGCTTGCTTCATCTCCGAATTTTCCGTTTGTGTTCTTTTTTTGTTTCAGAGATCTGTGCTTAAGATATGGTTTGGATTGATATTAGCAGAACTCAGGTGCTAGTTGTTTTTTTGTTTGACAATATATGCAATGTTTGGTTCTACAATATTTGCTCTAAATTCAGTTTATCTATTAGTTTCAAATACTGAATCAACATTCAAGCGATTGATGTCGTTGATCATTAGTTTAAGTAATGATAAGATTTTTTTTTTGTAAGAACAAAAGCATGATTAGTGATTTTTGATCAAGTAGTCTTTAGTGGTATTTCTTTCTCTTGGAGCATCGAGTGAAGAGCTAATATAGCTTTTAAGCTTGCATCTTCTCATTACGCTCCATATAGTAAAAACTTACAAATCACTTTTGCAAATTGGAAACAGGTTCTCTAGTCTCCATTAGCTACTTGTGATGCACATTTGTCACAATTGTGTTAGTTTTTGGGTCTTGTTTCTCTTTGAACAATTTGAGCAAAAGTCTTGTTTTCTCAATCACTTCGCATATTGTTTTGAATAGTATTATCTTCCCAAAATATCGTTGTTTAACTATCCTCACTTGTTAAGGCACTATAAGGTGGTTAAATTCTTTTGACTTGTACAGATTCATCGGCTAGGTAACATGCGGAATAGTTTACTGAATTTTTTTTACCTTCTACAAATGACAAATGTGGAATCGAAAACGTAGCTATGCATTTTAGATGGCCCAAACAATTCGAAAGAAAATTGTATTATTCCACCATAAACATTGTTTTGGTAGTTTAATACTATAATCATGCATTAAAAAGTTGAATGTTCATACACAGTTACATCTAATCAATTTGTGCACATGTCATTTTTACTAGTCTCTAGTCTCAACACAATAATAATTCATGATTTGATTGTCATCTCCTTTCTCATGAACCAAACAGTTTTGTTATCTTTACGTCTTGCCAACTCTATTAACTGAGATCCTCATAAAATTCCCTATCTTCGCGATAATACAGCTGTGCAGTTCTTATTTTTTACTTAATGAATGTAAAATTTATTCATCCCAATTATTTGTTTTACAGATTTTTGCTTGAAAAAGAAACTGTCACATCAGATAAAAGTACAACTACTCATCGACTTGTAGTTGTCTTAACTCTTAACTCATTGCAGATTTAACAATCGATTGTGTGGATGTTTGACTATCAGCGTTTATAGTTCAATTCTTTTTGGCCAAGAAATAGTGCAATGTTTAGGTACTAATCATTAGGAGAAGAGGGGATTTTGCAAAATAGTGCAAGGTTCGTCGGTTTGCGTCGACAAAATAATTTAAAGAGAAACCAATCAATCAATGACTATAAACTAATTAATATAGGTTACCACTTTAGGGCCTTACTGTCGCAGGACGTCCTATGGTTTGAGTCAAAGGACGGTGTCGTAAGACTGTATTGTAGTGACAACTTCCACCTTTTGTGACCTTTGGTCTCATTCATCCACCAACAAAAGGCCATTACGTAACTCAAGTATTCAATATTATAATACTCTAAACTGTTATCACAATTTTTGTAAAATACTTATATTAACATATTGTTTTATTTTCTCATGAAAACTGTAAAGGTTATAGTTTTTGATTGCCAAACAAACATTCTATCAAGAATTCAAGATCCCAACTTTTTATGGTTAGTTTAAAAAATGAAATATTTAACAAATGACAAAAAAAAAAAAAAAGTGTTACTACTTGATTCAACCAAAGATTCACTGTATTTAAAAAATAAAATAAAGAGTAATAGAATGCATAGCAAACTATTTTTTCTAGTTATGAAAAAAACATTTAATTTGAAACGAATAAGAAAAAGATTTAAAGTTTAAACCGTCGAAGATGGCAAATTGGGCCGTGACGGCCTTCCAAAAGCCACACTACTGCCCTTCCCTTTTTATATATCCTTCTTCCTCTCTCTCCTCCACCAACCCCTCTCGTAGTAGTCTCCGCCTCCTCCTCCTTCACTTTCCTCTCCTTCTCTCTCTGTAAGTTTCATGCTTTTAGCTCCTGAGATTTGTTTGATCCACGATTAGATTCGATTCGATTCTTTATGCTGAATTTTTGATCTTATAATTGATGTTTACTTGTTGGTTGTTTTTTATCGACTTCTCTGTGGGGACAAAAAATGTCTTTTCGATTTTGTTTTCGCTATTTGACAGTGATTGATATTTTTTTTTTCTCTGTCATTGAATAAAATCTCCAGATGTGAATTATTGTGATTGAGATGCTAATCCAAGTCAAATAATACGCTAATCATCTTGTTAGTTTCAATTTTTTTTTTCCTGTAAATCAAACTTTCAAGCGATTTATGAAATTTAGCTGATCTTCGTTGTTCTATAGTTTAATCATGGTTTAAGTAATGATCTTTAGCTGCTTTAGATCTTTCTTTCATTAGCAACAAAACATGTTTGAGTGATATTTTTGATAAATAGTTTTGGAGCATCGAGTGAAGAGCTTTATATAGCTTTCAAGCTTGCATCTTCTCATTACGCTCCATATAATAAAAAATTCACATCATTTTTGCAATTTGGAAACAGATTCTCTTTTTGTTCTAGCTTGCTTTAGCTTCTTGTGATGCACATTTTGTCTTAGTTTTTGGTTCTTGTTTCTCTTGGAACAATTTGATTTGTCACATTTGTTCAAAAACTAAACCTTTAAGCTTGTGGAAACGCAGGTGAAGAAGAAAAAATCAAAATGGCGACAATGAGAGTCTCTTCCACAAGCATGACCAAACCCGTTCTTAGAAGCCAGTCTACGAACAAGCTCATCACCAACAAGAGCCAACAACTCTCCATCGGATCAACCAATAAAGTCGCGAGATCATTCGGTTTGAAATGCTCAGCGAACTCTGGCGCCACGATGTCAGCTGTGTACAAGGTCAAGCTCATTGGACCCGAAGGTCAAGAAAACGAGTTCGAGGTCCAAGACGGCCAATACATATTGGACGCAGCTGAAGAAGCAGGAGTCGATGTTCCTTACTCTTGCAGAGCTGGTGCGTGTTCGACTTGCGCGGGTAAGATCGAGAAAGGCGAAGTTGACCAGAGCGACGGTTCGTTTCTCGACGATGACCAGATGGAGGCTGGCTATGTCTTGACCTGTGTGGCTTACGCGCAGGCTGACTGTGTGATTCATACCCACAAGGAAGAAGATCTCTTCTAAGGTGTCTCTCTCTTTTGGTAATGATGATGCAAGAAATTGTTATTTTGGAGGGTTATTATTATTGTTATGGGTTTCTTTGAAACGAATTTGTGTGTTTTTAAAGGTATGATGATGCTATTTGTATGAAAACGTCTCTCAGGATATGCTTTTTTTTTTTTAGTGTTCATCAAGGGTCACTTGGGTTAATAAAAAATGGTCACAAGATTCTGGTTCTTTATTGGTTTCATCATGGTTTGTGTTGCTAATCGTTTCTTGAAGTTTTGTTGTTCTCTGAATCGCACTTTGTTTCCAATTAGCCCATTATTGAACTAGTAACTGTAACAAAGAAATACAAGTCAAATTTGGACTATACGAGATTTTTGATGTTTTATTGACCCACATGTAACATTTGACTTGTTGAGAAATCGCTTTCATCTTTAGAGCCTACCACTGGCCAAGACACCACCCTCTTGAAGATTTTTCTGACAGCAAATAACTCCATAGATTAATGCATTATTGTGATTATGTGTCTAAGTCCATTTCGGGACAGAAAACTCAACATGTCTCGAATTTTGCGTCCATTTCTGTTCTCGTTCAATAAACTAGTCGACTGTTCGTCAAAGCTTAATAAGATGGGATCACGCAGAATTAATTGGGCCAGATTAATTACAATTGAGCTTAACAAGTTTTACAAGAAAGAAAGAAGGAGGGACTAGGCCAAGTATCCAAAGCCCACAAAAGGTGTGAAGGGGAGCTGTTACAAAAACACTCTCTAGATTCTCTACTACATACACAGCTTTAACAACTTCTTTACCTTCGTCTTCTTCTTGATCTTGTTGTATCTGACAGTTATTTGTTGTAGATCGCATATAAATCTGTAACAAGATACCCTCTTACATACATTACTTAGAGTGTTATATAAATGTAGTCTTGCTAGAGATCCTGGAAGCTCTTTCTCATCTTGACACATTATGACTTGTCAAATATTATATAGTTACAATTAGTGCAAAAGCTAAATAAGACGAGCACCAGCAGGTTTTGTCTGGTTTGCAAGAAGTTGTAAACTATGATGCAATTTCAAGTAGGGTTCTATGTTTATTTTGAGTGGAATGCGTGGTCGTGACTAGATGATTCCCTCTTACGCATAATAGTTCACCAGATATCCATCATTAAAGTCATAATAATTTCAAATTTATAATAATAACATTCTATACAAGCATTACTTTCTTTTTTCTTGAAATCCTGGTTTGTTATCGTCAACGCTTGTTTAACTGTAGTTTTAAATAAAGAGCGGTTAAGAATCTATGTTTTTAACTGGATTTCTCAGTATTGACATGTGTCGTGTACTCGTGTGTGCAAAATTATTTACTTTTGATTGTGAATTGCGTTACGTATCGAAATTAGAAGAGTGAGTGTAGAGCCAAAAGGCAACGGAGAGAAATGAAATTAAGTAATGGAGCGGAAGACAAGTGTTCAACTAGTCTTGTGGTCCGATTGATGATGTTTCTCGGGTGATTTCTCTTTCGATAGAAGTATACAAGGACATGAATGCATAAGAGTCGGTAAAAAAAAAGAAACACATCTTTTCACATAAAAGATGAATATATTCGACAATAGAGAAAAAACAAATAAAGGAAGCATGTGAGAGGGTCAGGCGTTGAAGGGTAGGTGACAGTAACAGAAGAAAGACGGTGACTGAGACGTGGCGGTCCCTGAGATCCACGCCTCCTTCGCCATATATGACGCCACATTATTTTTAAACTCCCCATTTCAATTACTATATTATCAATTTCCCTTTTTCTCTTTTCTGATTGTTCGAAAGATCATTATTTTTTTCTGAAATTTGTGATGGTAATTAGGAAAACTATATTGCATCTAACCACATGACAATCTCGATCGAGATCACCATTTCACTTTGTGTTTCAAAACAACAACAAAAATCCGTTAGACTGTTTAACAAATAGTAACAAAGAGACTTTCGAATTCCGGCAATTTGAATAACTAGTCGACAATACTTCCAAAAGATGGATCCAACATGCAAAACACCATACACGTAAAAAAATATCGGCCGGAGAGGGTCCACACGTTTGAGTGACGCCTCTAGCTTCAAAGAGCCGTACGTGTGCTATATACTCTTATGATTAGTAGTTTCACCAGAAATAAAGAATCCTAATAATTGTGTACATACTATACTACTTGATAAATACAAAAACAATTGTTTCTTTTCTTGTTCGTTAAAACAACTAATTGTTTACTCGTCGCTTTTTTCTTCTGTTTCCAATATAATACGCATACAAGTCGATAGAATTTATAAACTAGAAGATGATTTGTACGTGTGAATCGTGAAAGTTGCCTTTTATTCAAGCCGCCAGTGCTTTTGGAGTATTTGACTTGAATACCGGTGGAGGAGAGTTTTAAATTGACCATTCACGATCCCAAAAATACATCGTTGTTCACATTTCAAATTTTCGTCACACATGTGCCATAACCAAAATGTTAGATTAGGAAACGTAACTTTCAATGTCGGTTAAATCTCCTGATGTATTTTTTCCTTAAGAAAATATCATATGGCACGCAGGAAGTGGGATTATAAAAATATGAATATGATCCACAGGTTCACCAACTCACAAGGATATGTTAGTGACTGCAAAGACCACTATATTAATATCTACCAACCAAAAAAAATATCAATGACGAAGAGAATACAAAATATCAACTGATATAATATATCCCGTATCAGTTTTTCCAAAATAGAGGTCAAATTTTTAACGTAAATAGACCCAAGGAAAACAATCATTACAAGTGACGTTTCGTTGTACGTAATTTAATGTATGCATATAACTACTTTTAGACATTAATTAGAATATTCAAGAAATGGAAGGTATAATATACTAACAGCTTGGATTACATTATTCGTATCGATAAATCCAACCTAATTATTCTTCCTTGATATACATGCATGTAACGGATGGAAACTAGCCGAATTCCTTATAGTTTAGCTGTAAAGGCCATAAAGTTATCAAATAATACACATTTTAATTCCATTTTTAATTAAGCTGATGTTAAAAGAATAAAAGCTCATAATTTTACATGTATTGCGGTTAGAATTATACAATAGCCATTTATGGTTTATTTTCCTTTTTTCAACAGCTATTTATGTGTTTATGCTTGCCTTTTATGGGATTTTCTTTAACCATGGCTTACTTAGCATAAATATCAAAGTTGACAAAGGAAAAAAATACATTTATTTTAGTTAATGTCGTTAAAATATATTCTCTTATACGGAATATATTTCAAGAAGTAATTTTTCAAACCAAATTTCTAATCACCATCTATTTACTCAAGCTAATTACTTTGGAAATTAAATAGTTATCACCCAATTAAATAATCAATAAACACATTTGTTAGATACGTTTATAACGTAAAAAGTTTATATAGCACTGGTGTAAGAGACATCTGTTTCGAACTTTTTTGACGAACGCGGAAAGCGAGTCAGAAAAAAAAAAAAAAAATCAGTTGGCTCTTTCCCAAGAAACACCACCGTCTTATATTAATACACCAAAAAACAAACTCAAATCAAAAACCGAGGAAGAAGAAGACGACTCTTAAACGCCGTCGTAGCTGACGGAGATTCTTGCCTGGCCTCTCTGGCTGAAAGATTCATCCCTTTTACATCAGCCATGGCCAGACGCAGTCTCTTCTTCTTCACAGTCCTCATCATCTTCCTTGCTCTCTCAGGTTATTTCTTTCTTCTTTATTTTTCTTTAAAACAGAACAAAATTGGTGTTGCATGTTTTACACCAATTTTGTTCTGAGCGAAACAGAATTGGTGACAGTGAGAAGTAACGGAATTGTTTTACACCAATTTTCGCTTTGTCTGCACTTTCCTAAATTTAATTTTTTTTTTTGTGTGATCAGTGAGAAGTAACGGCCAAGGAGTAGGAATAAACTACGGCCAAATAGCTAACAACCTCCCATCTCCGGCGAGAGTGGCCACACTCCTCCGATCACTAAACATCTCCAGAGTAAAACTCTACGACGCAGATCCAAACGTTCTCTTCTCCTTCTCAAACTCACCAGTCGACTTCATGATCGGACTAGGCAACGAGTTTCTCCAAAACATGTCGACAGATCCAACAAAGGCCCAAAACTGGATCCAGCAACGGCTCCAACCACACATCGCGAAAACCCGAATCACCTCGATCGTCGTCGGAAACGAAATCTTCAAAACAAACGACCGCGTTTTGATCGAAAACCTCTTGCCAGCGATGAAAGCGGTTTACGCGGCTCTCGTCAATCTCGGATTAGAGAAACAAGTCGCCGTCACTTCAGCTCACTCGCTAGACATTCTCCAAACATCGTATCCTCCTTCTTCCGGATCATTCAAAGAGGAATTCGTTCAATTTCTCCAACCTCTTCTCGATTTCCACTCTCAGATCAAATCTCCGTTCTTAATCAACGCTTACCCTTTCTTCGCTTACAAAGACAGTCCCAGAGAGGTTCCATTGGAATACGTTTTGTTTCAGCCGAATCAAGGGATGATTGATCCCAACACGAATCTCCATTACGATAACATGTTGTTTGCTCAAGTCGACGCGCTTTACTCCGCCATTAAAACGCTGGGCCATACGGATGTGGAGGTTCGGATCTCGGAGACGGGGTGGCCTTCGAAAGGAGACGAGAATGAGATCGGAGCTTCGCCGGAGAACGCCGCGCTTTATAACGGGAATCTGCTGAGGTTGATTCAGCAGAGGAAAGGGACGCCGGCGAAGCAGTCGGTTCCGATTGATGTTTACGTTTTTGCGCTTTTTAATGAGAATCTTAAACCGGGTCCGACTTCTGAGAGGAATTACGGGTTGTTTTATCCGGATGGTAAACCGGTTTATAATGTCGGTTTACAGGGTTATCTTCCTGATATTATCTACAGTTCAAGCGCAATTACAATCAAGGTATGTCCCTTTTTTTATCTTATTTTCAAAATGTTTCTATATGTTTATGATTAAAGTTTAAGAATCAGGATATTGGTAATAATTTGGGTGTTGAATGATTTGTGCAGATTTTGAATTTGTGGAGAGCCGTGATGGGTTTGGCTGTGACCGGGTGGATACTTCTTGATATGGGCGGCAAAATATGGATGAGATAAGCTTGGCTTGTGTCTTTGTCTGTCCTTATAGTTTTTTTTTTGTTTGAGAAGAAAATTATTGTTATAGCTATAGGTGAGGTATACAATTCTTTGTCATGTATTGGATTCACAGTGGATAGAAAAATTAATTTATTCCTTAATTGGAAAAGTGTTAAAATTTTGTTGTTAATCATGCTAAAAGTCTATGTGAGTAAAATACCTTCTATTTATGTATAGTAAGAATAAAATAGTTAAATACCAAATGTATTCACTTCAGGATCCATAATTCAACTAATTAGTTGAAACGTACAAGTTTTTTTGTATCTCAACTGTTTTCCAAGAACTATTGTGTACAAAATTAGTAGGTTATAAACATGAGACATTTTTAAATGTGGGTCACACGGCACCACTTGGGTTATCTTCAACTTGCAATCATGCATGTGAATATTTTCTACTAATATAATAATCTTGTTCCGCACAACTTCAGCTATACGAAAGTCCATTGGTGCCAATGTGCCCATCAAATCATATTTTAAAGAAATTGTCAAAAAGTCGGTTTGTTCCATTCGTTTCTTTTCACTAGGCCTGGGCAAAAAATCCGTTAGATCCGATTCGATCCGATATCCGCTTTGATTCGATTCGAAAAATCCGGATATCCGTAAAGCTTCAAAGCAAAGCAAATAGCAAAATGGTATATCCGTAAAAGACAAAGCAAATCGCAAATATCATTTTAGAAAAGCCCGGATATCCGCTCCGATCCGTACTTACTAAGTGTGTATATATATATATATATATATCAAAGTATACATTTTACAAATTGCCTAAATAAAAAATATGCAGCTTAGCCAGCAAAGACCAAAGTTTAGTCACAGCCCACATAGAGCCCAACAAAATAGAAAAATTAAGAAATAAATCACAATCACTAAATAAAAATAAAAATTATGTTTTCTCTTAAAACTATAAAATAACTTAAAGATCTATTGTCGATCAACTTTACCAAAACCTTATCTTCTTCGTCAACTTTACCAATCTCGCTTTTTAGGGTTTTCACTTTTACCGTATATTTCTTCTTCATGATCCTTAATTACTGGTAAGTTTCAAAAAAGTTTCACTCTTTCTATCATGCTCCTTCTAATTTCACTGATTGTGTTTGCTTTGACCAAAATATTCCACTGATTATGTTTGCTTTTGTAATCGATGTTTTAGGATTTGTGTAATTGATGGTTTATCTTTGGAGGCAATTAGAGAATCTTAAGAACTATAGCGTTATGAGATATGTGTTTTTTTACTTTACTGTTTACTCGTCCATGGATATTTGATTTTGTTTGGAATTTTCTGCTTTTCTTATGTTACCGTTTTTTCTTTTTGTTTTGGTAGATGGCTCACAAAGAAAAATCAAGTGGTTTTAAGAAGACTACTGAGAATCCAAAACCTGCTCTACCGAAAGATACTTCTAAAGCTGCCAATCAACCAAAACCGAAGGTGCAAAAGAGGAAATCTGTGGCTTGGGTTCATTTTAGCGAGACAAACGGAAAACTCAAAGCTGAGTGTAACTATTGTTCTGCGCTGATCTCATGCCGAACCGATGCTGGTTCGACAACTAGTGCCATGCTCAATCATATGAAAAGGTGCAAGCAATACCTAAATCTTGGGCTTAATGAAGAGGATGTTGATGAAAGCCAAGGTAGACGTGTGAAACAGTCAACTTTGTTTCATCGTAGCGGGACTGGAAAAGATAAAGAGGGTGTTCCTTCGTTCCTTACATTTAACAAAGAGGATTCTCTTCGTGCTCTGTTTCGGATGATTATAAAAGATGAATTGCCTTTTCGATTTGTGGAACGAGAAGGTTTTATAGAGTTTTGTATGGTGCTGCAGCCACGTTTTCAAATGCCGTCACGTAGGACTGTGACGAGGGGTTGCTTAGCTATGTTTGAGGGAGAAAGAGAACAGCTAAGGACATGGTTTAAAAAGTTTTCTGGAAGCGTTAGTCTCACCACAGACACATGGACTTCTTGTCAAAATCTGACTTATATGTGCTTGACGGCTCATTTCATAGATTCTGAATGGAATCTACACAAGAAGATAATAAACTTTTGCCAAGTCTCAAGTCATTCAGGTGAGATGATGGGAAGAACGATGGAGAAGTGTTTGCTGTTTTGGGGAATTGACAAAGTTTTTACAATCACGGTAGACAACGCAAGTTCAAATGATTTAGGAGTGCGTTACATGCGAAAAAGTCTACAATCAAGAGGAGGCTGTATGTTAAATGGCGAGTTTCTTCATATGCGGTGTGGTGCTCATATCTTAGGTTTGATTGTTAAAGACGGCTTAAAGGATGTAGAGGCTGCGATAACTCGGATTCGTTTGGCTGTTCGTTATATAAGATCTTCTCCAAATAGGTTGGTGAAATTTAAAGAGTGTCTTGAACAATTGAAACTTCCTACGAACTGTGGTGTTTGCTTGGATGTGGAAACCAGATGGAACTCAACCTATTTAATGTTAGATTCTGCTCTTAAGGTAAGGAAAGCTTTTGATTTGCTGGAAGTAAAAGACAGAGCCTATAGAGTTGAGATGGCTGATGATTTGCCGAGTGATACTGACTGGTCTTATGCTGAAGGTCTTGTTCCATTCTTGGAGTCATTTTATGAGACAACCGTGAAGATATCTGGGTCTCTTTACATCACATCAAATGTTTATATGAAAGAGATCTTTGGCTTATCTTTACTTATAATGAAGATGGGTATGGATGAGTCTAGATCCATAAGAGAGATGTCAGTCCGGATGAGAGAAAAGTACGACAAGTATTGGGGAAATTTTGATAACATGAACATGCTTATCTTTGTTGCTACTGTACTTGATCCAAGGTACAAGATGCAGTGGGTTAAATGGTTGATTGATGAAATATACTCGGCACAAGATGCTTCTGATTTACTGTCAAAGGTTCGTGCTGCTTTAGATAAGATGTTTGACTACTACAAGACTATGGTTCCGGAAAGTACGGTGTCTTCTAGTGAAAGAAACGACAATGTTGGAGAAGATGATGTTCAAAAAATTGGAAAGATTGGTTCTTGGATGAGTTCTATGTACAAGAAACACAAGGAGAGTAAAGGATATGCACAACCTGAAACAGAGCTGGAAAGGTATTTGTTGGATGATTGTGAAAACGATGAGGATCAGAGTTTTGATATCTTGTATTGGTGGAAGACTACAGGATCAAAGTATAAGATAATCTCTCTGATGGCGAAAGATATACTTGTTGTTCCCGTATCGACAGTTGCATCGGAATCTGCTTTTAGTGCGGGAGGTCGTGTGCTTGATTCTTTCCGAAGCTCACTCACTCCAACAATGGTCGAAGCTCTCATTTGCACTCAAGATTGGATACGGCGTGACAATCAACCTCTTGTGGTAGAAGAAACAATGGCGGATATACTAGAATTCGAATCTGGTATGATTTACTTTTTGATATTTAGTTTTCAATCAGTTTTTGCAATTTTCTGTGATCTGATTCTAATATTTACTTCTAATTTTCTTTTTTTTAGAGATGGAGGCAGAAAATACTTTTGGTCCTATGGTTGTTGATGATTGATAACTTATTTAGGTTTGGTTAAAAACTTACGCTACGTTTGAAGCTTGTGCTTATGTTGACTTTTGTTTTGTTCTTGATTTGAATATGTTATGTTTGCTGCAGGTTTTTAATGCCAACGATGAGAATGTATATAGTGATTAGTGATGGCCTGATGGGAATGTATATGTGGATTTTGGTGAAACCTTTTGGGAAAACGTAGAATCTAACTTGGAAAAGTTCTACTCGGAGAAGATGTCTTTTGCTTTATGTTGTACTTAGTGGCACCCTAATCAGGTAATTTGTCTTAGGAACTTATTTTTGAAGGCATATCATGAAACCGCAACAATATTTTGGATGTATGCCTATTTACTTTTGTATTATATGCATTATTGTATGTTTTTAGTTTTTAGTATTATATATTCAACGGATCGGAGCGGATATATCAAAAAAGTTACGGATATCCGGATAAATGGATCGGAGCGGATAATCCGCGGATATTTAAAAAAGTTTTGGATATCCGGATCAACGGATATCCGAAAATTTTCGGATCGGATCGAATCGAAAAATCAAATATTTGGTCGGGGCGGAGCGGATCACGGATACCAGGTTTTTTCCGGATATCCGCTCCGTGCCCAGGGCTACTTTTCACATACTGTAATAGTACTGTATCTATTCATTTCCACGCGATAGCTCGCACTAGTCTCTTAACGTAATTATTAAGTTAATGTGTTTTATAAAATTGTTTTAATGACTGTTATTAGTCTATATAGTTCGCGGTTTTTGCGCAAATCTGTCAATTTACTCATCTTCTAAGTTCAAGTGTATGCTTTTTGTATTCTCAGTAGGATCTAAATAGACGCTTCTTCCATTTGATTTGGACACTGAAAAATGATCCCTGTTTTTATTAGAAATTTTCTGTTAGCTTCTAACACACTATTGTTATAGGTTGAAATATCAAATCTCAAGATGTTACTACCGGACACAATGTCTTGTCACTTTTGATTTTTGAGGTTACAATGTCTTGTTCTTGTTTAATCAAAACCGTCATCGGCTTTTCTTTCAATAGTTTCTTTAAGCCAACTCTAGGCCCGCTTTAAATCAGTCTCCAATCTCCATCCACTCTTTAGGCAATAATGTTCTTCTTAGACTCTTTTACAAATCAAATTTGATCTTAGTTACATTATGATCTTCTTAGCTCCTCCTGAAACCAGACATCCTTTAAAACGACTTGATTATACATGAAACGTCTAATACTCCACCTGGAACTCAAGTAACTCATAACTTCTTGTAGATTACTTGATGCATAGAATCTTTGATCAACATTAATGACCCTTTTGCTACAGATTATCGGACATGAAATTCATTCTTGAACACTATATCAAACCTTATGACCTGCCATTCGCTATATAGCTACATCAACCACTCTCTAGCAAGGCATACCAAGACACAACCATTATTAACCAGTTTAAGCTTTCAATTTAGTTCAAGCATCACTAGATTGACCTAAATTTTGCATCTGGTGTTTTAATAGCAGGTACCTCAGAATCAACAAATGTTGCAACACCACTTTCATTTACCACACTATTTAAGTCATATTTTTTTTTTTACTGCAAAAAACTTGATTGAACGGTGCAAGTAGATTGGCTTGTTCCGGTAACCAACTTGGAATTTACATGAGAAAAAGAGACCACCTGGTGCTTGTCCCCCTTTCGCAAGGCAATCCACACGGACATTACAACTACGAGGGATAAAAGAGATCGAACAAAATATAAAAGTAGAACATGTAATGTGAAGATCTTCCAATTCAGAGGCCAAAGATGGCCAATCTTCTTTGACCTAGGTGCAAACTAAAGAAACGATATACACTTTTGGAAGAAAGAAAAATAACATGAATTCATAGATTGTCTCTCTTTCACTCGGCTTAGAATTTTGTTCTATTAGGATCATACTAAGATCAGGGCCATCAGGCACATAATCATAACATGAAGACCCACACCAAAATAACATTCTACAAAGGCATAATATTCTCAACATGATCCGTGACAGCCCAGATTCTAACACAATCCCTAGGCTCTATTTCGAGTAAGGACGTTGTAATTTGGACTTTAGCTCTTCTACTACAATTCCGTATTGGATCATAATAATAAACAACTGGACCCAACTCATCATGACGATAAACCTGACTGACTAAAACCATTTCACCACCAGGATGAGTGACACCCGCACATGTGATTGCTTTTGGTAAATCTTGAAGCATGGCCACAAATGTAACCTTGGACCACTCTTGTTTCCCGGCAGTCTCCATAAGCCACATATCCACATCGTTTTCGTTGAGTTTGATGCGAGATATGCATCCTAACTTCTCGTGGTAGTTTACAAAAGTCACATATCCACGCTTAAGCCGCAGCCACAGATCTTCCGGAGCCTGAATATGATAAAAAACTTCGGACCTAACATCGAAACTCATCAAATGGTAAGTCAAACTCTTTGTACTTGCTTTGTAATAGATTGCGCCATTGATGCAAACTGCTTCTCCGACTCGGAAGTGAAACCCTAGGCTGCATTGGATATCTCTCCACTGCTTTGTGGGATCTCCCAATGTGAAAACTTGACAGGACTGCTCCTTTAGCCACACCACTTTGTATTGATTTTCGAAAGGGTCGTACCCGAATAAGTAGATGCATGTCGCGGGCAAACACGTAACGGGTAAGGTAACAAATTGCCTCGTGGTAGGGTTGTGTATTCTGAACGGACCATTATCCGAACACTGAAAACCGATCAAGCCACGTACGTATTGAAAGCTTGGATCAGAGCCATAGCCTTTGTTACTTTCGAAGATATACCCGTCATAGAGTTGTTCTTCGTTTGTGATCTGAGGATAAAGGTAACTATACGAGAAGTTGGTGAACCTAGAGGATTTGTTCTTCGTATTTAAGAGCGACCACCTATTTAAGATGAAGTGGAGATCACGCGGTGGTTTAGTCAAACACCGAGTCACGATCGAGTTTATGACTATGAATTTATTGATAATACTTTCCCACTCAGTCGAGACGCATCGGAACCTCGCCAGAGACTTCGCCGGAAGTTTCTTGAGTATCTCCACCGTTAGATCGAGTGGGATATTGATATCCCTACACCTTTTTATGTCCATGATCATGAAGTTTCAGCAACTGCGATGTAGAGGAGATTGTGAGGTTTGTGGTGGCTTCTTTTCTTTTTAAACCCTAATTAACATTTTTCTTTCTCAAGGAAGAGGAAAACTCAAGTTAACATGTACGTATAAATCAATGTTTTTAAAACCGGACCCACGACCAAACCGGAAATGTTTTTTGGAAAACTTTTTAAAATGATCAGCACATAATCATAACCATGAAGACACCCACACGACGTCACAAAAAAAATATATTAATAACATGAAGACCCACACCAAAACCTTTCTTGAAGGGATTTAAATATCTTGTGTTTCATTCATCAAAAATTAACCTCAGTAATAAAGAATCAGCATGCATATAAGTCATATTGGAAAACTCTTAACCAAATGCAACGAACTACAAACGCATAATATTCTCAACATGATCCGTGACAGCCCAGATTCTAACGTATTCCCTAGGCTTTATTGTGAATAAGGACGTTGTAGTTTGGATTTTAGCTCTTCTACGAGACTACGAATATTCCGTTTTGGATCATAATAATACAAACTGAAGCCAACCCACGATAATAAGTCTTATGGACCATAACGATTTCACCGCAAATGTGATTCCTTTTGGTAAATCTTGAAGCATGGCCACAAATGTAATCTTAGACCACTCTTGTTTCTCAGCATTCTCCATAACCCACACATCCACATCGTTTTTGTTGAGGTTCTTACAACATATGCATACTAACTTCTCTTGGTAGTTTATAAGAGTCAAATCTTCAGGGTTCAATCGGCAGATCTTGAATAAGATTAAATTTCTCGGACCTAACATTGAAACTCACCAAAACACTCACTGTCGTCTTTGCTTTGTAATAGATTGTCCCGTTGATGCAAACTGCTTCTCCGAATGGTGAATGACGTCCAATGCTGCAATGGATGTACCTCCACTGCTTTGTGGGGTCTCCCAATGTGAAAACTAGACAAGACTGCTCCGGTTGATAGAGACTTATACTCAAAGGCTAATGGCTCCATACATATCAAATGGTATCTTTTGGGAAATCTTGAAACAATGGGCAAAAGGAGCTAAAGTGATAGTTGTCGATATCCCCTTTATTGTTTGAAGCAAAAAATGGATAAATGGACGAAACCCATTGTTGTTGTGTGGGTCAGTGAAAAAACACAGCTCAAGAGACTGATGGAGAGAGATGGACTGAGTGAGGAAGATGCAAGAAACAGAGTGATGGCTCTCAAATGTCTTTGGATTTAAAAAGAATCAAAGCTGATCTTGTGATCAATAACAATGGCGGTCTCGACGACCTCAACCAACAGTTTAACAAGATCTTGTTCGAAATCAGAAAACCCTTGACATGGACCTCTCATTACAACTCTCATTAACCTTTTGTATATTTCTGCTTTTGTTTCTTATTACAACTTTCATTAACCTCTCTGCTCTCTTCCATCACCAACACTAACTTAATTTATGCACTAGTTTTGCTTTCCCACTCTCCTATTCAGTATTCAAACATCTATTATCTTATGTATATACAACTTGAAGCTGAGATAGAAAGAAACTAAAACAAAGAAGCAAATGACCATTAATCATAAGAGGCAACGAACGGAATGACCATCGACATGAAGACATCGTAAGAGAGCGTTGCGTAGCCTGTGTAACCAGGGTCCTTCTCTTTGAACTTCTCAGTCAATCCCTGACAATAACATCCGAATGACCCATGTTTTCAAATCATGGAAATGCAAATTCTTAAAAAAATTATCTCAAGGAGGTTAAATAAGATCATACCTTGACAATCATCCCACATCTGCAAATCCAGCGGAAATAAAGTTAGCACTCGAATCAAGAACCGTGGATGAAGACATTATTAGAGAAAGAAACTTTACTCGAGGAATGTATCGAAACAGAGGTCAACAGTTTTGCCAGTCCCATCATCAAAGTTTGATATGATAAGCTGAAGAACCGAGGATGGAATCATGTAACCGAGCTGATAGAAAGCGTCTCTGAGCTCTAAGGAACTCATCGTTCCGCTCTTATCTCTATCGTGCCGATCAAATTTTGCCTACAAAAACACATACAGTAGTAATACTCCATATTGAGGCATAGTAAAATACAAACAAAAGAGTCTTCTTAGACATTAGTGTTCACTTACACGCCATTGAGCAAGGCAATTCCACAACTCAACATACTCCTTAGGACCTGCAAAAGTGTAGAAACATGGCTAATTTTCAAAATCAGTAAACTTTGAATCGAAAAATGTAAACACTTTGTGCCATCAAAGCCATGTTCAAAATGAGATTCATTAGTATACTTTCAATGTCTATCTGCAATGAAATCGAGTCGAATCTTCCAACAATGTAACACTATCTACCATCAAAACTGGTTAAAGTTCACTTATTTTTGTGTAATTGAATCTTAAAAAGTAAAAAACCTCTTTGAATTTAGCTAAATTCTTGATCAAAATTCAAATTTCAAAAACTTTGATTACAAAGAAGCGAAGAGACGTATATGAGATTTTACCGAGGCGTAGCAGAGAATCTGCAGGACTCTTGTAGATGAAAACGAGAACCCTAATCGTTCTGTGACTGATTCCATCGTAACCAGAAAACGACAACGCCTGCCGGAGCTCCGACTCATCGAGAAATCCGCTCCGGTCTCTATCCGCCGACTCGAAGCTCCTCACGATATCCGGATGCGTTTCCGGCGGAAACATCCCGGAGGATCCGAATTTCTGATTTGATTGACCCGAAGCGCCATGTGGATACGCGTAACTGTATCTACCTTCCTCGTTGAGCTGGTGACCGAACGATTCCGGAAGCTCCGGTGCCGATGGAGCGTGCGCGTTTGAGTACGCCATTGATCGAGACAGTGAAAATTCTTATGAAATGGCTTAGAATTCTGGTTATTGCGCTTTCTGTTGTCTCAATTTCCAGAGGTTGAAGATGACTGATTCTGATATATACAATCTTTTTTATTCTTTTTCGCGTGTTTGATCGAATTTATTAGTACTATGATTGGACGGTGACGATTTAGTCAAATAATCCAACGGTTAAGATTGTGCCCGTGCTCATAACTTTCAAGTGCTCTATCAAAATTTCATTAGATATGTTTTCTCGCTAAGAAAGAATGTTAATTAGGGTTTTAAAAGAAAGAAGCCAACACAAGACCTCACAATACATCGAAGTTGCTGAAACTTGATGATCATGGCAAGAAAACGGTCCAGGGATATCAATATCCCACTTGATTTAACGGTGGAGATACTCAAGAAACTTCCGGCGAAGTCTCTGGCGAGGTTCCGATGCGTCTCGAATGAATGGGAAAATATGATCAATAAATTCATAGTCATTGACTCGATCGTGACTCGGTGTTTGAGTTTGACTAAACCAACGCGTGACATCCACGTCATCAGCTATAGAGGTTCGTCCACTCTCCGTTTTTCCAACTACTCGTATAGTTTCCTTTCTCCTCAGATCACAAACGAAGAACAACTCTATAACGAGTATATCTTTGAAAACAGCAAAGGCTATGACTCTTATAGAAGTTTTCAATACGTACGTGGGTTGATCGGTTTTCAGTGTTTAGATAGTGGTCTGTTCAAAATACACAACCCTACCACGAGGCAATCTGTTACCTTGCCCGTTACGTCTTTTCCTCCGAGCTGGTCCTACTTTTTCGGGTACGATCCTATCAAGAATCAATACAAAGTAGTGAGTATAAGTCGCTATCAACCGGAGCAGTCTTGTCTAGTTTTCACATTGGGAGACCCCACAAAGCAGTGGAGGGACATCCATTGCTGCATTGGACGTCACCCACCATTCGGAGAAGCAGTTTGCATCAACGGGACAATCTATTACAAAGCAAAGACGGTTTTGGCGAGTTTCAATGTTAGGTCCGAGAAATTTAATCTTATTCAAGATCTGCCGATTGACCCTGAAGATTTGACTCTTATAAACTACCAAGAGAAGTTGGGATGCATGTGTTGTAGCGACCTCAACAAAAACGATGTGGATATGTTGGTTATGGAGAATGCCGAGAAACAAGAGTGGACTAAGATTACATTTGTGGCCATGCTTCAAGATTTACCTAGTCGTGTCGATTTTGCGGGTGTCACTCATCCTGGTGGTGAAATCGTTTTAGTCCATAAGACTTATTATAGTGGGTTGGCTTCAGTTGTTTATTATTATGATCCAAAACGGAATAGTCGTAGAAGAGCTGAAATCCAAACTACAACGTCCTTATTCACAAGAAACCCTAGTGTATACGTTAGAATCAGGGCTGTCACGGATCATGTTGAGAATATTATGCGTTTGTAGTTCGATGCATTTGGTTAAGAGTTTTCCAATATGACTTACATGCATGCAGCATGCTGATTCTTTATTACTGAGGTTAATTTTTGATGAATGAAACACAAGATATTTAAATTCCTTCAAGGAAGGTTTTGGTGTGGGTCTTCATATTATTATTTTTTTTTTGTTTTTTTGATGTCGTGTGGGTGTCTTCTTCTGTTCTTCATGTTAGGATTATGTTCTGATCATGTTAAAGAGTTTTCCAAAAAACATTTCGGGTTCGATCATCCGTCCCGTTTTAAAAACATTGATTAATAGTTTAATACATACGTATATGTTAAAATTAAAAAAAAAAAAAAAACAGAGAGTACTTGCGTATATGTTGACTAGAGTTTTCCTCTTCCTTGAGAAAGAAAAATGTTAATTAGGGTTTAAAAAGAAAAGAAGCCACCACAAACCTCACAATCTCCTCTACATCGCAGTTGCTGAAACTTCATGATCATGGACAGAAAAATGTCCAGCGATATCAATATCCCACTCGATCTAACGGTGGAGATACTCAAGAAACTTCCGGCGAAGTCTCTGGCGAGGTTCCGAAGCGTCTCGACTGAGTGGGAAAGAATTATCAATAAATTCATAGTCATTAACTCGATCGTGACTCGGTGTTTGACTACACCACCGCGTGATCTCCACTTAATCTTAAATAGGCGTTCGTCCTCTGAGTTCACCAACCTCTCGTATAGTTTCCTTTATCCTCAGATCACAAACGAAGAACAACTCTATAACGAGTATATCTTTGAAAATAGCAAAGGCTATGACTTTCGGACAAGCTTTCAATACGTACGTGGCTTGATCGGTTTTCAGTGTTCGGGTAATGGTCCGTTCAGAATACACAACCCTACCACGAGGCAATTTGTTAGCTTACCCGTTACGTGTTTGCCCGCGACATGCATCTACTTATTCGGGTACGACCCTTTCGAAAATCAATACAAGGTGGTGTGGCTAAAGAAGCAGTCTTGTCAAGTTTTCACTTTGGGAGATCCCATAAAGCAGTGGAGAGATATCCAATGCAGCCTAGAGTTTCACATCCGATTCGAACAAACAGTTTGCATCAATGGCGCAATCTATTACAAACAAGGACAAAGAGTAGGAGTTACCATTTTATGAGTTTCGATGTTAGGTCCGAAGTTTTTGATCATATTCAATCTCCAGAAGATCTGCCGGTTCACCGTTTAGATTTTACTCTTGTAAACTACCAAGAGAAGTTGGGATGCATGTGTTGTAACCAACTCAACAAAAACGATGTGGATATGTGGGTTATGGAGAATGCCGAGAAACAAGAGTGGTCAAAGGTAACATTTGTGGCCATGCTTCAAGATTTACCAAAAGCAATCACATTTGCGGGTGTCACTCATCCTGGTGGTGAAATGGTTTTCGTCCCTCAGGCTTATAGCAATACCTTGGCTTCAGAAGTTTATTATTACGATCCAAAACGGAATAGTAGTAGAATAGCTAAAGTCCAAACTACAACGTCCTTACTCGAAATAGAGCCTAGGGATAATGTTAGAATCTGGGCTGTCACGGATCATGTTGAGAATATTATGCATTTGTAGTTCGATGGATTAGTTAGTTAAGAGTTTTCCAATATGACTTACATGCATGTTGATTCTTTATTACTGAGGTTAATTTTTGAGGAATGAAAACACAAGATATTTAAATCCCTTCAAGGAAGGTTTTGGTGTGGTTCTTCATGTTATGATTATGCATGTGCTGATCTTAGTCTGATTCGAATAGAACAAAAATGTAAGCCGAGTGAAAGAGACACAATTTATGAATTTACGTTTTGTGAACATCACATTTCGTACGTTTTGTTTTACCGGTTATTTTAGGTTTCTTCGTTTCTAGATTTCTCAAGATATATAGTTTCTTGACTCTATATATCCATCTGAGAATAGCCACTAATCAAATATTTTCAAGAACTCACTCCATATGCTACAACCCCAATAAATCTTGCTTGGTAAACTCCATTGAACTAAATCTCAGGGTTTCTCCTTTTGCACTCTCTTTACAAGCTTTTCTCCTTTCTTTATGCACTCTTGCTTATTGTAAAAGAGAACGTAGCTTGGTACTGTTATATATACTGATATATGTCTTGTGGTTGCTCCCGAATATCAAATCTTTGATATCAAAACAAACTATGCTTTTTTTCTACTACTTGTGGTTGTCCTTTTGTTTTGTTAGATTTTGAACCATAGTTCAACAGATACCAATCAAAGCATTTCAACTTTCAAGAACTCTCTCTCTCTCTCTCTTTATATAAACAGACAGACTTAGATTTCATGACCATCAAACTGAAGATGGGCTTTTCATAGTAATGGGCTGAACAACTTATAACAGCTGGGCCGATCTATTTCTTTTTATCAACATAAGGCGGGAAAGTGAGGAAAGAGGGAAGAGAGGAGATGGAGTCGGAGAAAGTGGTGGTGGACGAGCTGCCGCTGGCTATCGTGCGCCGGGTAGTGAAGGATAAGCTTTCGGAGTGCTCGCCGGATTATGACGTCAGTATTCACAAGGAAGCGCTTCTCGCATTCTCCGAGAGTGCTCGGATCTTCATCCACTACCTCTCCGCCACGTACGCCTAATCAAAACCCTAAATTTCCGAATTTCTTCATCACAATTAGCTAAATCTGAGTCATGATGGTTACTATATTGTGATTGAAACGATGAATTTTCCGTTTCTGATCTGAACTCAAAAGAGAAATCTTCCGAATTGACATGATAATTCTCCAATTTTTTTCTTCAAGTTGATCCAGTTTTTTCTTCAGTTCGAAAAATTAATGCTTCAATTTGTTTTGTTTGTGGTGAATGATAGCGCAAATGATATCTGCAAAGATTCAAGGAGACAAACGATGAAGGCCGATGATGTGTTGAAGGCATTAGAAGAAATGGAGTTTGCAGAATTTTTGGAGCCGCTTAAAGCTTCTCTTGAAGGTTAATTTCTCTGAAGAATATTATATTTCTCCCAAATTGTTGTTAACTGTTAGAGAACATGATTAGGTTGATTGATATATTTGTCTTTGTTGTTAATTTCTCTGAATGATTTTTGCAGAGTTTAAGAAGAAGAACGCTGGGAAGAAAGCGGCGGCTGCGGGTGGTGGAACAGCATCAAAGCCTGGTGGTGGAGCGGCTTCGAAGCCTGTAGAGACGAAGAAGAGGAAACAGGAAGGATCACCGTCTCAAATGGGTGCGAGGAAAAGCAAAAGAGATGAGGGAAATAGCAAGAACGTTCAAAATGATGAGGAGAATGAGACTGACAACACAGAAGAAGAGAATGGGAATGATGAGGAGATGGAGATTGACGATGATAATACCGAAGAGAATGGGAACGAGAATGACGATGACAATACCGAAGAGAATGGGAATGATGAGGAGATTGAGAACCAGGGACACAGCGGAGAAGAGAATGAGGACAATAGCATGGAAGAAAATGGGAGTGGAAGTGGTGAAGATAATGAGAGTGGTGAAGAGGTAGAGGAAGGTGATGAAGAAGACGAGTGAAACACTGAGGTTCTTTTCATATGTTTCTGCTAAGAGCGTTTTTTTCAATCTTTTTGTTCTCATTAGCTTGTAATGTGTGTGGGCATGATGATGAAGCATGTCATAGACTCATATAGAATTGGTTTGCTCGTTTGACTCTAGTGCTAAACAGATATATAAGTGACAGAGTTTAGATAATGAGGGTTTATACAAGATGATCACAAGCACCAAAATCTCATAACACATTAGTGAAAAAGAACAAATTCTTGCCTAATTATACACTGGATGCTTGGTCTAAGCCAATTTTGCATCTTCTACTTGTTCTTTTTCACTAGTGAAACATTCCATACAACAAAAACAGTGTTTCAAAGGTCACAAAGAACGCAATATCCAACAAAATAGGTTCATCACATTCAAGTCAGGTCTCATATGGCAGTCATTTCATCAAACGGTAACACCAAGAGCACACTCAATACTACATGACTTGTTGGGAACTGTAAACACAGTGTCAAACCACTCGACCTTCCCCCAAATCTCTTCATCGTCACGCCTTTCAAGCGCAATCACCGCACACAGAACCATCTTCTCCTTATACGCCACAACCTTCTCCCACAACACAACCATCTTCCCACCATAATCCGCCAATTTAGCAATATACCGAGGAATCTTAGGCAATCCTTTCACACCTTTCACAACCCTCCAAACTCCCGCCTTACCCTCATACCATTTGAACACTCCCTCGTTAAACATGTAGAGCACACCGCCAATCACACGATAAGAAAACCAATCCCAACCATAATCCATATCCCATCCCAACCTTTCCCATCTACCTTCACTCGGTTCGTAAGCCAAACCCTTACAGCTTCCGAAAACGTATACTTTTCCATCGGCTCCTGCGCTTTTACTTATCGCACATCCACATATCTTCGCGCCCTGGCTTGGCACAAGCTCCCAAGTTTGAGTCTTTGGATCGAAAACTTCCATCCAATCGCAAGGACGGCTGCAGTCTTGGAAGCCGTCTAAGCAGCCTCCTGTTACGTATATCTTTCCGTCAACGACATTGGCGGCAGTGCAACTCCGTTTCACCAGCATCTTTGGACCCTCGCGCCACGTGTTGGACCGGCAGTCGAGGATCGAGACGTTAGACGAGCGGTCGTCGTCGTCTATGGGTCCGCCGATGTTGTAGATATCTGAAGCAATTGTCACGAGACTCCTCGACGATTGGTGAGTTCCTGAATGCGAAGCTTGGATTTTAGCTAAAGCGTACCCAATACCGAAGATGATAATACGGAAGAGAACGGGAATGATGAGGAGGACGATGACAATACCGAAGAGAATGGTAATGATGAGGATAACGAAAGTGGTGAAGAGGGAGAGGCTGATAAAGAAGATGAGTGAAACTCGAGGTTCTTTCATATGTTTCTGCAAAGAACATTCTTTTCAAGTTTTTGTTCTCATTATCATGCTAATCGATTGAACTTATAATGTGGGCTTGGTCAGGCATGTCAAAGACTCATATGGAATTGTTTTGCTCCTTTGAAT
>CACVBM020000442.1:0-13590 GCA_902728155.2 Microthlaspi erraticum | reverse complement strand
GGAATGTACCTCTGTGACTCCACATTGTGGAAACTCACTTGTAGTGTATAAGATGAACTAGATGGACCCATACTTACCCAAACATGGATTAATAGTTCTATACATGACTATGAGGACAAACATGAGTGAAACGGTCTCAATCCAAGGGAGGAACATCAAATGGACCAAATTTGGGAACCGGAAGAGGTAAGGAGTCCGAAATGTACCTCTGTGACTCCACATTGAGGAAACTCACTTGTAGTGTATAAGATGAACTAGATGGACCCATACTTACCCAAACATGGATTAATAGTTCTATACATGACTATGAGGACAAACATGAGTGAAACGGTCTCAATCCAAGGGAGGAACATCAAATGGACCAAATTTGGGAACCGGAAGAGGTAAGGAGTCCGAAATGTACCTCTGTGACTCCACATTGTGGAAACTCACTTGTAGTGTATAAGATGAACTAGATGGACCCATACTTACCCAAACATGGATTAATAGCTTCTATACATGACTATGAGGACAAACATGAGTGAAACGGTCTCAATCCAAGGGAGGAACATCAAATGGACCAAATTTGGGAACCGGAAGAGGTAAGGAGTCCGAAATGTACCTCTGTGACTCCACATTGAGGAAACTCACTTGTAGTGTATAAGATGAACTAGATGGACCCATACTTACCCAAACATGGATTAATAGGTTATCCACATGACTATGAGGACAAACATGAGTGAAACGGTCTCAATCCAAGGGAGGAACATCAAATGGACCAAATTTGGGAACCGGAAGAGGTAAGGAGTCCGAAATGTACCTCTGTGACTCCACATTGAGGAAACTCACTTGTAGTGTATAAGATGAACTAGATGGACCCATACTTACCCAAACATGGATTAATAGGTTATCCACATGACTATGAGGACAAACATGAGTGAAACGGTCTCAATCCAAGGGAGGAACATCAAATGGACCAAATTTGGGAACCGGAAGAGGTAAGGAGTCCGAAATGTACCTCTGTGACTCCACATTGTGGAAACTCACTTGTAGTGTATAAGATGAACTAGATGGACCCATACTTACCCAAACATGGATTAATAGTTCTACATGACTATGAGGACAAACATGAGTGAAACGGTCTCAATCCAAGGGAGGAACATCAAATGGACCAAATTTGGGAACCGGAAGAGGTAAGGAGTCCGAAATGTACCTCTGTGACTCCACATTGAGGAAACTCACTTGTAGTGTATAAGATGAACTAGATGGACCCATACTTACCCAAACATGGATTAATAGGTTCTATCCACATGACTATGAGGACAAACATGAGTGAAACGGTCTCAATCCAAGGGAGGAACATCAAATGGACCAAATTTGGGAACCGGAAGAGGTAAGGAGTCCGAAATGTACCTCTGTGACTCCACATTGTGGAAACTCACTTGTAGTGTATAAGATGAACTAGATGGACCCATACTTACCCAAACATGGATTAATAGGCTTCCACATGACTATGAGGACAAACATGAGTGAAACGGTCTCAATCCAAGGGAGGAACATCAAATGGACCAAATTTGGGAACCGGAAGAGGTAAGGAGTCCGAAATGTACCTCTGTGACTCCACATTGTGGAAACTCACTTGTAGTGTATAAGATGAACTAGATGGACCCATACTTACCCAAACATGGATTAATAGGTTCTCCACATGACTATGAGGACAAACATGAGTGAAACGGTCTCAATCCAAGGGAGGAACATCAAATGGACCAAATTTGGGAACCGGAAGAGGTAAGGAGTCCGAAATGTACCTCTGTGACTCCACATTGAGGAAACTCACTTGTAGTGTATAAGATGAACTAGATGGACCCATACTTACCCAAACATGGATTAATAGGTTCTCCACATGACTATGAGGACAAACATGAGTGAAACGGTCTCAATCCAAGGGAGGAACATCAAATGGACCTAATTTGGGAACCGGAAGAGGTAAGGAGTCCGAAATGTACCTCTGTGACTCCACATTGAGGAAACTCACTTGTAGTGTATAAGATGAACTAGATGGACCCATACTTACCCAAACATGGATTAATAGGTTCTCCACATGACTATGAGGACAAACATGAGTGAAACGGTCTCAATCCAAGGGAGGAACATCAAATGGACCAAATTTGGGAACCGGAAGAGGTAAGGAGTCCGAAATGTACCTCTGTGACTCCAGATTGAGGAAACTCACTTGTAGTGTATAAGATGAACTAGATGGACCCATACTTACCCAAACATGGATTAATAGGTTCTATCCACATGACTATGAGGACAAACATGAGTGAAACGGTCTCAATCCAAGGGAGGAACATCAAATGGACCAAATTTGGGAACCGGAAGAGGTAAGGAGTCCGAAATGTACCTCTGTGACTCCACATTGAGGAAACTCACTTGTAGTGTATAAGATGAACTAGATGGACCCATACTTACCCAAACATGGATTAATAGGTTCTATCCACATGACTATGAGGACAAACATGAGTGAAACGGTCTCAATCCAAGGGAGGAACATCAAATGGACCAAATTTGGGAACCGGAAGAGGTAAGGAGTCCGAAATGTACCTCTGTGACTCCACATTGAGGAAACTCACTTGTAGTGTATAAGATGAACTAGATGGACCCATACTTACCCAAACATGGATTAATAGGTTCTATCCACATGACTATGAGGACAAACATGAGTGAAACGGTCTCAATCCAAGGGAGGAACATCAAATGGACCAAATTTGGGAACCGGAAGAGGTAAGGAGTCCGAAATGTACCTCTGTGACTCCAGATTGAGGAAACTCACTTGTAGTGTATAAGATGAACTAGATGGACCCATACTTACCCAAACATGGATTAATAGTTCTATACATGACTATGAGGACAAACATGAGTGAAACGGTCTCAATCCAAGGGAGGAACATCAAATGGACCAAATTTGGGAACCGGAAGAGGTAAGGAGTCCGAAATGTACCTCTGTGACTCCACATTGTGGAAACTCACTTGTAGTGTATAAGATGAACTAGATGGACCCATACTTACCCAAACATGGATTAATAGGTTCTCCACATGACTATGAGGACAAACATGAGTGAAACGGTCTCAATCCAAGGGAGGAACATCAAATGGACCAAATTTGGGAACCGGAAGAGGTAAGGAGTCCGAAATGTACCTCTGTGACTCCACATTGAGGAAACTCACTTGTAGTGTATAAGATGAACTAGATGGACCCATACTTACCCAAACATGGATTAATAGGTTCTCCACATACTATGAGGACAAACATGAGTGAAACGGTCTCAATCCAAGGGAGGAACATCAAATGGACCAAATTTGGGAACCGGAAGAGGTAAGGAGTCCGAAATGTACCTCTGTGACTCCACATTGAGGAAACTCACTTGTAGTGTATAAGATGAACTAGATGGACCCATACTTACCCAAACATGGATTAATAGGTTCTATCCACATGACTATGAGGACAAACATGAGTGAAACGGTCTCAATCCAAGGGAGGAACATCAAATGGACCAAATTTGGGAACCGGAAGAGGTAAGGAGTCCGAAATGTACCTCTGTGACTCCACATTGTGGAAACTCACTTGTAGTGTATAAGATGAACTAGATGGACCCATACTTACCCAAACATGGATTAATAGGTTCTCCACATTACTATGAGGACAAACATGAGTGAAACGGTCTCAATCCAAGGGAGGAACATCAAATGGACCAAATTTGGGAACCGGAAGAGGTAAGGAGTCCGAAATGTACCTCTGTGACTCCACATTGTGGAAACTCACTTGTAGTGTATAAGATGAACTAGATGGACCCATACTTACCCAAACATGGATTAATAGGTTCTCCACATTACTATGAGGACAAACATGAGTGAAACGGTCTCAATCCAAGGGAGGAACATCAAATGGACCAAATTTGGGAACCGGAAGAGGTAAGGAGTCCGAAATGTACCTCTGTGACTCCACATTGTGGAAACTCACTTGTAGTGTATAAGATGAACTAGATGGACCCATACTTACCCAAACATGGATTAATAGGTTCTCCACATTACTATGAGGACAAACATGAGTGAAACGGTCTCAATCCAAGGGAGGAACATCAAATGGACCAAATTTGGGAACCGGAAGAGGTAAGGAGTCCGAAATGTACCTCTGTGACTCCACATTGAGGAAACTCACTTGTAGTGTATAAGATGAACTAGATGGACCCATACTTACCCAAACATGGATTAATAGGTTCTCCACATTACTATGAGGACAAACATGAGTGAAACGGTCTCAATCCAAGGGAGGAACATCAAATGGACCAAATTTGGGAACCGGAAGAGGTAAGGAGTCCGAAATGTACCTCTGTGACTCCACATTGAGGAAACTCACTTGTAGTGTATAAGATGAACTAGATGGACCCATACTTACCCAAACATGGATTAATAGGTTCTCCACATTACTATGAGGACAAACATGAGTGAAACGGTCTCAATCCAAGGGAGGAACATCAAATGGACCAAATTTGGGAACCGGAAGAGGTAAGGAGTCCGAAATGTACCTCTGTGACTCCACATTGTGGAAACTCACTTGTAGTGTATAAGATGAACTAGATGGACCCATACTTACCCAAACATGGATTAATAGGTTCTCCACATTACTATGAGGACAAACATGAGTGAAACGGTCTCAATCCAAGGGAGGAACATCAAATGGACCAAATTTGGGAACCGGAAGAGGTAAGGAGTCCGAAATGTACCTCTGTGACTCCACATTGTGGAAACTCACTTGTAGTGTATAAGATGAACTAGATGGACCCATACTTACCCAAACATGGATTAATAGGTTCTCCACATACTATGAGGACAAACATGAGTGAAACGGTCTCAATCCAAGGGAGGAACATCAAATGGACCAAATTTGGGAACCGGAAGAGGTAAGGAGTCCGAAATGTACCTCTGTGACTCCACATTGTGGAAACTCACTTGTAGTGTATAAGATGAACTAGATGGACCCATACTTACCCAAACATGGATTAATAGGTTCTCCACATTACTATGAGGACAAACATGAGTGAAACGGTCTCAATCCAAGGGAGGAACATCAAATGGACCAAATTTGGGAACCGGAAGAGGTAAGGAGTCCGAAATGTACCTCTGTGACTCCACATTGTGGAAACTCACTTGTAGTGTATAAGATGAACTAGATGGACCCATACTTACCCAAACATGGATTAATAGGTTCTCCACATTACTATGAGGACAAACATGAGTGAAACGGTCTCAATCCAAGGGAGGAACATCAAATGGACCAAATTTGGGAACCGGAAGAGGTAAGGAGTCCGAAATGTACCTCTGTGACTCCACATTGTGGAAACTCACTTGTAGTGTATAAGATGAACTAGATGGACCCATACTTACCCAAACATGGATTAATAGGTTCTCCACATTACTATGAGGACAAACATGAGTGAAACGGTCTCAATCCAAGGGAGGAACATCAAATGGACCAAATTTGGGAACCGGAAGAGGTAAGGAGTCCGAAATGTACCTCTGTGACTCCACATTGTGGAAACTCACTTGTAGTGTATAAGATGAACTAGATGGACCCATACTTACCCAAACATGGATTAATAGGTTCTCCACATTACTATGAGGACAAACATGAGTGAAACGGTCTCAATCCAAGGGAGGAACATCAAATGGACCAAATTTGGGAACCGGAAGAGGTAAGGAGTCCGAAATGTACCTCTGTGACTCCACATTGTGGAAACTCACTTGTAGTGTATAAGATGAACTAGATGGACCCATACTTACCCAAACATGGATTAATAGGTTCTCCACATTACTATGAGGACAAACATGAGTGAAACGGTCTCAATCCAAGGGAGGAACATCAAATGGACCAAATTTGGGAACCGGAAGAGGTAAGGAGTCCGAAATGTACCTCTGTGACTCCACATTGTGGAAACTCACTTGTAGTGTATAAGATGAACTAGATGGACCCATACTTACCCAAACATGGATTAATAGGTTCTCCACATTACTATGAGGACAAACATGAGTGAAACGGTCTCAATCCAAGGGAGGAACATCAAATGGACCAAATTTGGGAACCGGAAGAGGTAAGGAGTCCGAAATGTACCTCTGTGACTCCACATTGTGGAAACTCACTTGTAGTGTATAAGATGAACTAGATGGACCCATACTTACCCAAACATGGATTAATAGGTTCTCCACATTACTATGAGGACAAACATGAGTGAAACGGTCTCAATCCAAGGGAGGAACATCAAATGGACCAAATTTGGGAACCGGAAGAGGTAAGGAGTCCGAAATGTACCTCTGTGACTCCACATTGTGGAAACTCACTTGTAGTGTATAAGATGAACTAGATGGACCCATACTTACCCAAACATGGATTAATAGGTTCTCCACATACTATGAGGACAAACATGAGTGAAACGGTCTCAATCCAAGGGAGGAACATCAAATGGACCAAATTTGGGAACCGGAAGAGGTAAGGAGTCCGAAATGTACCTCTGTGACTCCACATTGTGGAAACTCACTTGTAGTGTATAAGATGAACTAGATGGACCCATACTTACCCAAACATGGATTAATAGGTTCTCCACATTACTATGAGGACAAACATGAGTGAAACGGTCTCAATCCAAGGGAGGAACATCAAATGGACCAAATTTGGGAACCGGAAGAGGTAAGGAGTCCGAAATGTACCTCTGTGACTCCACATTGAGGAAACTCACTTGTAGTGTATAAGATGAACTAGATGGACCCATACTTACCCAAACATGGATTAATAGGTTCTCCACATTACTATGAGGACAAACATGAGTGAAACGGTCTCAATCCAAGGGAGGAACATCAAATGGACCAAATTTGGGAACCGGAAGAGGTAAGGAGTCCGAAATGTACCTCTGTGAGGAAACTCACTTGTAGTGTATAAGATGAACTAGATGGACCCATACTTACCCAAACATGGATTAATAGGTTCTCCACATTACTATGAGGACAAACATGAGTGAAACGGTCTCAATCCAAGGGAGGAACATCAAATGGACCAAATTTGGGAACCGGAAGAGGTAAGGAGTCCGAAATGTACCTCTGTGACTCCACATTGTGGAAACTCACTTGTAGTGTATAAGATGAACTAGATGGACCCATACTTACCCAAACATGGATTAATAGGTTCTCCACATTACTATGAGGACAAACATGAGTGAAACGGTCTCAATCCAAGGGAGGAACATCAAATGGACCAAATTTGGGAACCGGAAGAGGTAAGGAGTCCGAAATGTACCTCTGTGACTCCACATTGTGGAAACTCACTTGTAGTGTATAAGATGAACTAGATGGACCCATACTTACCCAAACATGGATTAATAGGTTCTCCACATACTATGAGGACAAACATGAGTGAAACGGTCTCAATCCAAGGGAGGAACATCAAATGGACCAAATTTGGGAACCGGAAGAGGTAAGGAGTCCGAAATGTACCTCTGTGACTCCACATTGTGGAAACTCACTTGTAGTGTATAAGATGAACTAGATGGACCCATACTTACCCAAACATGGATTAATAGGTTCTCCACATACTATGAGGACAAACATGAGTGAAACGGTCTCAATCCAAGGGAGGAACATCAAATGGACCAAATTTGGGAACCGGAAGAGGTAAGGAGTCCGAAATGTACCTCTGTGACTCCACATTGTGGAAACTCACTTGTAGTGTATAAGATGAACTAGATGGACCCATACTTACCCAAACATGGATTAATAGGTTCTCCACATTACTATGAGGACAAACATGAGTGAAACGGTCTCAATCCAAGGGAGGAACATCAAATGGACCAAATTTGGGAACCGGAAGAGGTAAGGAGTCCGAAATGTACCTCTGTGACTCCACATTGTGGAAACTCACTTGTAGTGTATAAGATGAACTAGATGGACCCATACTTACCCAAACATGGATTAATAGGTTCTCCACATACTATGAGGACAAACATGAGTGAAACGGTCTCAATCCAAGGGAGGAACATCAAATGGACCAAATTTGGGAACCGGAAGAGGTAAGGAGTCCGAAATGTACCTCTGTGACTCCACATTGTGGAAACTCACTTGTAGTGTATAAGATGAACTAGATGGACCCATACTTACCCAAACATGGATTAATAGGTTCTCCACATTACTATGAGGACAAACATGAGTGAAACGGTCTCAATCCAAGGGAGGAACATCAAATGGACCAAATTTGGGAACCGGAAGAGGTAAGGAGTCCGAAATGTACCTCTGTGACTCCACATTGTGGAAACTCACTTGTAGTGTATAAGATGAACTAGATGGACCCATACTTACCCAAACATGGATTAATAGGTTCTCCACATGACTATGAGGACAAACATGAGTGAAACGGTCTCAATCCAAGGGAGGAACATCAAATGGACCAAATTTGGGAACCGGAAGAGGTAAGGAGTCCGAAATGTACCTCTGTGACTCCACATTGTGGAAACTCACTTGTAGTGTATAAGATGAACTAGATGGACCCATACTTACCCAAACATGGATTAATAGGTTCTCCACATGACTATGAGGACAAACATGAGTGAAACGGTCTCAATCCAAGGGAGGAACATCAAATGGACCAAATTTGGGAACCGGAAGAGGTAAGGAGTCCGAAATGTACCTCTGTGACTCCACATTGTGGAAACTCACTTGTAGTGTATAAGATGAACTAGATGGACCCATACTTACCCAAACATGGATTAATAGGTTCTCCACATTACTATGAGGACAAACATGAGTGAAACGGTCTCAATCCAAGGGAGGAACATCAAATGGACCAAATTTGGGAACCGGAAGAGGTAAGGAGTCCGAAATGTACCTCTGTGACTCCACATTGTGGAAACTCACTTGTAGTGTATAAGATGAACTAGATGGACCCATACTTACCCAAACATGGATTAATAGGTTCTCCACATTACTATGAGGACAAACATGAGTGAAACGGTCTCAATCCAAGGGAGGAACATCAAATGGACCAAATTTGGGAACCGGAAGAGGTAAGGAGTCCGAAATGTACCTCTGTGACTCCACATTGTGGAAACTCACTTGTAGTGTATAAGATGAACTAGATGGACCCATACTTACCCAAACATGGATTAATAGGTTCTCCACATTACTATGAGGACAAACATGAGTGAAACGGTCTCAATCCAAGGGAGGAACATCAAATGGACCAAATTTGGGAACCGGAAGAGGTAAGGAGTCCGAAATGTACCTCTGTGACTCCACATTGTGGAAACTCACTTGTAGTGTATAAGATGAACTAGATGGACCCATACTTACCCAAACATGGATTAATAGGTTCTCCACATACTATGAGGACAAACATGAGTGAAACGGTCTCAATCCAAGGGAGGAACATCAAATGGACCAAATTTGGGAACCGGAAGAGGTAAGGAGTCCGAAATGTACCTCTGTGACTCCACATTGTGGAAACTCACTTGTAGTGTATAAGATGAACTAGATGGACCCATACTTACCCAAACATGGATTAATAGGTTCTCCACATTACTATGAGGACAAACATGAGTGAAACGGTCTCAATCCAAGGGAGGAACATCAAATGGACCAAATTTGGGAACCGGAAGAGGTAAGGAGTCCGAAATGTACCTCTGTGACTCCACATTGTGGAAACTCACTTGTAGTGTATAAGATGAACTAGATGGACCCATACTTACCCAAACATGGATTAATAGGTTCTACACATGACTATGAGGACAAACATGAGTGAAACGGTCTCAATCCAAGGGAGGAACATCAAATGGACCAAATTTGGGAACCGGAAGAGGTAAGGAGTCCGAAATGTACCTCTGTGACTCCACATTGTGGAAACTCACTTGTAGTGTATAAGATGAACTAGATGGACCCATACTTACCCAAACATGGATTAATAGGTTCTCCACATACTATGAGGACAAACATGAGTGAAACGGTCTCAATCCAAGGGAGGAACATCAAATGGACCAAATTTGGGAACCGGAAGAGGTAAGGAGTCCGAAATGTACCTCTGTGACTCCACATTGTGGAAACTCACTTGTAGTGTATAAGATGAACTAGATGGACCCATACTTACCCAAACATGGATTAATAGGTTCTCCACATGACTATGAGGACAAACATGAGTGAAACGGTCTCAATCCAAGGGAGGAACATCAAATGGACCAAATTTGGGAACCGGAAGAGGTAAGGAGTCCGAAATGTACCTCTGTGACTCCACATTGTGGAAACTCACTTGTAGTGTATAAGATGAACTAGATGGACCCATACTTACCCAAACATGGATTAATAGGTTCTACACATGACTATGAGGACAAACATGAGTGAAACGGTCTCAATCCAAGGGAGGAACATCAAATGGACCAAATTTGGGAACCGGAAGAGGTAAGGAGTCCGAAATGTACCTCTGTGACTCCACATTGTGGAAACTCACTTGTAGTGTATAAGATGAACTAGATGGACCCATACTTACCCAAACATGGATTAATAGGTTCTCCACATGACTATGAGGACAAACATGAGTGAAACGGTCTCAATCCAAGGGAGGAACATCAAATGGACCAAATTTGGGAACCGGAAGAGGTAAGGAGTCCGAAATGTACCTCTGTGACTCCACATTGTGGAAACTCACTTGTAGTGTATAAGATGAACTAGATGGACCCATACTTACCCAAACATGGATTAATAGGTTCTCCACATGACTATGAGGACAAACATGAGTGAAACGGTCTCAATCCAAGGGAGGAACATCAAATGGACCAAATTTGGGAACCGGAAGAGGTAAGGAGTCCGAAATGTACCTCTGTGACTCCACATTGTGGAAACTCACTTGTAGTGTATAAGATGAACTAGATGGACCCATACTTACCCAAACATGGATTAATAGGTTCTACACATGACTATGAGGACAAACATGAGTGAAACGGTCTCAATCCAAGGGAGGAACATCAAATGGACCAAATTTGGGAACCGGAAGAGGTAAGGAGTCCGAAATGTACCTCTGTGACTCCACATTGTGGAAACTCACTTGTAGTGTATAAGATGAACTAGATGGACCCATACTTACCCAAACATGGATTAATAGGTTCTCCACATGACTATGAGGACAAACATGAGTGAAACGGTCTCAATCCAAGGGAGGAACATCAAATGGACCAAATTTGGGAACCGGAAGAGGTAAGGAGTCCGAAATGTACCTCTGTGACTCCACATTGTGGAAACTCACTTGTAGTGTATAAGATGAACTAGATGGACCCATACTTACCCAAACATGGATTAATAGGTTCTCCACATGACTATGAGGACAAACATGAGTGAAACGGTCTCAATCCAAGGGAGGAACATCAAATGGACCAAATTTGGGAACCGGAAGAGGTAAGGAGTCCGAAATGTACCTCTGTGACTCCACATTGTGGAAACTCACTTGTAGTGTATAAGATGAACTAGATGGACCCATACTTACCCAAACATGGATTAATAGGTTCTCCACATTACTATGAGGACAAACATGAGTGAAACGGTCTCAATCCAAGGGAGGAACATCAAATGGACCAAATTTGGGAACCGGAAGAGGTAAGGAGTCCGAAATGTACCTCTGTGACTCCACATTGTGGAAACTCACTTGTAGTGTATAAGATGAACTAGATGGACCCATACTTACCCAAACATGGATTAATAGGTTCTCCACATGACTATGAGGACAAACATGAGTGAAACGGTCTCAATCCAAGGGAGGAACATCAAATGGACCAAATTTGGGAACCGGAAGAGGTAAGGAGTCCGAAATGTACCTCTGTGACTCCACATTGTGGAAACTCACTTGTAGTGTATAAGATGAACTAGATGGACCCATACTTACCCAAACATGGATTAATAGGTTCTCCACATGACTATGAGGACAAACATGAGTGAAACGGTCTCAATCCAAGGGAGGAACATCAAATGGACCAAATTTGGGAACCGGAAGAGGTAAGGAGTCCGAAATGTACCTCTGTGACTCCACATTGTGGAAACTCACTTGTAGTGTATAAGATGAACTAGATGGACCCATACTTACCCAAACATGGATTAATAGGTTCTCCACATGACTATGAGGACAAACATGAGTGAAACGGTCTCAATCCAAGGGAGGAACATCAAATGGACCAAATTTGGGAACCGGAAGAGGTAAGGAGTCCGAAATGTACCTCTGTGACTCCACATTGTGGAAACTCACTTGTAGTGTATAAGATGAACTAGATGGACCCATACTTACCCAAACATGGATTAATAGGTTCTCCACATACTATGAGGACAAACATGAGTGAAACGGTCTCAATCCAAGGGAGGAACATCAAATGGACCAAATTTGGGAACCGGAAGAGGTAAGGAGTCCGAAATGTACCTCTGTGACTCCACATTGTGGAAACTCACTTGTAGTGTATAAGATGAACTAGATGGACCCATACTTACCCAAACATGGATTAATAGGTTCTACACATGACTATGAGGACAAACATGAGTGAAACGGTCTCAATCCAAGGGAGGAACATCAAATGGACCAAATTTGGGAACCGGAAGAGGTAAGGAGTCCGAAATGTACCTCTGTGACTCCACATTGTGGAAACTCACTTGTAGTGTATAAGATGAACTAGATGGACCCATACTTACCCAAACATGGATTAATAGGTTCTCCACATGACTATGAGGACAAACATGAGTGAAACGGTCTCAATCCAAGGGAGGAACATCAAATGGACCAAATTTGGGAACCGGAAGAGGTAAGGAGTCCGAAATGTACCTCTGTGACTCCACATTGTGGAAACTCACTTGTAGTGTATAAGATGAACTAGATGGACCCATACTTACCCAAACATGGATTAATAGGTTCTCCACATTACTATGAGGACAAACATGAGTGAAACGGTCTCAATCCAAGGGAGGAACATCAAATGGACCAAATTTGGGAACCGGAAGAGGTAAGGAGTCCGAAATGTACCTCTGTGACTCCACATTGTGGAAACTCACTTGTAGTGTATAAGATGAACTAGATGGACCCATACTTACCCAAACATGGATTAATAGGTTCTCCACATGACTATGAGGACAAACATGAGTGAAACGGTCTCAATCCAAGGGAGGAACATCAAATGGACCAAATTTGGGAACCGGAAGAGGTAAGGAGTCCGAAATGTACCTCTGTGACTCCACATTGTGGAAACTCACTTGTAGTGTATAAGATGAACTAGATGGACCCATACTTACCCAAACATGGATTAATAGGTTCTACACATGACTATGAGGACAAACATGAGTGAAACGGTCTCAATCCAAGGGAGGAACATCAAATGGACCAAATTTGGGAACCGGAAGAGGTAAGGAGTCCGAAATGTACCTCTGTGACTCCACATTGTGGAAACTCACTTGTAGTGTATAAGATGAACTAGATGGACCCATACTTACCCAAACATGGATTAATAGGTTCTACACATGACTATGAGGACAAACATGAGTGAAACGGTCTCAATC
>CACVBM020000441.1:0-13591 GCA_902728155.2 Microthlaspi erraticum | reverse complement strand
CCAAACATGGATTAATAGGTTCTCCACATGACTATGAGGACAAACATGACTGAAACGGTCTCAATCCAAGGGAGGAACATCAAATGGACCAAATTTGGGAACCGGAAGAGGTAAGGAGTCCGAAATGTACCTCTGTGACTCCACATTGTGGAAACTCACTTGTAGTGTATAAGATGAACTAGATGGACCCATACTTACCCAAACATGGATTAATAGGTTCTCCACATTACTATGAGGACAAACATGAGTGAAATGAAACGGTCTCAATCCAAGGGAGGAACATCAAATGGACCAAATTTGGGAACCGGAAGAGGTAAGGAGTCCGAAATGTACCTCTGTGACTCCACATTGAGGAAACTCACTTGTAGTGTATAAGATGAACTAGATGGACCCATACTTACCCAAACATGGATTAATAGGTTCTACATGACTATGAGGACAAACATGAGTGAAACGGTCTCAATCCAAGGGAGGAACATCAAATGGACCAAATTTGGGAACCGGAAGAGGTAAGGAGTCCGAAATGTACCTCTGTGACTCCACATTGTGGAAACTCACTTGTAGTGTATAAGATGAACTAGATGGACCCATACTTACCCAAACATGGATTAATAGGTTCTCCACATGACTATGAGGACAAACATGAGTGAAACGGTCTCAATCCAAGGGAGGAACATCAAATGGACCAAATTTGGGAACCGGAAGAGGTAAGGAGTCCGAAATGTACCTCTGTGACTCCACATTGTGGAAACTCACTTGTAGTGTATAAGATGAACTAGATGGACCCATACTTACCCAAACATGGATTAATAGGTTCTACATGACTATGAGGACAAACATGAGTGAAACGGTCTCAATCCAAGGGAGGAACATCAAATGGACCAAATTTGGGAACCGGAAGAGGTAAGGAGTCCGAAATGTACCTCTGTGACTCCACATTGAGGAAACTCACTTGTAGTGTATAAGATGAACTAGATGGACCCATACTTACCCAAACATGGATTAATAGGTTCTACACATGACTATGAGGACAAACATGAGTGAAACGGTCTCAATCCAAGGGAGGAACATCAAATGGACCAAATTTGGGAACCGGAAGAGGTAAGGAGTCCGAAATGTACCTCTGTGACTCCACATTGTGGAAACTCACTTGTAGTGTATAAGATGAACTAGATGGACCCATACTTACCCAAACATGGATTAATAGGTTCTCCACATGACTATGAGGACAAACATGAGTGAAACGGTCTCAATCCAAGGGAGGAACATCAAATGGACCAAATTTGGGAACCGGAAGAGGTAAGGAGTCCGAAATGTACCTCTGTGACTCCACATTGAGGAAACTCACTTGTAGTGTATAAGATGAACTAGATGGACCCATACTTACCCAAACATGGATTAATAGGTTCTCCACATTACTATGAGGACAAACATGAGTGAAACGGTCTCAATCCAAGGGAGGAACATCAAATGGACCAAATTTGGGAACCGGAAGAGGTAAGGAGTCCGAAATGTACCTCTGTGACTCCACATTGAGGAAACTCACTTGTAGTGTATAAGATGAACTAGATGGACCCATACTTACCCAAACATGGATTAATAGGTTCTCACATGACTATGAGGACAAACATGAGTGAAACGGTCTCAATCCAAGGGAGGAACATCAAATGGACCAAATTTGGGAACCGGAAGAGGTAAGGAGTCCGAAATGTACCTCTGTGACTCCACATTGAGGAAACTCACTTGTAGTGTATAAGATGAACTAGATGGACCCATACTTACCCAAACATGGATTAATAGGTTCTCCACATGACTATGAGGACAAACATGAGTGAAACGGTCTCAATCCAAGGGAGGAACATCAAATGGACCAAATTTGGGAACCGGAAGAGGTAAGGAGTCCGAAATGTACCTCTGTGACTCCACATTGTGGAAACTCACTTGTAGTGTATAAGATGAACTAGATGGACCCATACTTACCCAAACATGGATTAATAGGTTCTCCACATACTATGAGGACAAACATGAGTGAAACGGTCTCAATCCAAGGGAGGAACATCAAATGGACCAAATTTGGGAACCGGAAGAGGTAAGGAGTCCGAAATGTACCTCTGTGACTCCACATTGAGGAAACTCACTTGTAGTGTATAAGATGAACTAGATGGACCCATACTTACCCAAACATGGATTAATAGGTTCTCCACATGACTATGAGGACAAACATGAGTGAAACGGTCTCAATCCAAGGGAGGAACATCAAATGGACCAAATTTGGGAACCGGAAGAGGTAAGGAGTCCGAAATGTACCTCTGTGACTCCACATTGTGGAAACTCACTTGTAGTGTATAAGATGAACTAGATGGACCCATACTTACCCAAACATGGATTAATAGGTTCTCCACATGACTATGAGGACAAACATGAGTGAAACGGTCTCAATCCAAGGGAGGAACATCAAATGGACCAAATTTGGGAACCGGAAGAGGTAAGGAGTCCGAAATGTACCTCTGTGACTCCACATTGTGGAAACTCACTTGTAGTGTATAAGATGAACTAGATGGACCCATACTTACCCAAACATGGATTAATAGGTTCTACACATGACTATGAGGACAAACATGAGTGAAACGGTCTCAATCCAAGGGAGGAACATCAAATGGACCAAATTTGGGAACCGGAAGAGGTAAGGAGTCCGAAATGTACCTCTGTGACTCCACATTGTGGAAACTCACTTGTAGTGTATAAGATGAACTAGATGGACCCATACTTACCCAAACATGGATTAATAGGTTCTACATGACTATGAGGACAAACATGAGTGAAACGGTCTCAATCCAAGGGAGGAACATCAAATGGACCAAATTTGGGAACCGGAAGAGGTAAGGAGTCCGAAATGTACCTCTGTGACTCCACAGGAAACTCACTTGTAGTGTATAAGATGAACTAGATGGACCCATACTTACCCAAACATGGATTAATAGGTTCTCCACATGACTATGAGGACAAACATGAGTGAAACGGTCTCAATCCAAGGGAGGAACATCAAATGGACCAAATTTGGGAACCGGAAGAGGTAAGGAGTCCGAAATGTACCTCTGTGACTCCACATTGTGGAAACTCACTTGTAGTGTATAAGATGAACTAGATGGACCCATACTTACCCAAACATGGATTAATAGGTTCTCCACATACTATGAGGACAAACATGAGTGAAACGGTCTCAATCCAAGGGAGGAACATCAAATGGACCAAATTTGGGAACCGGAAGAGGTAAGGAGTCCGAAATGTACCTCTGTGACTCCACATTGTGGAAACTCACTTGTAGTGTATAAGATGAACTAGATGGACCCATACTTACCCAAACATGGATTAATAGGTTCTCCACATTACTATGAGGACAAACATGAGTGAAACGGTCTCAATCCAAGGGAGGAACATCAAATGGACCAAATTTGGGAACCGGAAGAGGTAAGGAGTCCGAAATGTACCTCTGTGACTCCACATTGTGGAAACTCACTTGTAGTGTATAAGATGAACTAGATGGACCCATACTTACCCAAACATGGATTAATAGGTTCTCCACATGACTATGAGGACAAACATGAGTGAAACGGTCTCAATCCAAGGGAGGAACATCAAATGGACCAAATTTGGGAACCGGAAGAGGTAAGGAGTCCGAAATGTACCTCTGTGACTCCACATTGTGGAAACTCACTTGTAGTGTATAAGATGAACTAGATGGACCCATACTTACCCAAACATGGATTAATAGGTTCTCCACATGACTATGAGGACAAACATGAGTGAAACGGTCTCAATCCAAGGGAGGAACATCAAATGGACCAAATTTGGGAACCGGAAGAGGTAAGGAGTCCGAAATGTACCTCTGTGACTCCACATTGTGGAAACTCACTTGTAGTGTATAAGATGAACTAGATGGACCCATACTTACCCAAACATGGATTAATAGGTTCTCCACATGACTATGAGGACAAACATGAGTGAAACGGTCTCAATCCAAGGGAGGAACATCAAATGGACCAAATTTGGGAACCGGAAGAGGTAAGGAGTCCGAAATGTACCTCTGTGACTCCACATTGTGGAAACTCACTTGTAGTGTATAAGATGAACTAGATGGACCCATACTTACCCAAACATGGATTAATAGGTTCTCCACATGACTATGAGGACAAACATGAGTGAAACGGTCTCAATCCAAGGGAGGAACATCAAATGGACCAAATTTGGGAACCGGAAGAGGTAAGGAGTCCGAAATGTACCTCTGTGACTCCACATTGTGGAAACTCACTTGTAGTGTATAAGATGAACTAGATGGACCCATACTTACCCAAACATGGATTAATAGGTTCTCCACATGACTATGAGGACAAACATGAGTGAAACGGTCTCAATCCAAGGGAGGAACATCAAATGGACCAAATTTGGGAACCGGAAGAGGTAAGGAGTCCGAAATGTACCTCTGTGACTCCACATTGTGGAAACTCACTTGTAGTGTATAAGATGAACTAGATGGACCCATACTTACCCAAACATGGATTAATAGGTTCTCCACATGACTATGAGGACAAACATGAGTGAAACGGTCTCAATCCAAGGGAGGAACATCAAATGGACCAAATTTGGGAACCGGAAGAGGTAAGGAGTCCGAAATGTACCTCTGTGACTCCACATTGTGGAAACTCACTTGTAGTGTATAAGATGAACTAGATGGACCCATACTTACCCAAACATGGATTAATAGGTTCTCCACATACTATGAGGACAAACATGAGTGAAACGGTCTCAATCCAAGGGAGGAACATCAAATGGACCAAATTTGGGAACCGGAAGAGGTAAGGAGTCCGAAATGTACCTCTGTGACTCCACAGGAAACTCACTTGTAGTGTATAAGATGAACTAGATGGACCCATACTTACCCAAACATGGATTAATAGGTTCTCCACATGACTATGAGGACAAACATGAGTGAAACGGTCTCAATCCAAGGGAGGAACATCAAATGGACCAAATTTGGGAACCGGAAGAGGTAAGGAGTCCGAAATGTACCTCTGTGACTCCACATTGTGGAAACTCACTTGTAGTGTATAAGATGAACTAGATGGACCCATACTTACCCAAACATGGATTAATAGGTTCTCCACATGACTATGAGGACAAACATGAGTGAAACGGTCTCAATCCAAGGGAGGAACATCAAATGGACCAAATTTGGGAACCGGAAGAGGTAAGGAGTCCGAAATGTACCTCTGTGACTCCACATTGAGGAAACTCACTTGTAGTGTATAAGATGAACTAGATGGACCCATACTTACCCAAACATGGATTAATAGGTTCTCCACATTACTATGAGGACAAACATGAGTGAAACGGTCTCAATCCAAGGGAGGAACATCAAATGGACCAAATTTGGGAACCGGAAGAGGTAAGGAGTCCGAAATGTACCTCTGTGACTCCACATTGAGGAAACTCACTTGTAGTGTATAAGATGAACTAGATGGACCCATACTTACCCAAACATGGATTAATAGGTTCTCCACATTACTATGAGGACAAACATGAGTGAAACGGTCTCAATCCAAGGGAGGAACATCAAATGGACCAAATTTGGGAACCGGAAGAGGTAAGGAGTCCGAAATGTACCTCTGTGACTCCACATTGAGGAAACTCACTTGTAGTGTATAAGATGAACTAGATGGACCCATACTTACCCAAACATGGATTAATAGGTTCTCCACATGACTATGAGGACAAACATGAGTGAAACGGTCTCAATCCAAGGGAGGAACATCAAATGGACCAAATTTGGGAACCGGAAGAGGTAAGGAGTCCGAAATGTACCTCTGTGACTCCACATTGTGGAAACTCACTTGTAGTGTATAAGATGAACTAGATGGACCCATACTTACCCAAACATGGATTAATAGGTTCTCCACATGACTATGAGGACAAACATGAGTGAAACGGTCTCAATCCAAGGGAGGAACATCAAATGGACCAAATTTGGGAACCGGAAGAGGTAAGGAGTCCGAAATGTACCTCTGTGACTCCACATTGAGGAAACTCACTTGTAGTGTATAAGATGAACTAGATGGACCCATACTTACCCAAACATGGATTAATAGGTTCTCCACATTACTATGAGGACAAACATGAGTGAAACGGTCTCAATCCAAGGGAGGAACATCAAATGGACCAAATTTGGGAACCGGAAGAGGTAAGGAGTCCGAAATGTACCTCTGTGACTCCACATTGAGGAAACTCACTTGTAGTGTATAAGATGAACTAGATGGACCCATACTTACCCAAACATGGATTAATAGGTTCTCCACATGACTATGAGGACAAACATGAGTGAAACGGTCTCAATCCAAGGGAGGAACATCAAATGGACCAAATTTGGGAACCGGAAGAGGTAAGGAGTCCGAAATGTACCTCTGTGACTCCACATTGAGGAAACTCACTTGTAGTGTATAAGATGAACTAGATGGACCCATACTTACCCAAACATGGATTAATAGGTTCTCCACATACTATGAGGACAAACATGAGTGAAACGGTCTCAATCCAAGGGAGGAACATCAAATGGACCAAATTTGGGAACCGGAAGAGGTAAGGAGTCCGAAATGTACCTCTGTGACTCCACATTGAGGAAACTCACTTGTAGTGTATAAGATGAACTAGATGGACCCATACTTACCCAAACATGGATTAATAGGTTCTCCACATGACTATGAGGACAAACATGAGTGAAACGGTCTCAATCCAAGGGAGGAACATCAAATGGACCAAATTTGGGAACCGGAAGAGGTAAGGAGTCCGAAATGTACCTCTGTGACTCCACATTGAGGAAACTCACTTGTAGTGTATAAGATGAACTAGATGGACCCATACTTACCCAAACATGGATTAATAGGTTCTCCACATGACTATGAGGACAAACATGAGTGAAACGGTCTCAATCCAAGGGAGGAACATCAAATGGACCAAATTTGGGAACCGGAAGAGGTAAGGAGTCCGAAATGTACCTCTGTGACTCCACATTGAGGAAACTCACTTGTAGTGTATAAGATGAACTAGATGGACCCATACTTACCCAAACATGGATTAATAGGTTCTCCACATGACTATGAGGACAAACATGAGTGAAACGGTCTCAATCCAAGGGAGGAACATCAAATGGACCAAATTTGGGAACCGGAAGAGGTAAGGAGTCCGAAATGTACCTCTGTGACTCCACATTGAGGAAACTCACTTGTAGTGTATAAGATGAACTAGATGGACCCATACTTACCCAAACATGGATTAATAGGTTCTCCACATGACTATGAGGACAAACATGAGTGAAACGGTCTCAATCCAAGGGAGGAACATCAAATGGACCAAATTTGGGAACCGGAAGAGGTAAGGAGTCCGAAATGTACCTCTGTGACTCCACATTGAGGAAACTCACTTGTAGTGTATAAGATGAACTAGATGGACCCATACTTACCCAAACATGGATTAATAGGTTCTCCACATGACTATGAGGACAAACATGAGTGAAACGGTCTCAATCCAAGGGAGGAACATCAAATGGACCAAATTTGGGAACCGGAAGAGGTAAGGAGTCCGAAATGTACCTCTGTGACTCCACATTGAGGAAACTCACTTGTAGTGTATAAGATGAACTAGATGGACCCATACTTACCCAAACATGGATTAATAGGTTCTCCACATGACTATGAGGACAAACATGAGTGAAACGGTCTCAATCCAAGGGAGGAACATCAAATGGACCAAATTTGGGAACCGGAAGAGGTAAGGAGTCCGAAATGTACCTCTGTGACTCCACATTGTGGAAACTCACTTGTAGTGTATAAGATGAACTAGATGGACCCATACTTACCCAAACATGGATTAATAGGTTCTCCACATGACTATGAGGACAAACATGAGTGAAACGGTCTCAATCCAAGGGAGGAACATCAAATGGACCAAATTTGGGAACCGGAAGAGGTAAGGAGTCCGAAATGTACCTCTGTGACTCCACATTGTGGAAACTCACTTGTAGTGTATAAGATGAACTAGATGGACCCATACTTACCCAAACATGGATTAATAGGTTCTCCACATGACTATGAGGACAAACATGAGTGAAACGGTCTCAATCCAAGGGAGGAACATCAAATGGACCAAATTTGGGAACCGGAAGAGGTAAGGAGTCCGAAATGTACCTCTGTGACTCCACATTGTGGAAACTCACTTGTAGTGTATAAGATGAACTAGATGGACCCATACTTACCCAAACATGGATTAATAGGTTCTCCACATGACTATGAGGACAAACATGAGTGAAACGGTCTCAATCCAAGGGAGGAACATCAAATGGACCAAATTTGGGAACCGGAAGAGGTAAGGAGTCCGAAATGTACCTCTGTGACTCCACATTGTGGAAACTCACTTGTAGTGTATAAGATGAACTAGATGGACCCATACTTACCCAAACATGGATTAATAGGTTCTCCACATGACTATGAGGACAAACATGAGTGAAACGGTCTCAATCCAAGGGAGGAACATCAAATGGACCAAATTTGGGAACCGGAAGAGGTAAGGAGTCCGAAATGTACCTCTGTGACTCCACATTGAGGAAACTCACTTGTAGTGTATAAGATGAACTAGATGGACCCATACTTACCCAAACATGGATTAATAGGTTCTCCACATGACTATGAGGACAAACATGAGTGAAACGGTCTCAATCCAAGGGAGGAACATCAAATGGACCAAATTTGGGAACCGGAAGAGGTAAGGAGTCCGAAATGTACCTCTGTGACTCCACATTGTGGAAACTCACTTGTAGTGTATAAGATGAACTAGATGGACCCATACTTACCCAAACATGGATTAATAGGTTTCCACATGAGGACAAACATGAGTGAAACGGTCTCAATCCAAGGGAGGAACATCAAATGGACCAAATTTGGGAACCGGAAGAGGTAAGGAGTCCGAAATGTACCTCTGTGACTCCACATTGTGGAAACTCACTTGTAGTGTATAAGATGAACTAGATGGACCCATACTTACCCAAACATGGATTAATAGGTTCTCCACATGACTATGAGGACAAACATGAGTGAAACGGTCTCAATCCAAGGGAGGAACATCAAATGGACCAAATTTGGGAACCGGAAGAGGTAAGGAGTCCGAAATGTACCTCTGTGACTCCACATTGTGGAAACTCACTTGTAGTGTATAAGATGAACTAGATGGACCCATACTTACCCAAACATGGATTAATAGGTTCTCCACATGACTATGAGGACAAACATGAGTGAAACGGTCTCAATCCAAGGGAGGAACATCAAATGGACCAAATTTGGGAACCGGAAGAGGTAAGGAGTCCGAAATGTACCTCTGTGACTCCACATTGAGGAAACTCACTTGTAGTGTATAAGATGAACTAGATGGACCCATACTTACCCAAACATGGATTAATAGGTTCTACACATGACTATGAGGACAAACATGAGTGAAACGGTCTCAATCCAAGGGAGGAACATCAAATGGACCAAATTTGGGAACCGGAAGAGGTAAGGAGTCCGAAATGTACCTCTGTGACTCCACATTGTGGAAACTCACTTGTAGTGTATAAGATGAACTAGATGGACCCATACTTACCCAAACATGGATTAATAGGTTCTACACATGACTATGAGGACAAACATGAGTGAAACGGTCTCAATCCAAGGGAGGAACATCAAATGGACCAAATTTGGGAACCGGAAGAGGTAAGGAGTCCGAAATGTACCTCTGTGACTCCACATTGTGGAAACTCACTTGTAGTGTATAAGATGAACTAGATGGACCCATACTTACCCAAACATGGATTAATAGGTTCTACACATGACTATGAGGACAAACATGAGTGAAACGGTCTCAATCCAAGGGAGGAACATCAAATGGACCAAATTTGGGAACCGGAAGAGGTAAGGAGTCCGAAATGTACCTCTGTGACTCCACATTGTGGAAACTCACTTGTAGTGTATAAGATGAACTAGATGGACCCATACTTACCCAAACATGGATTAATAGGTTCTACACATGACTATGAGGACAAACATGAGTGAAACGGTCTCAATCCAAGGGAGGAACATCAAATGGACCAAATTTGGGAACCGGAAGAGGTAAGGAGTCCGAAATGTACCTCTGTGACTCCACATTGTGGAAACTCACTTGTAGTGTATAAGATGAACTAGATGGACCCATACTTACCCAAACATGGATTAATAGGTTCTACACATGACTATGAGGACAAACATGAGTGAAACGGTCTCAATCCAAGGGAGGAACATCAAATGGACCAAATTTGGGAACCGGAAGAGGTAAGGAGTCCGAAATGTACCTCTGTGACTCCACATTGTGGAAACTCACTTGTAGTGTATAAGATGAACTAGATGGACCCATACTTACCCAAACATGGATTAATAGGTTCTACACATGACTATGAGGACAAACATGAGTGAAACGGTCTCAATCCAAGGGAGGAACATCAAATGGACCAAATTTGGGAACCGGAAGAGGTAAGGAGTCCGAAATGTACCTCTGTGACTCCACATTGTGGAAACTCACTTGTAGTGTATAAGATGAACTAGATGGACCCATACTTACCCAAACATGGATTAATAGGTTCTCCACATGACTATGAGGACAAACATGAGTGAAACGGTCTCAATCCAAGGGAGGAACATCAAATGGACCAAATTTGGGAACCGGAAGAGGTAAGGAGTCCGAAATGTACCTCTGTGACTCCACATTGTGGAAACTCACTTGTAGTGTATAAGATGAACTAGATGGACCCATACTTACCCAAACATGGATTAATAGGTTCTACACATGACTATGAGGACAAACATGAGTGAAACGGTCTCAATCCAAGGGAGGAACATCAAATGGACCAAATTTGGGAACCGGAAGAGGTAAGGAGTCCGAAATGTACCTCTGTGACTCCACATTGTGGAAACTCACTTGTAGTGTATAAGATGAACTAGATGGACCCATACTTACCCAAACATGGATTAATAGGTTCTACACATGACTATGAGGACAAACATGAGTGAAACGGTCTCAATCCAAGGGAGGAACATCAAATGGACCAAATTTGGGAACCGGAAGAGGTAAGGAGTCCGAAATGTACCTCTGTGACTCCACATTGTGGAAACTCACTTGTAGTGTATAAGATGAACTAGATGGACCCATACTTACCCAAACATGGATTAATAGGTTCTACACATGACTATGAGGACAAACATGAGTGAAACGGTCTCAATCCAAGGGAGGAACATCAAATGGACCAAATTTGGGAACCGGAAGAGGTAAGGAGTCCGAAATGTACCTCTGTGACTCCACATTGTGGAAACTCACTTGTAGTGTATAAGATGAACTAGATGGACCCATACTTACCCAAACATGGATTAATAGGTTCTACACATGACTATGAGGACAAACATGAGTGAAACGGTCTCAATCCAAGGGAGGAACATCAAATGGACCAAATTTGGGAACCGGAAGAGGTAAGGAGTCCGAAATGTACCTCTGTGACTCCACATTGTGGAAACTCACTTGTAGTGTATAAGATGAACTAGATGGACCCATACTTACCCAAACATGGATTAATAGGTTCTACACATGACTATGAGGACAAACATGAGTGAAACGGTCTCAATCCAAGGGAGGAACATCAAATGGACCAAATTTGGGAACCGGAAGAGGTAAGGAGTCCGAAATGTACCTCTGTGACTCCACATTGTGGAAACTCACTTGTAGTGTATAAGATGAACTAGATGGACCCATACTTACCCAAACATGGATTAATAGGTTCTACACATGACTATGAGGACAAACATGAGTGAAACGGTCTCAATCCAAGGGAGGAACATCAAATGGACCAAATTTGGGAACCGGAAGAGGTAAGGAGTCCGAAATGTACCTCTGTGACTCCACATTGTGGAAACTCACTTGTAGTGTATAAGATGAACTAGATGGACCCATACTTACCCAAACATGGATTAATAGGTTCTACACATGACTATGAGGACAAACATGAGTGAAACGGTCTCAATCCAAGGGAGGAACATCAAATGGACCAAATTTGGGAACCGGAAGAGGTAAGGAGTCCGAAATGTACCTCTGTGACTCCACATTGTGGAAACTCACTTGTAGTGTATAAGATGAACTAGATGGACCCATACTTACCCAAACATGGATTAATAGGTTCTACACATGACTATGAGGACAAACATGAGTGAAACGGTCTCAATCCAAGGGAGGAACATCAAATGGACCAAATTTGGGAACCGGAAGAGGTAAGGAGTCCGAAATGTACCTCTGTGACTCCACATTGTGGAAACTCACTTGTAGTGTATAAGATGAACTAGATGGACCCATACTTACCCAAACATGGATTAATAGGTTCTACACATGACTATGAGGACAAACATGAGTGAAACGGTCTCAATCCAAGGGAGGAACATCAAATGGACCAAATTTGGGAACCGGAAGAGGTAAGGAGTCCGAAATGTACCTCTGTGACTCCACATTGTGGAAACTCACTTGTAGTGTATAAGATGAACTAGATGGACCCATACTTACCCAAACATGGATTAATAGGTTCTACACATGACTATGAGGACAAACATGAGTGAAACGGTCTCAATCCAAGGGAGGAACATCAAATGGACCAAATTTGGGAACCGGAAGAGGTAAGGAGTCCGAAATGTACCTCTGTGACTCCACATTGTGGAAACTCACTTGTAGTGTATAAGATGAACTAGATGGACCCATACTTACCCAAACATGGATTAATAGGTTCTACACATGACTATGAGGACAAACATGAGTGAAACGGTCTCAATCCAAGGGAGGAACATCAAATGGACCAAATTTGGGAACCGGAAGAGGTAAGGAGTCCGAAATGTACCTCTGTGACTCCACATTGTGGAAACTCACTTGTAGTGTATAAGATGAACTAGATGGACCCATACTTACCCAAACATGGATTAATAGGTTCTACACATGACTATGAGGACAAACATGAGTGAAACGGTCTCAATCCAAGGGAGGAACATCAAATGGACCAAATTTGGGAACCGGAAGAGGTAAGGAGTCCGAAATGTACCTCTGTGACTCCACATTGTGGAAACTCACTTGTAGTGTATAAGATGAACTAGATGGACCCATACTTACCCAAACATGGATTAATAGGTTCTACACATGACTATGAGGACAAACATGAGTGAAACGGTCTCAATCCAAGGGAGGAACATCAAATGGACCAAATTTGGGAACCGGAAGAGGTAAGGAGTCCGAAATGTACCTCTGTGACTCCACATTGTGGAAACTCACTTGTAGTGTATAAGATGAACTAGATGGACCCATACTTACCCAAACATGGATTAATAGGTTCTACACATGACTATGAGGACAAACATGAGTGAAACGGTCTCAATCCAAGGGAGGAACATCAAATGGACCAAATTTGGGAACCGGAAGAGGTAAGGAGTCCGAAATGTAGCTCCAATTGGAAACTTAC
>CACVBM020000440.1:0-13599 GCA_902728155.2 Microthlaspi erraticum | reverse complement strand
TGTGAGAGGTACATTTCGGACTCCTTACCTCTTCCGGTTCCCAAATTTGGTCCATTTGATGTTCCTCCCTTGGATTGAGACCGTTTCACTCATGTTTGTCCTCATAGTCATGTGTAGAACCTATTAATCCATGTTTGGGTAAGTATGGGTCCATCTAGTTCATCTTATACACTACAAGTGAGTTTCCACAATGTGGAGTCACAGAGGTACATTTCGGACTCCTTACCTCTTCCGGTTCCCAAATTAGGTCCATTTGATGTTCCTCCCTTGGATTGAGACCGTTTCACTCATGTTTGTCCTCATAGTCATGTGTAGAACCTATTAATCCATGTTTGGGTAAGTATGGGTCCATCTAGTTCATCTTATACACTACAAGTGAGTTTCCACAATGTGGAGTCACAGAGGTACATTTCGGACTCCTTACCTCTTCCGGTTCCCAAATTAGGTCCATTTGATGTTCCTCCCTTGGATTGAGACCGTTTCACTCATGTTTGTCCTCATAGTCATGTGTAGAACCTATTAATCCATGTTTGGTAAGTATGGGTCCATCTAGTTCATCTTATACACTACAAGTGAGTTTCCACAATGTGGAGTCACAGAGGTACATTTCGGACTCCTTACCTCTTCCGGTTCCCAAATTAGGTCCATTTGATGTTCCTCCCTTGGATTGAGACCGTTTCACTCATGTTTGTCCTCATAGTCATGTGTAGAACCTATTAATCCATGTTTGGGTAAGTATGGGTCCATCTAGTTCATCTTATACACTACAAGTGAGTTTCCACAATGTGGAGTCACAGAGGTACATTTCGGACTCCTTACCTCTTCCGGTTCCCAAATTAGGTCCATTTGATGTTCCTCCCTTGGATTGAGACCGTTTCACTCATGTTTGTCCTCATAGTCATGTGTAGAACCTATTAATCCATGTTTGGTAAGTATGGGTCCATCTAGTTCATCTTATACACTACAAGTGAGTTTCCACAATGTGGAGTCACAGAGGTACATTTCGGACTCCTTACCTCTTCCGGTTCCCAAATTAGGTCCATTTGATGTTCCTCCCTTGGATTGAGACCGTTTCACTCATGTTTGTCCTCATAGTCATGTGTAGAACCTATTAATCCATGTTTGGTAAGTATGGGTCCATCTAGTTCATCTTATACACTACAAGTGAGTTTCCACAATGTGGAGTCACAGAGGTACATTTCGGACTCCTTACCTCTTCCGGTTCCCAAATTAGGTCCATTTGATGTTCCTCCCTTGGATTGAGACCGTTTCACTCATGTTTGTCCTCATAGTCATGTGTAGAACCTATTAATCCATGTTTGGGTAAGTATGGGTCCATCTAGTTCATCTTATACACTACAAGTGAGTTTCCACAATGTGGAGTCACAGAGGTACATTTCGGACTCCTTACCTCTTCCGGTTCCCAAATTAGGTCCATTTGATGTTCCTCCCTTGGATTGAGACCGTTTCACTCATGTTTGTCCTCATAGTCATGTGTAGAACCTATTAATCCATGTTTGGGTAAGTATGGGTCCATCTAGTTCATCTTATACACTACAAGTGAGTTTCCACAATGTGGAGTCACAGAGGTACATTTCGGACTCCTTACCTCTTCCGGTTCCCAAATTAGGTCCATTTGATGTTCCTCCCTTGGATTGAGACCGTTTCACTCATGTTTGTCCTCATAGTCATGTGTAGAACCTATTAATCCATGTTTGGGTAAGTATGGGTCCATCTAGTTCATCTTATACACTACAAGTGAGTTTCCACAATGTGGAGTCACAGAGGTACATTTCGGACTCCTTACCTCTTCCGGTTCCCAAATTAGGTCCATTTGATGTTCCTCCCTTGGATTGAGACCGTTTCACTCATGTTTGTCCTCATAGTCATGTGTAGAACCTATTAATCCATGTTTGGGTAAGTATGGGTCCATCTAGTTCATCTTATACACTACAAGTGAGTTTCCACAATGTGGAGTCACAGAGGTACATTTCGGACTCCTTACCTCTTCCGGTTCCCAAATTAGGTCCATTTGATGTTCCTCCCTTGGATTGAGACCGTTTCACTCATGTTTGTCCTCATAGTCATGTGTAGAACCTATTAATCCATGTTTGGGTAAGTACATGGGTCCACGTTCCATTTATTCCACATTTGATGTTCCTCCCTTGGATTGAGACCGTTTCACTCATGTTTGTCCTCATAGTCATGTGTAGAACCTATTAATCCATGTTTGGGTAAGTATGGGTCCATCTAGTTCATCTTATACACTACAAGTGAGTTTCCACAATGTGGAGTCACAGAGGTACATTTCGGACTCCTTACCTCTTCCGGTTCCCAAATTAGGTCCATTTGATGTTCCTCCCTTGGATTGAGACCGTTTCACTCATGTTTGTCCTCATAGTCATGTGTAGAACCTATTAATCCATGTTTGGGTAAGTATGGGTCCATCTAGTTCATCTTATACACTACAAGTGAGTTTCCACAATGTGGAGTCACAGAGGTACATTTCGGACTCCTTACCTCTTCCGGTTCCCAAATTAGGTCCATTTGATGTTCCTCCCTTGGATTGAGACCGTTTCACTCATGTTTGTCCTCATAGTCATGTGTAGAACCTATTAATCCATGTTTGGGTAAGTATGGGTCCATCTAGTTCATCTTATACACTACAAGTGAGTTTCCACAATGTGGAGTCACAGAGGTACATTTCGGACTCCTTACCTCTTCCGGTTCCCAAATTAGGTCCATTTGATGTTCCTCCCTTGGATTGAGACCGTTTCACTCATGTTTGTCCTCATAGTCATGTGTAGAACCTATTAATCCATGTTTGGTAAGTATGGGTCCATCTAGTTCATCTTATACACTACAAGTGAGTTTCCACAATGTGGAGTCACAGAGGTACATTTCGGACTCCTTACCTCTTCCGGTTCCCAAATTAGGTCCATTTGATGTTCCTCCCTTGGATTGAGACCGTTTCACTCATGTTTGTCCTCATAGTCATGTGTAGAACCTATTAATCCATGTTTGGGTAAGTATGGGTCCATCTAGTTCATCTTATACACTACAAGTGAGTTTCCACAATGTGGAGTCACAGAGGTACATTTCGGACTCCTTACCTCTTCCGGTTCCCAAATTAGGTCCATTTGATGTTCCTCCCTATTAATCCATGTTTGGGTAAGTATGGGTCCATCTAGTTCATCTTATACACTACAAGTGAGTTTCCACAATGTGGAGTCACAGAGGTACATTTCGGACTCCTTACCTCTTCCGGTTCCCAAATTAGGTCCATTTGATGTTCCTCCCTTGGATTGAGACCGTTTCACTCATGTTTGTCCTCATAGTCATGTGTAGAACCTATTAATCCATGTTTGGTAAGTATGGGTCCATCTAGTTCATCTTATACACTACAAGTGAGTTTCCACAATGTGGAGTCACAGAGGTACATTTCGGACTCCTTACCTCTTCCGGTTCCCAAATTAGGTCCATTTGATGTTCCTCCCTTGGATTGAGACCGTTTCACTCATGTTTGTCCTCATAGTCATGTGTAGAACCTATTAATCCATGTTTGGGTAAGTATGGGTCCATCTAGTTCATCTTATACACTACAAGTGAGTTTCCACAATGTGGAGTCACAGAGGTACATTTCGGACTCCTTACCTCTTCCGGTTCCCAAATTAGGTCCATTTGATGTTCCTCCCTTGGATTGAGACCGTTTCACTCATGTTTGTCCTCATAGTCATGTGTAGAACCTATTAATCCATGTTTGGGTAAGTATGGGTCCATCTAGTTCATCTTATACACTACAAGTGAGTTTCCACAATGTGGAGTCACAGAGGTACATTTCGGACTCCTTACCTCTTCCGGTTCCCAAATTAGGTCCATTTGATGTTCCTCCCTTGGATTGAGACCGTTTCACTCATGTTTGTCCTCATAGTCATGTGTAGAACCTATTAATCCATGTTTGGTAAGTATGGGTCCATCTAGTTCATCTTATACACTACAAGTGAGTTTCCACAATGTGGAGTCACAGAGGTACATTTCGGACTCCTTACCTCTTCCGGTTCCCAAATTAGGTCCATTTGATGTTCCTCCCTTGGATTGAGACCGTTTCACTCATGTTTGTCCTCATAGTCATGTGTAGAACCTATTAATCCATGTTTGGGTAAGTATGGGTCCATCTAGTTCATCTTATACACTACAAGTGAGTTTCCACAATGTGGAGTCACAGAGGTACATTTCGGACTCCTTACCTCTTCCGGTTCCCAAATTAGGTCCATTTGATGTTCCTCCCTTGGATTGAGACCGTTTCACTCATGTTTGTCCTCATAGTCATGTGTAGAACCTATTAATCCATGTTTGGGTAAGTATGGGTCCATCTAGTTCATCTTATACACTACAAGTGAGTTTCCACAATGTGGAGTCACAGAGGTACATTTCGGACTCCTTACCTCTTCCGGTTCCCAAATTAGGTCCATTTGATGTTCCTCCCTTGGATTGAGACCGTTTCACTCATGTTTGTCCTCATAGTCATGTGTAGAACCTATTAATCCATGTTTGGGTAAGTATGGGTCCATCTAGTTCATCTTATACACTACAAGTGAGTTTCCACAATGTGGAGTCACAGAGGTACATTTCGGACTCCTTACCTCTTCCGGTTCCCAAATTAGGTCCATTTGATGTTCCTCCCTTGGATTGAGACCGTTTCACTCATGTTTGTCCTCATAGTCATGTGTAGAACCTATTAATCCATGTTTGGGTAAGTATGGGTCCATCTAGTTCATCTTATACACTACAAGTGAGTTTCCACAATGTGGAGTCACAGAGGTACATTTCGGACTCCTTACCTCTTCCGGTTCCCAAATTAGGTCCATTTGATGTTCCTCCCTTGGATTGAGACCGTTTCACTCATGTTTGTCCTCATAGTCATGTGTAGAACCTATTAATCCATGTTTGGGTAAGTATGGGTCCATCTAGTTCATCTTATACACTACAAGTGAGTTTCCACAATGTGGAGTCACAGAGGTACATTTCGGACTCCTTACCTCTTCCGGTTCCCAAATTAGGTCCATTTGATGTTCCTCCCTTGGATTGAGACCGTTTCACTCATGTTTGTCCTCATAGTCATGTGTAGAACCTATTAATCCATGTTTGGGTAAGTATGGGTCCATCTAGTTCATCTTATACACTACAAGTGAGTTTCCACAATGTGGAGTCACAGAGGTACATTTCGGACTCCTTACCTCTTCCGGTTCCCAAATTAGGTCCATTTGATGTTCCTCCCTTGGATTGAGACCGTTTCACTCATGTTTGTCCTCATAGTCATGTGTAGAACCTATTAATCCATGTTTGGGTAAGTATGGGTCCATCTAGTTCATCTTATACACTACAAGTGAGTTTCCACAATGTGGAGTCACAGAGGTACATTTCGGACTCCTTACCTCTTCCGGTTCCCAAATTAGGTCCATTTGATGTTCCTCCCTTGGATTGAGACCGTTTCACTCATGTTTGTCCTCATAGTCATGTGTAGAACCTATTAATCCATGTTTGGGTAAGTATGGGTCCATCTAGTTCATCTTATACACTACAAGTGAGTTTCCACAATGTGGAGTCACAGAGGTACATTTCGGACTCCTTACCTCTTCCGGTTCCCAAATTAGGTCCATTTGATGTTCCTCCCTTGGATTGAGACCGTTTCACTCATGTTTGTCCTCATAGTCATGTGTAGAACCTATTAATCCATGTTTGGGTAAGTATGGGTCCATCTAGTTCATCTTATACACTACAAGTGAGTTTCCACAATGTGGAGTCACAGAGGTACATTTCGGACTCCTTACCTCTTCCGGTTCCCAAATTAGGTCCATTTGATGTTCCTCCCTTGGATTGAGACCGTTTCACTCATGTTTGTCCTCATAGTCATGTGTAGAACCTATTAATCCATGTTTGGGTAAGTATGGGTCCATCTAGTTCATCTTATACACTACAAGTGAGTTTCCACAATGTGGAGTCACAGAGGTACATTTCGGACTCCTTACCTCTTCCGGTTCCCAAATTAGGTCCATTTGATGTTCCTCCCTTGGATTGAGACCGTTTCACTCATGTTTGTCCTCATAGTCATGTGTAGAACCTATTAATCCATGTTTGGGTAAGTATGGGTCCATCTAGTTCATCTTATACACTACAAGTGAGTTTCCACAATGTGGAGTCACAGAGGTACATTTCGGACTCCTTACCTCTTCCGGTTCCCAAATTAGGTCCATTTGATGTTCCTCCCTTGGATTGAGACCGTTTCACTCATGTTTGTCCTCATAGTCATGTGTAGAACCTATTAATCCATGTTTGGGTAAGTATGGGTCCATCTAGTTCATCTTATACACTACAAGTGAGTTTCCACAATGTGGAGTCACAGAGGTACATTTCGGACTCCTTACCTCTTCCGGTTCCCAAATTAGGTCCATTTGATGTTCCTCCCTTGGATTGAGACCGTTTCACTCATGTTTGTCCTCATAGTCATGTGTAGAACCTATTAATCCATGTTTGGGTAAGTATGGGTCCATCTAGTTCATCTTATACACTACAAGTGAGTTTCCACAATGTGGAGTCACAGAGGTACATTTCGGACTCCTTACCTCTTCCGGTTCCCAAATTAGGTCCATTTGATGTTCCTCCCTTGGATTGAGACCGTTTCACTCATGTTTGTCCTCATAGTCATGTGTAGAACCTATTAATCCATGTTTGGGTAAGTATGGGTCCATCTAGTTCATCTTATACACTACAAGTGAGTTTCCACAATGTGGAGTCACAGAGGTACATTTCGGACTCCTTACCTCTTCCGGTTCCCAAATTAGGTCCATTTGATGTTCCTCCCTTGGATTGAGACCGTTTCACTCATGTTTGTCCTCATAGTCATGTGTAGAACCTATTAATCCATGTTTGGGTAAGTATGGGTCCATCTAGTTCATCTTATACACTACAAGTGAGTTTCCACAATGTGGAGTCACAGAGGTACATTTCGGACTCCTTACCTCTTCCGGTTCCCAAATTAGGTCCATTTGATGTTCCTCCCTTGGATTGAGACCGTTTCACTCATGTTTGTCCTCATAGTCATGTGTAGAACCTATTAATCCATGTTTGGGTAAGTATGGGTCCATCTAGTTCATCTTATACACTACAAGTGAGTTTCCACAATGTGGAGTCACAGAGGTACATTTCGGACTCCTTACCTCTTCCGGTTCCCAAATTAGGTCCATTTGATGTTCCTCCCTTGGATTGAGACCGTTTCACTCATGTTTGTCCTCATAGTCATGTGTAGAACCTATTAATCCATGTTTGGGTAAGTATGGGTCCATCTAGTTCATCTTATACACTACAAGTGAGTTTCCACAATGTGGAGTCACAGAGGTACATTTCGGACTCCTTACCTCTTCCGGTTCCCAAATTAGGTCCATTTGATGTTCCTCCCTTGGATTGAGACCGTTTCACTCATGTTTGTCCTCATAGTCATGTGTAGAACCTATTAATCCATGTTTGGGTAAGTATGGGTCCATCTAGTTCATCTTATACACTACAAGTGAGTTTCCACAATGTGGAGTCACAGAGGTACATTTCGGACTCCTTACCTCTTCCGGTTCCCAAATTAGGTCCATTTGATGTTCCTCCCTTGGATTGAGACCGTTTCACTCATGTTTGTCCTCATAGTCATGTGTAGAACCTATTAATCCATGTTTGGGTAAGTATGGGTCCATCTAGTTCATCTTATACACTACAAGTGAGTTTCCACAATGTGGAGTCACAGAGGTACATTTCGGACTCCTTACCTCTTCCGGTTCCCAAATTAGGTCCATTTGATGTTCCTCCCTTGGATTGAGACCGTTTCACTCATGTTTGTCCTCATAGTCATGTGTAGAACCTATTAATCCATGTTTGGGTAAGTATGGGTCCATCTAGTTCATCTTATACACTACAAGTGAGTTTCCACAATGTGGAGTCACAGAGGTACATTTCGGACTCCTTACCTCTTCCGGTTCCCAAATTAGGTCCATTTGATGTTCCTCCCTTGGATTGAGACCGTTTCACTCATGTTTGTCCTCATAGTCATGTGTAGAACCTATTAATCCATGTTTGGGTAAGTATGGGTCCATCTAGTTCATCTTATACACTACAAGTGAGTTTCCACAATGTGGAGTCACAGAGGTACATTTCGGACTCCTTACCTCTTCCGGTTCCCAAATTAGGTCCATTTGATGTTCCTCCCTTGGATTGAGACCGTTTCACTCATGTTTGTCCTCATAGTCATGTGTAGAACCTATTAATCCATGTTTGGGTAAGTATGGGTCCATCTAGTTCATCTTATACACTACAAGTGAGTTTCCACAATGTGGAGTCACAGAGGTACATTTCGGACTCCTTACCTCTTCCGGTTCCCAAATTAGGTCCATTTGATGTTCCTCCCTTGGATTGAGACCGTTTCACTCATGTTTGTCCTCATAGTCATGTGTAGAACCTATTAATCCATGTTTGGGTAAGTATGGGTCCATCTAGTTCATCTTATACACTACAAGTGAGTTTCCACAATGTGGAGTCACAGAGGTACATTTCGGACTCCTTACCTCTTCCGGTTCCCAAATTAGGTCCATTTGATGTTCCTCCCTTGGATTGAGACCGTTTCACTCATGTTTGTCCTCATAGTCATGTGTAGAACCTATTAATCCATGTTTGGGTAAGTATGGGTCCATCTAGTTCATCTTATACACTACAAGTGAGTTTCCACAATGTGGAGTCACAGAGGTACATTTCGGACTCCTTACCTCTTCCGGTTCCCAAATTAGGTCCATTTGATGTTCCTCCCTTGGATTGAGACCGTTTCACTCATGTTTGTCCTCATAGTCATGTGTAGAACCTATTAATCCATGTTTGGGTAAGTATGGGTCCATCTAGTTCATCTTATACACTACAAGTGAGTTTCCACAATGTGGAGTCACAGAGGTACATTTCGGACTCCTTACCTCTTCCGGTTCCCAAATTAGGTCCATTTGATGTTCCTCCCTTGGATTGAGACCGTTTCACTCATGTTTGTCCTCATAGTCATGTGTAGAACCTATTAATCCATGTTTGGGTAAGTATGGGTCCATCTAGTTCATCTTATACACTACAAGTGAGTTTCCACAATGTGGAGTCACAGAGGTACATTTCGGACTCCTTACCTCTTCCGGTTCCCAAATTAGGTCCATTTGATGTTCCTCCCTTGGATTGAGACCGTTTCACTCATGTTTGTCCTCATAGTCATGTGTAGAACCTATTAATCCATGTTTGGGTAAGTATGGGTCCATCTAGTTCATCTTATACACTACAAGTGAGTTTCCACAATGTGGAGTCACAGAGGTACATTTCGGACTCCTTACCTCTTCCGGTTCCCAAATTAGGTCCATTTGATGTTCCTCCCTTGGATTGAGACCGTTTCACTCATGTTTGTCCTCATAGTCATGTGTAGAACCTATTAATCCATGTTTGGGTAAGTATGGGTCCATCTAGTTCATCTTATACACTACAAGTGAGTTTCCACAATGTGGAGTCACAGAGGTACATTTCGGACTCCTTACCTCTTCCGGTTCCCAAATTAGGTCCATTTGATGTTCCTCCCTTGGATTGAGACCGTTTCACTCATGTTTGTCCTCATAGTCATGTGTAGAACCTATTAATCCATGTTTGGGTAAGTATGGGTCCATCTAGTTCATCTTATACACTACAAGTGAGTTTCCACAATGTGGAGTCACAGAGGTACATTTCGGACTCCTTACCTCTTCCGGTTCCCAAATTAGGTCCATTTGATGTTCCTCCCTTGGATTGAGACCGTTTCACTCATGTTTGTCCTCATAGTCATGTGTAGAACCTATTAATCCATGTTTGGGTAAGTATGGGTCCATCTAGTTCATCTTATACACTACAAGTGAGTTTCCACAATGTGGAGTCACAGAGGTACATTTCGGACTCCTTACCTCTTCCGGTTCCCAAATTAGGTCCATTTGATGTTCCTCCCTTGGATTGAGACCGTTTCACTCATGTTTGTCCTCATAGTCATGTGTAGAACCTATTAATCCATGTTTGGGTAAGTATGGGTCCATCTAGTTCATCTTATACACTACAAGTGAGTTTCCACAATGTGGAGTCACAGAGGTACATTTCGGACTCCTTACCTCTTCCGGTTCCCAAATTAGGTCCATTTGATGTTCCTCCCTTGGATTGAGACCGTTTCACTCATGTTTGTCCTCATAGTCATGTGTAGAACCTATTAATCCATGTTTGGGTAAGTATGGGTCCATCTAGTTCATCTTATACACTACAAGTGAGTTTCCACAATGTGGAGTCACAGAGGTACATTTCGGACTCCTTACCTCTTCCGGTTCCCAAATTAGGTCCATTTGATGTTCCTCCCTTGGATTGAGACCGTTTCACTCATGTTTGTCCTCATAGTCATGTGTAGAACCTATTAATCCATGTTTGGGTAAGTATGGGTCCATCTAGTTCATCTTATACACTACAAGTGAGTTTCCACAATGTGGAGTCACAGAGGTACATTTCGGACTCCTTACCTCTTCCGGTTCCCAAATTAGGTCCATTTGATGTTCCTCCCTTGGATTGAGACCGTTTCACTCATGTTTGTCCTCATAGTCATGTGTAGAACCTATTAATCCATGTTTGGGTAAGTATGGGTCCATCTAGTTCATCTTATACACTACAAGTGAGTTTCCACAATGTGGAGTCACAGAGGTACATTTCGGACTCCTTACCTCTTCCGGTTCCCAAATTAGGTCCATTTGATGTTCCTCCCTTGGATTGAGACCGTTTCACTCATGTTTGTCCTCATAGTCATGTGTAGAACCTATTAATCCATGTTTGGGTAAGTATGGGTCCATCTAGTTCATCTTATACACTACAAGTGAGTTTCCACAATGTGGAGTCACAGAGGTACATTTCGGACTCCTTACCTCTTCCGGTTCCCAAATTAGGTCCATTTGATGTTCCTCCCTTGGATTGAGACCGTTTCACTCATGTTTGTCCTCATAGTCATGTGTAGAACCTATTAATCCATGTTTGGGTAAGTATGGGTCCATCTAGTTCATCTTATACACTACAAGTGAGTTTCCACAATGTGGAGTCACAGAGGTACATTTCGGACTCCTTACCTCTTCCGGTTCCCAAATTAGGTCCATTTGATGTTCCTCCCTTGGATTGAGACCGTTTCACTCATGTTTGTCCTCATAGTCATGTGTAGAACCTATTAATCCATGTTTGGGTAAGTATGGGTCCATCTAGTTCATCTTATACACTACAAGTGAGTTTCCACAATGTGGAGTCACAGAGGTACATTTCGGACTCCTTACCTCTTCCGGTTCCCAAATTAGGTCCATTTGATGTTCCTCCCTTGGATTGAGACCGTTTCACTCATGTTTGTCCTCATAGTCATGTGTAGAACCTATTAATCCATGTTTGGGTAAGTATGGGTCCATCTAGTTCATCTTATACACTACAAGTGAGTTTCCACAATGTGGAGTCACAGAGGTACATTTCGGACTCCTTACCTCTTCCGGTTCCCAAATTAGGTCCATTTGATGTTCCTCCCTTGGATTGAGACCGTTTCACTCATGTTTGTCCTCATAGTCATGTGTAGAACCTATTAATCCATGTTTGGGTAAGTATGGGTCCATCTAGTTCATCTTATACACTACAAGTGAGTTTCCACAATGTGGAGTCACAGAGGTACATTTCGGACTCCTTACCTCTTCCGGTTCCCAAATTAGGTCCATTTGATGTTCCTCCCTTGGATTGAGACCGTTTCACTCATGTTTGTCCTCATAGTCATGTGTAGAACCTATTAATCCATGTTTGGGTAAGTATGGGTCCATCTAGTTCATCTTATACACTACAAGTGAGTTTCCACAATGTGGAGTCACAGAGGTACATTTCGGACTCCTTACCTCTTCCGGTTCCCAAATTAGGTCCATTTGATGTTCCTCCCTTGGATTGAGACCGTTTCACTCATGTTTGTCCTCATAGTCATGTGTAGAACCTATTAATCCATGTTTGGGTAAGTATGGGTCCATCTAGTTCATCTTATACACTACAAGTGAGTTTCCACAATGTGGAGTCACAGAGGTACATTTCGGACTCCTTACCTCTTCCGGTTCCCAAATTAGGTCCATTTGATGTTCCTCCCTTGGATTGAGACCGTTTCACTCATGTTTGTCCTCATAGTCATGTGTAGAACCTATTAATCCATGTTTGGGTAAGTATGGGTCCATCTAGTTCATCTTATACACTACAAGTGAGTTTCCACAATGTGGAGTCACAGAGGTACATTTCGGACTCCTTACCTCTTCCGGTTCCCAAATTAGGTCCATTTGATGTTCCTCCCTTGGATTGAGACCGTTTCACTCATGTTTGTCCTCATAGTCATGTGTAGAACCTATTAATCCATGTTTGGGTAAGTATGGGTCCATCTAGTTCATCTTATACACTACAAGTGAGTTTCCACAATGTGGAGTCACAGAGGTACATTTCGGACTCCTTACCTCTTCCGGTTCCCAAATTAGGTCCATTTGATGTTCCTCCCTTGGATTGAGACCGTTTCACTCATGTTTGTCCTCATAGTCATGTGTAGAACCTATTAATCCATGTTTGGGTAAGTATGGGTCCATCTAGTTCATCTTATACACTACAAGTGAGTTTCCACAATGTGGAGTCACAGAGGTACATTTCGGACTCCTTACCTCTTCCGGTTCCCAAATTAGGTCCATTTGATGTTCCTCCCTTGGATTGAGACCGTTTCACTCATGTTTGTCCTCATAGTCATGTGTAGAACCTATTAATCCATGTTTGGGTAAGTATGGGTCCATCTAGTTCATCTTATACACTACAAGTGAGTTTCCACAATGTGGAGTCACAGAGGTACATTTCGGACTCCTTACCTCTTCCGGTTCCCAAATTAGGTCCATTTGATGTTCCTCCCTTGGATTGAGACCGTTTCACTCATGTTTGTCCTCATAGTCATGTGTAGAACCTATTAATCCATGTTTGGGTAAGTATGGGTCCATCTAGTTCATCTTATACACTACAAGTGAGTTTCCACAATGTGGAGTCACAGAGGTACATTTCGGACTCCTTACCTCTTCCGGTTCCCAAATTAGGTCCATTTGATGTTCCTCCCTTGGATTGAGACCGTTTCACTCATGTTTGTCCTCATAGTCATGTGTAGAACCTATTAATCCATGTTTGGGTAAGTATGGGTCCATCTAGTTCATCTTATACACTACAAGTGAGTTTCCACAATGTGGAGTCACAGAGGTACATTTCGGACTCCTTACCTCTTCCGGTTCCCAAATTAGGTCCATTTGATGTTCCTCCCTTGGATTGAGACCGTTTCACTCATGTTTGTCCTCATAGTCATGTGTAGAACCTATTAATCCATGTTTGGGTAAGTATGGGTCCATCTAGTTCATCTTATACACTACAAGTGAGTTTCCACAATGTGGAGTCACAGAGGTACATTTCGGACCTCTTCCGGTTCCCAAATTAGGTCCATTTGATGTTTCTCACTCATGTTTGTCC
>CACVBM020000439.1:0-13615 GCA_902728155.2 Microthlaspi erraticum | reverse complement strand
TCCTCATAGTCATGTGTAGAACCTATTAATCCATGTTTGGGTAGTATGGGTCCATCTAGTTCATCTTATACACTACAAGTGAGTTTCCACAATGTGGAGTCACAGAGGTACATTTCGGACTCCTTACCTCTTCCGGTTCCCAAATTAGGTCCATTTGATGTTCCTCCCTTGGATTGAGACCGTTTCACTCATGTTTGTCCTCATAGTCATGTGTAGAACCTATTAATCCATGTTTGGTAAGTATGGGTCCATCTAGTTCATCTTATACACTACAAGTGAGTTTCCACAATGTGGAGTCACAGAGGTACATTTCGGACTCCTTACCTCTTCCGGTTCCCAAATTAGGTCCATTTGATGTTCCTCCCTTGGATTGAGACCGTTTCACTCATGTTTGTCCTCATAGTCATGTGTAGAACCTATTAATCCATGTTTGGATAAGTATGGGTCCATCTAGTTCATCTTATACACTACAAGTGAGTTTCCACAATGTGGAGTCACAGAGGTACATTTCGGACTCCTTACCTCTTCCGGTTCCCAAATTAGGTCCATTTGATGTTCCTCCCTTGGATTGAGACCGTTTCACTCATGTTTGTCCTCATAGTCATGTGTAGAACCTATTAATCCATGTTTGGATAAGTATGGGTCCATCTAGTTCATCTTATACACTACAAGTGAGTTTCCACAATGTGGAGTCACAGAGGTACATTTCGGACTCCTTACCTCTTCCGGTTCCCAAATTAGGTCCATTTGATGTTCCTCCCTTGGATTGAGACCGTTTCACTCATGTTTGTCCTCATAGTCATGTGTAGAACCTATTAATCCATGTTTGGATAAGTATGGGTCCATCTAGTTCATCTTATACACTACAAGTGAGTTTCCACAATGTGGAGTCACAGAGGTACATTTCGGACTCCTTACCTCTTCCGGTTCCCAAATTAGGTCCATTTGATGTTCCTCCCTTGGATTGAGACCGTTTCACTCATGTTTGTCCTCATAGTCATGTGTAGAACCTATTAATCCATGTTTGGATAAGTATGGGTCCATCTAGTTCATCTTATACACTACAAGTGAGTTTCCACAATGTGGAGTCACAGAGGTACATTTCGGACTCCTTACCTCTTCCGGTTCCCAAATTAGGTCCATTTGATGTTCCTCCCTTGGATTGAGACCGTTTCACTCATGTTTGTCCTCATAGTCATGTGTAGAACCTATTAATCCATGTTTGGATAAGTATGGGTCCATCTAGTTCATCTTATACACTACAAGTGAGTTTCCACAATGTGGAGTCACAGAGGTACATTTCGGACTCCTTACCTCTTCCGGTTCCCAAATTAGGTCCATTTGATGTTCCTCCCTTGGATTGAGACCGTTTCACTCATGTTTGTCCTCATAGTCATGTGTAGAACCTATTAATCCATGTTTGGATAAGTATGGGTCCATCTAGTTCATCTTATACACTACAAGTGAGTTTCCACAATGTGGAGTCACAGAGGTACATTTCGGACTCCTTACCTCTTCCGGTTCCCAAATTAGGTCCATTTGATGTTCCTCCCTTGGATTGAGACCGTTTCACTCATGTTTGTCCTCATAGTCATGTGTAGAACCTATTAATCCATGTTTGGATAAGTATGGGTCCATCTAGTTCATCTTATACACTACAAGTGAGTTTCCACAATGTGGAGTCACAGAGGTACATTTCGGACTCCTTACCTCTTCCGGTTCCCAAATTAGGTCCATTTGATGTTCCTCCCTTGGATTGAGACCGTTTCACTCATGTTTGTCCTCATAGTCATGTGTAGAACCTATTAATCCATGTTTGGATAAGTATGGGTCCATCTAGTTCATCTTATACACTACAAGTGAGTTTCCACAATGTGGAGTCACAGAGGTACATTTCGGACTCCTTACCTCTTCCGGTTCCCAAATTAGGTCCATTTGATGTTCCTCCCTTGGATTGAGACCGTTTCACTCATGTTTGTCCTCATAGTCATGTGTAGAACCTATTAATCCATGTTTGGGATAAGTATGGGTCCATCTAGTTCATCTTATACACTACAAGTGAGTTTCCACAATGTGGAGTCACAGAGGTACATTTCGGACTCCTTACCTCTTCCGGTTCCCAAATTAGGTCCATTTGATGTTCCTCCCTTGGATTGAGACCGTTTCACTCATGTTTGTCCTCATAGTCATGTGTAGAACCTATTAATCCATGTTTGGTAAGTATGGGTCCATCTAGTTCATCTTATACACTACAAGTGAGTTTCCACAATGTGGAGTCACAGAGGTACATTTCGGACTCCTTACCTCTTCCGGTTCCCAAATTAGGTCCATTTGATGTTCCTCCCTTGGATTGAGACCGTTTCACTCATGTTTGTCCTCATAGTCATGTGTAGAACCTATTAATCCATGTTTGGATAAGTATGGGTCCATCTAGTTCATCTTATACACTACAAGTGAGTTTCCACAATGTGGAGTCACAGAGGTACATTTCGGACTCCTTACCTCTTCCGGTTCCCAAATTAGGTCCATTTGATGTTCCTCCCTTGGATTGAGACCGTTTCACTCATGTTTGTCCTCATAGTCATGTGTAGAACCTATTAATCCATGTTTGGATAAGTATGGGTCCATCTAGTTCATCTTATACACTACAAGTGAGTTTCCACAATGTGGAGTCACAGAGGTACATTTCGGACTCCTTACCTCTTCCGGTTCCCAAATTAGGTCCATTTGATGTTCCTCCCTTGGATTGAGACCGTTTCACTCATGTTTGTCCTCATAGTCATGTGTAGAACCTATTAATCCATGTTTGGGTAAGTATGGGTCCATCTAGTTCATCTTATACACTACAAGTGAGTTTCCACAATGTGGAGTCACAGAGGTACATTTCGGACTCCTTACCTCTTCCGGTTCCCAAATTAGGTCCATTTGATGTTCCTCCCTTGGATTGAGACCGTTTCACTCATGTTTGTCCTCATAGTCATGTGTAGAACCTATTAATCCATGTTTGGGTAAGTATGGGTCCATCTAGTTCATCTTATACACTACAAGTGAGTTTCCACAATGTGGAGTCACAGAGGTACATTTCGGACTCCTTACCTCTTCCGGTTCCCAAATTAGGTCCATTTGATGTTCCTCCCTTGGATTGAGACCGTTTCACTCATGTTTGTCCTCATAGTCATGTGTAGAACCTATTAATCCATGTTTGGGTAAGTATGGGTCCATCTAGTTCATCTTATACACTACAAGTGAGTTTCCACAATGTGGAGTCACAGAGGTACATTTCGGACTCCTTACCTCTTCCGGTTCCCAAATTAGGTCCATTTGATGTTCCTCCCTTGGATTGAGACCGTTTCACTCATGTTTGTCCTCATAGTCATGTGTAGAACCTATTAATCCATGTTTGGGTAAGTATGGGTCCATCTAGTTCATCTTATACACTACAAGTGAGTTTCCACAATGTGGAGTCACAGAGGTACATTTCGGACTCCTTACCTCTTCCGGTTCCCAAATTAGGTCCATTTGATGTTCCTCCCTTGGATTGAGACCGTTTCACTCATGTTTGTCCTCATAGTCATGTGTAGAACCTATTAATCCATGTTTGGATAAGTATGGGTCCATCTAGTTCATCTTATACACTACAAGTGAGTTTCCACAATGTGGAGTCACAGAGGTACATTTCGGACTCCTTACCTCTTCCGGTTCCCAAATTAGGTCCATTTGATGTTCCTCCCTTGGATTGAGACCGTTTCACTCATGTTTGTCCTCATAGTCATGTGTAGAACCTATTAATCCATGTTTGGGTAAGTATGGGTCCATCTAGTTCATCTTATACACTACAAGTGAGTTTCCACAATGTGGAGTCACAGAGGTACATTTCGGACTCCTTACCTCTTCCGGTTCCCAAATTAGGTCCATTTGATGTTCCTCCCTTGGATTGAGACCGTTTCACTCATGTTTGTCCTCATAGTCATGTGTAGAACCTATTAATCCATGTTTGGGTAAGTATGGGTCCATCTAGTTCATCTTATACACTACAAGTGAGTTTCCACAATGTGGAGTCACAGAGGTACATTTCGGACTCCTTACCTCTTCCGGTTCCCAAATTAGGTCCATTTGATGTTCCTCCCTTGGATTGAGACCGTTTCACTCATGTTTGTCCTCATAGTCATGTGTAGAACCTATTAATCCATGTTTGGGTAAGTATGGGTCCATCTAGTTCATCTTATACACTACAAGTGAGTTTCCACAATGTGGAGTCACAGAGGTACATTTCGGACTCCTTACCTCTTCCGGTTCCCAAATTAGGTCCATTTGATGTTCCTCCCTTGGATTGAGACCGTTTCACTCATGTTTGTCCTCATAGTCATGTGTAGAACCTATTAATCCATGTTTGGGTAAGTATGGGTCCATCTAGTTCATCTTATACACTACAAGTGAGTTTCCACAATGTGGAGTCACAGAGGTACATTTCGGACTCCTTACCTCTTCCGGTTCCCAAATTAGGTCCATTTGATGTTCCTCCCTTGGATTGAGACCGTTTCACTCATGTTTGTCCTCATAGTCATGTGTAGAACCTATTAATCCATGTTTGGGTAAGTATGGGTCCATCTAGTTCATCTTATACACTACAAGTGAGTTTCCACAATGTGGAGTCACAGAGGTACATTTCGGACTCCTTACCTCTTCCGGTTCCCAAATTAGGTCCATTTGATGTTCCTCCCTTGGATTGAGACCGTTTCACTCATGTTTGTCCTCATAGTCATGTGTAGAACCTATTAATCCATGTTTGGGTAAGTATGGGTCCATCTAGTTCATCTTATACACTACAAGTGAGTTTCCACAATGTGGAGTCACAGAGGTACATTTCGGACTCCTTACCTCTTCCGGTTCCCAAATTAGGTCCATTTGATGTTCCTCCCTTGGATTGAGACCGTTTCACTCATGTTTGTCCTCATAGTCATGTGTAGAACCTATTAATCCATGTTTGGGTAAGTATGGGTCCATCTAGTTCATCTTATACACTACAAGTGAGTTTCCACAATGTGGAGTCACAGAGGTACATTTCGGACTCCTTACCTCTTCCGGTTCCCAAATTAGGTCCATTTGATGTTCCTCCCTTGGATTGAGACCGTTTCACTCATGTTTGTCCTCATAGTCATGTGTAGAACCTATTAATCCATGTTTGGGTAAGTATGGGTCCATCTAGTTCATCTTATACACTACAAGTGAGTTTCCACAATGTGGAGTCACAGAGGTACATTTCGGACTCCTTACCTCTTCCGGTTCCCAAATTAGGTCCATTTGATGTTCCTCCCTTGGATTGAGACCGTTTCACTCATGTTTGTCCTCATAGTCATGTGTAGAACCTATTAATCCATGTTTGGGTAAGTATGGGTCCATCTAGTTCATCTTATACACTACAAGTGAGTTTCCACAATGTGGAGTCACAGAGGTACATTTCGGACTCCTTACCTCTTCCGGTTCCCAAATTAGGTCCATTTGATGTTCCTCCCTTGGATTGAGACCGTTTCACTCATGTTTGTCCTCATAGTCATGTGTAGAACCTATTAATCCATGTTTGGGTAAGTATGGGTCCATCTAGTTCATCTTATACACTACAAGTGAGTTTCCACAATGTGGAGTCACAGAGGTACATTTCGGACTCCTTACCTCTTCCGGTTCCCAAATTAGGTCCATTTGATGTTCCTCCCTTGGATTGAGACCGTTTCACTCATGTTTGTCCTCATAGTCATGTGTAGAACCTATTAATCCATGTTTGGGTAAGTATGGGTCCATCTAGTTCATCTTATACACTACAAGTGAGTTTCCACAATGTGGAGTCACAGAGGTACATTTCGGACTCCTTACCTCTTCCGGTTCCCAAATTAGGTCCATTTGATGTTCCTCCCTTGGATTGAGACCGTTTCACTCATGTTTGTCCTCATAGTCATGTGTAGAACCTATTAATCCATGTTTGGGTAAGTATGGGTCCATCTAGTTCATCTTATACACTACAAGTGAGTTTCCACAATGTGGAGTCACAGAGGTACATTTCGGACTCCTTACCTCTTCCGGTTCCCAAATTAGGTCCATTTGATGTTCCTCCCTTGGATTGAGACCGTTTCACTCATGTTTGTCCTCATAGTCATGTGTAGAACCTATTAATCCATGTTTGGGTAAGTATGGGTCCATCTAGTTCATCTTATACACTACAAGTGAGTTTCCACAATGTGGAGTCACAGAGGTACATTTCGGACTCCTTACCTCTTCCGGTTCCCAAATTAGGTCCATTTGATGTTCCTCCCTTGGATTGAGACCGTTTCACTCATGTTTGTCCTCATAGTCATGTGTAGAACCTATTAATCCATGTTTGGGTAAGTATGGGTCCATCTAGTTCATCTTATACACTACAAGTGAGTTTCCACAATGTGGAGTCACAGAGGTACATTTCGGACTCCTTACCTCTTCCGGTTCCCAAATTAGGTCCATTTGATGTTCCTCCCTTGGATTGAGACCGTTTCACTCATGTTTGTCCTCATAGTCATGTGTAGAACCTATTAATCCATGTTTGGGTAAGTATGGGTCCATCTAGTTCATCTTATACACTACAAGTGAGTTTCCACAATGTGGAGTCACAGAGGTACATTTCGGACTCCTTACCTCTTCCGGTTCCCAAATTAGGTCCATTTGATGTTCCTCCCTTGGATTGAGACCGTTTCACTCATGTTTGTCCTCATAGTCATGTGTAGAACCTATTAATCCATGTTTGGGTAAGTATGGGTCCATCTAGTTCATCTTATACACTACAAGTGAGTTTCCACAATGTGGAGTCACAGAGGTACATTTCGGACTCCTTACCTCTTCCGGTTCCCAAATTAGGTCCATTTGATGTTCCTCCCTTGGATTGAGACCGTTTCACTCATGTTTGTCCTCATAGTCATGTGTAGAACCTATTAATCCATGTTTGGGTAAGTATGGGTCCATCTAGTTCATCTTATACACTACAAGTGAGTTTCCACAATGTGGAGTCACAGAGGTACATTTCGGACTCCTTACCTCTTCCGGTTCCCAAATTAGGTCCATTTGATGTTCCTCCCTTGGATTGAGACCGTTTCACTCATGTTTGTCCTCATAGTCATGTGTAGAACCTATTAATCCATGTTTGGGTAAGTATGGGTCCATCTAGTTCATCTTATACACTACAAGTGAGTTTCCACAATGTGGAGTCACAGAGGTACATTTCGGACTCCTTACCTCTTCCGGTTCCCAAATTAGGTCCATTTGATGTTCCTCCCTTGGATTGAGACCGTTTCACTCATGTTTGTCCTCATAGTCATGTGTAGAACCTATTAATCCATGTTTGGGTAAGTATGGGTCCATCTAGTTCATCTTATACACTACAAGTGAGTTTCCACAATGTGGAGTCACAGAGGTACATTTCGGACTCCTTACCTCTTCCGGTTCCCAAATTAGGTCCATTTGATGTTCCTCCCTTGGATTGAGACCGTTTCACTCATGTTTGTCCTCATAGTCATGTGTAGAACCTATTAATCCATGTTTGGGTAAGTATGGGTCCATCTAGTTCATCTTATACACTACAAGTGAGTTTCCACAATGTGGAGTCACAGAGGTACATTTCGGACTCCTTACCTCTTCCGGTTCCCAAATTAGGTCCATTTGATGTTCCTCCCTTGGATTGAGACCGTTTCACTCATGTTTGTCCTCATAGTCATGTGTAGAACCTATTAATCCATGTTTGGGTAAGTATGGGTCCATCTAGTTCATCTTATACACTACAAGTGAGTTTCCACAATGTGGAGTCACAGAGGTACATTTCGGACTCCTTACCTCTTCCGGTTCCCAAATTAGGTCCATTTGATGTTCCTCCCTTGGATTGAGACCGTTTCACTCATGTTTGTCCTCATAGTCATGTGTAGAACCTATTAATCCATGTTTGGGTAAGTATGGGTCCATCTAGTTCATCTTATACACTACAAGTGAGTTTCCACAATGTGGAGTCACAGAGGTACATTTCGGACTCCTTACCTCTTCCGGTTCCCAAATTAGGTCCATTTGATGTTCCTCCCTTGGATTGAGACCGTTTCACTCATGTTTGTCCTCATAGTCATGTGTAGAACCTATTAATCCATGTTTGGGTAAGTATGGGTCCATCTAGTTCATCTTATACACTACAAGTGAGTTTCCACAATGTGGAGTCACAGAGGTACATTTCGGACTCCTTACCTCTTCCGGTTCCCAAATTAGGTCCATTTGATGTTCCTCCCTTGGATTGAGACCGTTTCACTCATGTTTGTCCTCATAGTCATGTGTAGAACCTATTAATCCATGTTTGGGTAAGTATGGGTCCATCTAGTTCATCTTATACACTACAAGTGAGTTTCCACAATGTGGAGTCACAGAGGTACATTTCGGACTCCTTACCTCTTCCGGTTCCCAAATTAGGTCCATTTGATGTTCCTCCCTTGGATTGAGACCGTTTCACTCATGTTTGTCCTCATAGTCATGTGTAGAACCTATTAATCCATGTTTGGGTAAGTATGGGTCCATCTAGTTCATCTTATACACTACAAGTGAGTTTCCACAATGTGGAGTCACAGAGGTACATTTCGGACTCCTTACCTCTTCCGGTTCCCAAATTAGGTCCATTTGATGTTCCTCCCTTGGATTGAGACCGTTTCACTCATGTTTGTCCTCATAGTCATGTGTAGAACCTATTAATCCATGTTTGGGTAAGTATGGGTCCATCTAGTTCATCTTATACACTACAAGTGAGTTTCCACAATGTGGAGTCACAGAGGTACATTTCGGACTCCTTACCTCTTCCGGTTCCCAAATTAGGTCCATTTGATGTTCCTCCCTTGGATTGAGACCGTTTCACTCATGTTTGTCCTCATAGTCATGTGTAGAACCTATTAATCCATGTTTGGGTAAGTATGGGTCCATCTAGTTCATCTTATACACTACAAGTGAGTTTCCACAATGTGGAGTCACAGAGGTACATTTCGGACTCCTTACCTCTTCCGGTTCCCAAATTAGGTCCATTTGATGTTCCTCCCTTGGATTGAGACCGTTTCACTCATGTTTGTCCTCATAGTCATGTGTAGAACCTATTAATCCATGTTTGGGTAAGTATGGGTCCATCTAGTTCATCTTATACACTACAAGTGAGTTTCCACAATGTGGAGTCACAGAGGTACATTTCGGACTCCTTACCTCTTCCGGTTCCCAAATTAGGTCCATTTGATGTTCCTCCCTTGGATTGAGACCGTTTCACTCATGTTTGTCCTCATAGTCATGTGTAGAACCTATTAATCCATGTTTGGGTAAGTATGGGTCCATCTAGTTCATCTTATACACTACAAGTGAGTTTCCACAATGTGGAGTCACAGAGGTACATTTCGGACTCCTTACCTCTTCCGGTTCCCAAATTAGGTCCATTTGATGTTCCTCCCTTGGATTGAGACCGTTTCACTCATGTTTGTCCTCATAGTCATGTGTAGAACCTATTAATCCATGTTTGGGTAAGTATGGGTCCATCTAGTTCATCTTATACACTACAAGTGAGTTTCCACAATGTGGAGTCACAGAGGTACATTTCGGACTCCTTACCTCTTCCGGTTCCCAAATTAGGTCCATTTGATGTTCCTCCCTTGGATTGAGACCGTTTCACTCATGTTTGTCCTCATAGTCATGTGTAGAACCTATTAATCCATGTTTGGGTAAGTATGGGTCCATCTAGTTCATCTTATACACTACAAGTGAGTTTCCACAATGTGGAGTCACAGAGGTACATTTCGGACTCCTTACCTCTTCCGGTTCCCAAATTAGGTCCATTTGATGTTCCTCCCTTGGATTGAGACCGTTTCACTCATGTTTGTCCTCATAGTCATGTGTAGAACCTATTAATCCATGTTTGGGTAAGTATGGGTCCATCTAGTTCATCTTATACACTACAAGTGAGTTTCCACAATGTGGAGTCACAGAGGTACATTTCGGACTCCTTACCTCTTCCGGTTCCCAAATTAGGTCCATTTGATGTTCCTCCCTTGGATTGAGACCGTTTCACTCATGTTTGTCCTCATAGTCATGTGTAGAACCTATTAATCCATGTTTGGGTAAGTATGGGTCCATCTAGTTCATCTTATACACTACAAGTGAGTTTCCACAATGTGGAGTCACAGAGGTACATTTCGGACTCCTTACCTCTTCCGGTTCCCAAATTAGGTCCATTTGATGTTCCTCCCTTGGATTGAGACCGTTTCACTCATGTTTGTCCTCATAGTCATGTGTAGAACCTATTAATCCATGTTTGGGTAAGTATGGGTCCATCTAGTTCATCTTATACACTACAAGTGAGTTTCCACAATGTGGAGTCACAGAGGTACATTTCGGACTCCTTACCTCTTCCGGTTCCCAAATTAGGTCCATTTGATGTTCCTCCCTTGGATTGAGACCGTTTCACTCATGTTTGTCCTCATAGTCATGTGTAGAACCTATTAATCCATGTTTGGGTAAGTATGGGTCCATCTAGTTCATCTTATACACTACAAGTGAGTTTCCACAATGTGGAGTCACAGAGGTACATTTCGGACTCCTTACCTCTTCCGGTTCCCAAATTAGGTCCATTTGATGTTCCTCCCTTGGATTGAGACCGTTTCACTCATGTTTGTCCTCATAGTCATGTGTAGAACCTATTAATCCATGTTTGGGTAAGTATGGGTCCATCTAGTTCATCTTATACACTACAAGTGAGTTTCCACAATGTGGAGTCACAGAGGTACATTTCGGACTCCTTACCTCTTCCGGTTCCCAAATTAGGTCCATTTGATGTTCCTCCCTTGGATTGAGACCGTTTCACTCATGTTTGTCCTCATAGTCATGTGTAGAACCTATTAATCCATGTTTGGGTAAGTATGGGTCCATCTAGTTCATCTTATACACTACAAGTGAGTTTCCACAATGTGGAGTCACAGAGGTACATTTCGGACTCCTTACCTCTTCCGGTTCCCAAATTAGGTCCATTTGATGTTCCTCCCTTGGATTGAGACCGTTTCACTCATGTTTGTCCTCATAGTCATGTGTAGAACCTATTAATCCATGTTTGGGTAAGTATGGGTCCATCTAGTTCATCTTATACACTACAAGTGAGTTTCCACAATGTGGAGTCACAGAGGTACATTTCGGACTCCTTACCTCTTCCGGTTCCCAAATTAGGTCCATTTGATGTTCCTCCCTTGGATTGAGACCGTTTCACTCATGTTTGTCCTCATAGTCATGTGTAGAACCTATTAATCCATGTTTGGGTAAGTATGGGTCCATCTAGTTCATCTTATACACTACAAGTGAGTTTCCACAATGTGGAGTCACAGAGGTACATTTCGGACTCCTTACCTCTTCCGGTTCCCAAATTAGGTCCATTTGATGTTCCTCCCTTGGATTGAGACCGTTTCACTCATGTTTGTCCTCATAGTCATGTGTAGAACCTATTAATCCATGTTTGGGTAAGTATGGGTCCATCTAGTTCATCTTATACACTACAAGTGAGTTTCCACAATGTGGAGTCACAGAGGTACATTTCGGACTCCTTACCTCTTCCGGTTCCCAAATTAGGTCCATTTGATGTTCCTCCCTTGGATTGAGACCGTTTCACTCATGTTTGTCCTCATAGTCATGTGTAGAACCTATTAATCCATGTTTGGGTAAGTATGGGTCCATCTAGTTCATCTTATACACTACAAGTGAGTTTCCACAATGTGGAGTCACAGAGGTACATTTCGGACTCCTTACCTCTTCCGGTTCCCAAATTAGGTCCATTTGATGTTCCTCCCTTGGATTGAGACCGTTTCACTCATGTTTGTCCTCATAGTCATGTGTAGAACCTATTAATCCATGTTTGGGTAAGTATGGGTCCATCTAGTTCATCTTATACACTACAAGTGAGTTTCCACAATGTGGAGTCACAGAGGTACATTTCGGACTCCTTACCTCTTCCGGTTCCCAAATTAGGTCCATTTGATGTTCCTCCCTTGGATTGAGACCGTTTCACTCATGTTTGTCCTCATAGTCATGTGTAGAACCTATTAATCCATGTTTGGGTAAGTATGGGTCCATCTAGTTCATCTTATACACTACAAGTGAGTTTCCACAATGTGGAGTCACAGAGGTACATTTCGGACTCCTTACCTCTTCCGGTTCCCAAATTAGGTCCATTTGATGTTCCTCCCTTGGATTGAGACCGTTTCACTCATGTTTGTCCTCATAGTCATGTGTAGAACCTATTAATCCATGTTTGGGTAAGTATGGGTCCATCTAGTTCATCTTATACACTACAAGTGAGTTTCCACAATGTGGAGTCACAGAGGTACATTTCGGACTCCTTACCTCTTCCGGTTCCCAAATTAGGTCCATTTGATGTTCCTCCCTTGGATTGAGACCGTTTCACTCATGTTTGTCCTCATAGTCATGTGTAGAACCTATTAATCCATGTTTGGGTAAGTATGGGTCCATCTAGTTCATCTTATACACTACAAGTGAGTTTCCACAATGTGGAGTCACAGAGGTACATTTCGGACTCCTTACCTCTTCCGGTTCCCAAATTAGGTCCATTTGATGTTCCTCCCTTGGATTGAGACCGTTTCACTCATGTTTGTCCTCATAGTCATGTGTAGAACCTATTAATCCATGTTTGGGTAAGTATGGGTCCATCTAGTTCATCTTATACACTACAAGTGAGTTTCCACAATGTGGAGTCACAGAGGTACATTTCGGACTCCTTACCTCTTCCGGTTCCCAAATTAGGTCCATTTGATGTTCCTCCCTTGGATTGAGACCGTTTCACTCATGTTTGTCCTCATAGTCATGTGTAGAACCTATTAATCCATGTTTGGGTAAGTATGGGTCCATCTAGTTCATCTTATACACTACAAGTGAGTTTCCACAATGTGGAGTCACAGAGGTACATTTCGGACTCCTTACCTCTTCCGGTTCCCAAATTAGGTCCATTTGATGTTCCTCCCTTGGATTGAGACCGTTTCACTCATGTTTGTCCTCATAGTCATGTGTAGAACCTATTAATCCATGTTTGGGTAAGTATGGGTCCATCTAGTTCATCTTATACACTACAAGTGAGTTTCCACAATGTGGAGTCACAGAGGTACATTTCGGACTCCTTACCTCTTCCGGTTCCCAAATTAGGTCCATTTGATGTTCCTCCCTTGGATTGAGACCGTTTCACTCATGTTTGTCCTCATAGTCATGTGTAGAACCTATTAATCCATGTTTGGGTAAGTATGGGTCCATCTAGTTCATCTTATACACTACAAGTGAGTTTCCACAATGTGGAGTCACAGAGGTACATTTCGGACTCCTTACCTCTTCCGGTTCCCAAATTAGGTCCATTTGATGTTCCTCCCTTGGATTGAGACCGTTTCACTCATGTTTGTCCTCATAGTCATGTGTAGAACCTATTAATCCATGTTTGGGTAAGTATGGGTCCATCTAGTTCATCTTATACACTACAAGTGAGTTTCCACAATGTGGAGTCACAGAGGTACATTTCGGACTCCTTACCTCTTCCGGTTCCCAAATTAGGTCC
>CACVBM020000438.1:0-13619 GCA_902728155.2 Microthlaspi erraticum | reverse complement strand
TTTCCACAATGTGGAGGCACAGAGGTACATTTCGGACTCCTTACCTCTTCCGGTTCCCAAATTTGGTCCATTTGATGTTCCTCCCTTGGATTGAGACCGTTTCACTCATGTTTGTCCTCATAGTCATGTGTAGAACCTATTAATCCATGTTTTGGTAAGTATGGGTCCATCTAGTTCATCTTATACACTACAAGTGAGTTTCCACAATGTGGAGGCACAAAGGTACATTTCGGACTCCTTACCTCTTCCGGTTCCCAAATTTGGTCCATTTGATGTTCCTCCCTTGGATTGAGACCGTTTCACTCATGTTTGTCCTCATAGTCATGTGTAGAAGCTATTAATCCATGTTTTGGTAAGTATGGGTCCATCTAGTTCATCTTATACACTACAAGTGAGTTTCCACAATGTGGAGGCACAGAGGTACATTTCGGACTCCTTACCTCTTCCGGTTCCCAAATTTGGTCCATTTGATGTTCCTCCCTTGGATTGAGACCGTTTCACTCATGTTTGTCCTCATAGTCATGTGTAGAAGCTATTAATCCATGTTTTGGTAAGTATGGGTCCATCTAGTTCATCTTATACACTACAAGTGAGTTTCCACAATGTGGAGGCACAGAGGTACATTTCGGACTCCTTACCTCTTCCGGTTCCCAAATTTGGTCCATTTGATGTTCCTCCCTTGGATTGAGACCGTTTCACTCATGTTTGTCCTCATAGTCATGTGTAGAAGCTATTAATCCATGTTTTGGTAAGTATGGGTCCATCTAGTTCATCTTATACACTACAAGTGAGTTTCCACAATGTGGAGGCACAGAGGTACATTTCGGACTCCTTACCTCTTCCGGTTCCCAAATTTGGTCCATTTGATGTTCCTCCCTTGGATTGAGACCGTTTCACTCATGTTTGTCCTCATAGTCATGTGTAGAAGCTATTAATCCATGTTTGGTAAGTATGGGTCCATCTAGTTCATCTTATACACTACAAGTGAGTTTCCACAATGTGGAGGCACAGAGGTACATTTCGGACTCCTTACCTCTTCCGGTTCCCAAATTTGGTCCATTTGATGTTCCTCCCTTGGATTGAGACCGTTTCACTCATGTTTGTCCTCATAGTCATGTGTAGAAGCTATTAATCCATGTTTTGGTAAGTATGGGTCCATCTAGTTCATCTTATACACTACAAGTGAGTTTCCACAATGTGGAGGCACAGAGGTACATTTCGGACTCCTTACCTCTTCCGGTTCCCAAATTTGGTCCATTTGATGTTCCTCCCTTGGATTGAGACCGTTTCACTCATGTTTGTCCTCATAGTCATGTGTAGAACCTATTAATCCATGTTTTGGTAAGTATGGGTCCATCTAGTTCATCTTATACACTACAAGTGAGTTTCCACAATGTGGAGGCACAGAGGTACATTTCGGACTCCTTACCTCTTCCGGTTCCCAAATTTGGTCCATTTGATGTTCCTCCCTTGGATTGAGACCGTTTCACTCATGTTTGTCCTCATAGTCATGTGTAGAACCTATTAATCCATGTTTGGTAAGTATGGGTCCATCTAGTTCATCTTATACACTACAAGTGAGTTTCCACAATGTGGAGGCACAGAGGTACATTTCGGACTCCTTACCTCTTCCGGTTCCCAAATTTGGTCCATTTGATGTTCCTCCCTTGGATTGAGACCGTTTCACTCATGTTTGTCCTCATAGTCATGTGTAGAAGCTATTAATCCATGTTTTGGTAAGTATGGGTCCATCTAGTTCATCTTATACACTACAAGTGAGTTTCCACAATGTGGAGGCACAGAGGTACATTTCGGACTCCTTACCTCTTCCGGTTCCCAAATTTGGTCCATTTGATGTTCCTCCCTTGGATTGAGACCGTTTCACTCATGTTTGTCCTCATAGTCATGTGTAGAACCTATTAATCCATGTTTTGGTAAGTATGGGTCCATCTAGTTCATCTTATACACTACAAGTGAGTTTCCACAATGTGGAGGCACAGAGGTACATTTCGGACTCCTTACCTCTTCCGGTTCCCAAATTTGGTCCATTTGATGTTCCTCCCTTGGATTGAGACCGTTTCACTCATGTTTGTCCTCATAGTCATGTGTAGAAGCTATTAATCCATGTTTGGTAAGTATGGGTCCATCTAGTTCATCTTATACACTACAAGTGAGTTTCCACAATGTGGAGGCACAGAGGTACATTTCGGACTCCTTACCTCTTCCGGTTCCCAAATTTGGTCCATTTGATGTTCCTCCCTTGGATTGAGACCGTTTCACTCATGTTTGTCCTCATAGTCATGTGTAGAAGCTATTAATCCATGTTTGGTAAGTATGGGTCCATCTAGTTCATCTTATACACTACAAGTGAGTTTCCACAATGTGGAGTCACAGAGGTACATTTCGGACTCCTTACCTCTTCCGGTTCCCAAATTAGGTCCATTTGATGTTCCTCCCTTGGATTGAGACCGTTTCACTCATGTTTGTCCTCATAGTCATGTGTAGAACCTATTAATCCATGTTTGGTAAGTATGGGTCCATCTAGTTCATCTTATACACTACAAGTGAGTTTCCACAATGTGGAGTCACAGAGGTACATTTCGGACTCCTTACCTCTTCCGGTTCCCAAATTAGGTCCATTTGATGTTCCTCCCTTGGATTGAGACCGTTTCACTCATGTTTGTCCTCATAGTCATGTGTAGAACCTATTAATCCATGTTTGGTAAGTATGGGTCCATCTAGTTCATCTTATACACTACAAGTGAGTTTCCACAATGTGGAGTCACAGAGGTACATTTCGGACTCCTTACCTCTTCCGGTTCCCAAATTAGGTCCATTTGATGTTCCTCCCTTGGATTGAGACCGTTTCACTCATGTTTGTCCTCATAGTCATGTGTAGAACCTATTAATCCATGTTTGGTAAGTATGGGTCCATCTAGTTCATCTTATACACTACAAGTGAGTTTCCACAATGTGGAGTCACAGAGGTACATTTCGGACTCCTTACCTCTTCCGGTTCCCAAATTAGGTCCATTTGATGTTCCTCCCTTGGATTGAGACCGTTTCACTCATGTTTGTCCTCATAGTCATGTGTAGAACCTATTAATCCATGTTTGGTAAGTATGGGTCCATCTAGTTCATCTTATACACTACAAGTGAGTTTCCACAATGTGGAGTCACAGAGGTACATTTCGGACTCCTTACCTCTTCCGGTTCCCAAATTAGGTCCATTTGATGTTCCTCCCTTGGATTGAGACCGTTTCACTCATGTTTGTCCTCATAGTCATGTGTAGAACCTATTAATCCATGTTTGGATAAGTATGGGTCCATCTAGTTCATCTTATACACTACAAGTGAGTTTCCACAATGTGGAGTCACAGAGGTACATTTCGGACTCCTTACCTCTTCCGGTTCCCAAATTAGGTCCATTTGATGTTCCTCCCTTGGATTGAGACCGTTTCACTCATGTTTGTCCTCATAGTCATGTGTAGAACCTATTAATCCATGTTTGGTAAGTATGGGTCCATCTAGTTCATCTTATACACTACAAGTGAGTTTCCACAATGTGGAGTCACAGAGGTACATTTCGGACTCCTTACCTCTTCCGGTTCCCAAATTAGGTCCATTTGATGTTCCTCCCTTGGATTGAGACCGTTTCACTCATGTTTGTCCTCATAGTCATGTGTAGAACCTATTAATCCATGTTTGGTAAGTATGGGTCCATCTAGTTCATCTTATACACTACAAGTGAGTTTCCACAATGTGGAGTCACAGAGGTACATTTCGGACTCCTTACCTCTTCCGGTTCCCAAATTAGGTCCATTTGATGTTCCTCCCTTGGATTGAGACCGTTTCACTCATGTTTGTCCTCATAGTCATGTGTAGAACCTATTAATCCATGTTTGGTAAGTATGGGTCCATCTAGTTCATCTTATACACTACAAGTGAGTTTCCACAATGTGGAGTCACAGAGGTACATTTCGGACTCCTTACCTCTTCCGGTTCCCAAATTAGGTCCATTTGATGTTCCTCCCTTGGATTGAGACCGTTTCACTCATGTTTGTCCTCATAGTCATGTGTAGAACCTATTAATCCATGTTTGGATAAGTATGGGTCCATCTAGTTCATCTTATACACTACAAGTGAGTTTCCACAATGTGGAGTCACAGAGGTACATTTCGGACTCCTTACCTCTTCCGGTTCCCAAATTAGGTCCATTTGATGTTCCTCCCTTGGATTGAGACCGTTTCACTCATGTTTGTCCTCATAGTCATGTGTAGAACCTATTAATCCATGTTTGGATAAGTATGGGTCCATCTAGTTCATCTTATACACTACAAGTGAGTTTCCACAATGTGGAGTCACAGAGGTACATTTCGGACTCCTTACCTCTTCCGGTTCCCAAATTAGGTCCATTTGATGTTCCTCCCTTGGATTGAGACCGTTTCACTCATGTTTGTCCTCATAGTCATGTGTAGAACCTATTAATCCATGTTTGGTAAGTATGGGTCCATCTAGTTCATCTTATACACTACAAGTGAGTTTCCACAATGTGGAGTCACAGAGGTACATTTCGGACTCCTTACCTCTTCCGGTTCCCAAATTAGGTCCATTTGATGTTCCTCCCTTGGATTGAGACCGTTTCACTCATGTTTGTCCTCATAGTCATGTGTAGAACCTATTAATCCATGTTTGGATAAGTATGGGTCCATCTAGTTCATCTTATACACTACAAGTGAGTTTCCACAATGTGGAGTCACAGAGGTACATTTCGGACTCCTTACCTCTTCCGGTTCCCAAATTAGGTCCATTTGATGTTCCTCCCTTGGATTGAGACCGTTTCACTCATGTTTGTCCTCATAGTCATGTGTAGAACCTATTAATCCATGTTTGGTAAGTATGGGTCCATCTAGTTCATCTTATACACTACAAGTGAGTTTCCACAATGTGGAGTCACAGAGGTACATTTCGGACTCCTTACCTCTTCCGGTTCCCAAATTAGGTCCATTTGATGTTCCTCCCTTGGATTGAGACCGTTTCACTCATGTTTGTCCTCATAGTCATGTGTAGAACCTATTAATCCATGTTTGGTAAGTATGGGTCCATCTAGTTCATCTTATACACTACAAGTGAGTTTCCACAATGTGGAGTCACAGAGGTACATTTCGGACTCCTTACCTCTTCCGGTTCCCAAATTAGGTCCATTTGATGTTCCTCCCTTGGATTGAGACCGTTTCACTCATGTTTGTCCTCATAGTCATGTGTAGAACCTATTAATCCATGTTTGGTAAGTATGGGTCCATCTAGTTCATCTTATACACTACAAGTGAGTTTCCACAATGTGGAGTCACAGAGGTACATTTCGGACTCCTTACCTCTTCCGGTTCCCAAATTAGGTCCATTTGATGTTCCTCCCTTGGATTGAGACCGTTTCACTCATGTTTGTCCTCATAGTCATGTGTAGAACCTATTAATCCATGTTTGGTAAGTATGGGTCCATCTAGTTCATCTTATACACTACAAGTGAGTTTCCACAATGTGGAGTCACAGAGGTACATTTCGGACTCCTTACCTCTTCCGGTTCCCAAATTAGGTCCATTTGATGTTCCTCCCTTGGATTGAGACCGTTTCACTCATGTTTGTCCTCATAGTCATGTGTAGAACCTATTAATCCATGTTTGGTAAGTATGGGTCCATCTAGTTCATCTTATACACTACAAGTGAGTTTCCACAATGTGGAGTCACAGAGGTACATTTCGGACTCCTTACCTCTTCCGGTTCCCAAATTAGGTCCATTTGATGTTCCTCCCTTGGATTGAGACCGTTTCACTCATGTTTGTCCTCATAGTCATGTGTAGAACCTATTAATCCATGTTTGGTAAGTATGGGTCCATCTAGTTCATCTTATACACTACAAGTGAGTTTCCACAATGTGGAGTCACAGAGGTACATTTCGGACTCCTTACCTCTTCCGGTTCCCAAATTAGGTCCATTTGATGTTCCTCCCTTGGATTGAGACCGTTTCACTCATGTTTGTCCTCATAGTCATGTGTAGAACCTATTAATCCATGTTTGGTAAGTATGGGTCCATCTAGTTCATCTTATACACTACAAGTGAGTTTCCACAATGTGGAGTCACAGAGGTACATTTCGGACTCCTTACCTCTTCCGGTTCCCAAATTAGGTCCATTTGATGTTCCTCCCTTGGATTGAGACCGTTTCACTCATGTTTGTCCTCATAGTCATGTGTAGAACCTATTAATCCATGTTTGGTAAGTATGGGTCCATCTAGTTCATCTTATACACTACAAGTGAGTTTCCACAATGTGGAGTCACAGAGGTACATTTCGGACTCCTTACCTCTTCCGGTTCCCAAATTAGGTCCATTTGATGTTCCTCCCTTGGATTGAGACCGTTTCACTCATGTTTGTCCTCATAGTCATGTGTAGAACCTATTAATCCATGTTTGGTAAGTATGGGTCCATCTAGTTCATCTTATACACTACAAGTGAGTTTCCACAATGTGGAGTCACAGAGGTACATTTCGGACTCCTTACCTCTTCCGGTTCCCAAATTAGGTCCATTTGATGTTCCTCCCTTGGATTGAGACCGTTTCACTCATGTTTGTCCTCATAGTCATGTGTAGAACCTATTAATCCATGTTTGGTAAGTATGGGTCCATCTAGTTCATCTTATACACTACAAGTGAGTTTCCACAATGTGGAGTCACAGAGGTACATTTCGGACTCCTTACCTCTTCCGGTTCCCAAATTAGGTCCATTTGATGTTCCTCCCTTGGATTGAGACCGTTTCACTCATGTTTGTCCTCATAGTCATGTGTAGAACCTATTAATCCATGTTTGGATAAGTATGGGTCCATCTAGTTCATCTTATACACTACAAGTGAGTTTCCACAATGTGGAGTCACAGAGGTACATTTCGGACTCCTTACCTCTTCCGGTTCCCAAATTAGGTCCATTTGATGTTCCTCCCTTGGATTGAGACCGTTTCACTCATGTTTGTCCTCATAGTCATGTGTAGAACCTATTAATCCATGTTTGGTAAGTATGGGTCCATCTAGTTCATCTTATACACTACAAGTGAGTTTCCACAATGTGGAGTCACAGAGGTACATTTCGGACTCCTTACCTCTTCCGGTTCCCAAATTAGGTCCATTTGATGTTCCTCCCTTGGATTGAGACCGTTTCACTCATGTTTGTCCTCATAGTCATGTGTAGAACCTATTAATCCATGTTTGGTAAGTATGGGTCCATCTAGTTCATCTTATACACTACAAGTGAGTTTCCACAATGTGGAGTCACAGAGGTACATTTCGGACTCCTTACCTCTTCCGGTTCCCAAATTAGGTCCATTTGATGTTCCTCCCTTGGATTGAGACCGTTTCACTCATGTTTGTCCTCATAGTCATGTGTAGAACCTATTAATCCATGTTTGGTAAGTATGGGTCCATCTAGTTCATCTTATACACTACAAGTGAGTTTCCACAATGTGGAGTCACAGAGGTACATTTCGGACTCCTTACCTCTTCCGGTTCCCAAATTAGGTCCATTTGATGTTCCTCCCTTGGATTGAGACCGTTTCACTCATGTTTGTCCTCATAGTCATGTGTAGAACCTATTAATCCATGTTTGGTAAGTATGGGTCCATCTAGTTCATCTTATACACTACAAGTGAGTTTCCACAATGTGGAGTCACAGAGGTACATTTCGGACTCCTTACCTCTTCCGGTTCCCAAATTAGGTCCATTTGATGTTCCTCCCTTGGATTGAGACCGTTTCACTCATGTTTGTCCTCATAGTCATGTGTAGAACCTATTAATCCATGTTTGGTAAGTATGGGTCCATCTAGTTCATCTTATACACTACAAGTGAGTTTCCACAATGTGGAGTCACAGAGGTACATTTCGGACTCCTTACCTCTTCCGGTTCCCAAATTAGGTCCATTTGATGTTCCTCCCTTGGATTGAGACCGTTTCACTCATGTTTGTCCTCATAGTCATGTGTAGAACCTATTAATCCATGTTTGGATAAGTATGGGTCCATCTAGTTCATCTTATACACTACAAGTGAGTTTCCACAATGTGGAGTCACAGAGGTACATTTCGGACTCCTTACCTCTTCCGGTTCCCAAATTAGGTCCATTTGATGTTCCTCCCTTGGATTGAGACCGTTTCACTCATGTTTGTCCTCATAGTCATGTGTAGAACCTATTAATCCATGTTTGGTAAGTATGGGTCCATCTAGTTCATCTTATACACTACAAGTGAGTTTCCACAATGTGGAGTCACAGAGGTACATTTCGGACTCCTTACCTCTTCCGGTTCCCAAATTAGGTCCATTTGATGTTCCTCCCTTGGATTGAGACCGTTTCACTCATGTTTGTCCTCATAGTCATGTGTAGAACCTATTAATCCATGTTTGGTAAGTATGGGTCCATCTAGTTCATCTTATACACTACAAGTGAGTTTCCACAATGTGGAGTCACAGAGGTACATTTCGGACTCCTTACCTCTTCCGGTTCCCAAATTAGGTCCATTTGATGTTCCTCCCTTGGATTGAGACCGTTTCACTCATGTTTGTCCTCATAGTCATGTGTAGAACCTATTAATCCATGTTTGGTAAGTATGGGTCCATCTAGTTCATCTTATACACTACAAGTGAGTTTCCACAATGTGGAGTCACAGAGGTACATTTCGGACTCCTTACCTCTTCCGGTTCCCAAATTAGGTCCATTTGATGTTCCTCCCTTGGATTGAGACCGTTTCACTCATGTTTGTCCTCATAGTCATGTGTAGAACCTATTAATCCATGTTTGGTAAGTATGGGTCCATCTAGTTCATCTTATACACTACAAGTGAGTTTCCACAATGTGGAGTCACAGAGGTACATTTCGGACTCCTTACCTCTTCCGGTTCCCAAATTAGGTCCATTTGATGTTCCTCCCTTGGATTGAGACCGTTTCACTCATGTTTGTCCTCATAGTCATGTGTAGAACCTATTAATCCATGTTTGGTAAGTATGGGTCCATCTAGTTCATCTTATACACTACAAGTGAGTTTCCACAATGTGGAGTCACAGAGGTACATTTCGGACTCCTTACCTCTTCCGGTTCCCAAATTAGGTCCATTTGATGTTCCTCCCTTGGATTGAGACCGTTTCACTCATGTTTGTCCTCATAGTCATGTGTAGAACCTATTAATCCATGTTTGGTAAGTATGGGTCCATCTAGTTCATCTTATACACTACAAGTGAGTTTCCACAATGTGGAGTCACAGAGGTACATTTCGGACTCCTTACCTCTTCCGGTTCCCAAATTAGGTCCATTTGATGTTCCTCCCTTGGATTGAGACCGTTTCACTCATGTTTGTCCTCATAGTCATGTGTAGAACCTATTAATCCATGTTTGGTAAGTATGGGTCCATCTAGTTCATCTTATACACTACAAGTGAGTTTCCACAATGTGGAGTCACAGAGGTACATTTCGGACTCCTTACCTCTTCCGGTTCCCAAATTAGGTCCATTTGATGTTCCTCCCTTGGATTGAGACCGTTTCACTCATGTTTGTCCTCATAGTCATGTGTAGAACCTATTAATCCATGTTTGGTAAGTATGGGTCCATCTAGTTCATCTTATACACTACAAGTGAGTTTCCACAATGTGGAGTCACAGAGGTACATTTCGGACTCCTTACCTCTTCCGGTTCCCAAATTAGGTCCATTTGATGTTCCTCCCTTGGATTGAGACCGTTTCACTCATGTTTGTCCTCATAGTCATGTGTAGAACCTATTAATCCATGTTTGGTAAGTATGGGTCCATCTAGTTCATCTTATACACTACAAGTGAGTTTCCACAATGTGGAGTCACAGAGGTACATTTCGGACTCCTTACCTCTTCCGGTTCCCAAATTAGGTCCATTTGATGTTCCTCCCTTGGATTGAGACCGTTTCACTCATGTTTGTCCTCATAGTCATGTGTAGAACCTATTAATCCATGTTTGGTAAGTATGGGTCCATCTAGTTCATCTTATACACTACAAGTGAGTTTCCACAATGTGGAGTCACAGAGGTACATTTCGGACTCCTTACCTCTTCCGGTTCCCAAATTAGGTCCATTTGATGTTCCTCCCTTGGATTGAGACCGTTTCACTCATGTTTGTCCTCATAGTCATGTGTAGAACCTATTAATCCATGTTTGGTAAGTATGGGTCCATCTAGTTCATCTTATACACTACAAGTGAGTTTCCACAATGTGGAGTCACAGAGGTACATTTCGGACTCCTTACCTCTTCCGGTTCCCAAATTAGGTCCATTTGATGTTCCTCCCTTGGATTGAGACCGTTTCACTCATGTTTGTCCTCATAGTCATGTGTAGAACCTATTAATCCATGTTTGGTAAGTATGGGTCCATCTAGTTCATCTTATACACTACAAGTGAGTTTCCACAATGTGGAGTCACAGAGGTACATTTCGGACTCCTTACCTCTTCCGGTTCCCAAATTAGGTCCATTTGATGTTCCTCCCTTGGATTGAGACCGTTTCACTCATGTTTGTCCTCATAGTCATGTGTAGAACCTATTAATCCATGTTTGGTAAGTATGGGTCCATCTAGTTCATCTTATACACTACAAGTGAGTTTCCACAATGTGGAGTCACAGAGGTACATTTCGGACTCCTTACCTCTTCCGGTTCCCAAATTAGGTCCATTTGATGTTCCTCCCTTGGATTGAGACCGTTTCACTCATGTTTGTCCTCATAGTCATGTGTAGAACCTATTAATCCATGTTTGGTAAGTATGGGTCCATCTAGTTCATCTTATACACTACAAGTGAGTTTCCACAATGTGGAGTCACAGAGGTACATTTCGGACTCCTTACCTCTTCCGGTTCCCAAATTAGGTCCATTTGATGTTCCTCCCTTGGATTGAGACCGTTTCACTCATGTTTGTCCTCATAGTCATGTGTAGAACCTATTAATCCATGTTTGGTAAGTATGGGTCCATCTAGTTCATCTTATACACTACAAGTGAGTTTCCACAATGTGGAGTCACAGAGGTACATTTCGGACTCCTTACCTCTTCCGGTTCCCAAATTAGGTCCATTTGATGTTCCTCCCTTGGATTGAGACCGTTTCACTCATGTTTGTCCTCATAGTCATGTGTAGAACCTATTAATCCATGTTTGGTAAGTATGGGTCCATCTAGTTCATCTTATACACTACAAGTGAGTTTCCACAATGTGGAGTCACAGAGGTACATTTCGGACTCCTTACCTCTTCCGGTTCCCAAATTAGGTCCATTTGATGTTCCTCCCTTGGATTGAGACCGTTTCACTCATGTTTGTCCTCATAGTCATGTGTAGAACCTATTAATCCATGTTTGGTAAGTATGGGTCCATCTAGTTCATCTTATACACTACAAGTGAGTTTCCACAATGTGGAGTCACAGAGGTACATTTCGGACTCCTTACCTCTTCCGGTTCCCAAATTAGGTCCATTTGATGTTCCTCCCTTGGATTGAGACCGTTTCACTCATGTTTGTCCTCATAGTCATGTGTAGAACCTATTAATCCATGTTTGGTAAGTATGGGTCCATCTAGTTCATCTTATACACTACAAGTGAGTTTCCACAATGTGGAGTCACAGAGGTACATTTCGGACTCCTTACCTCTTCCGGTTCCCAAATTAGGTCCATTTGATGTTCCTCCCTTGGATTGAGACCGTTTCACTCATGTTTGTCCTCATAGTCATGTGTAGAACCTATTAATCCATGTTTGGTAAGTATGGGTCCATCTAGTTCATCTTATACACTACAAGTGAGTTTCCACAATGTGGAGTCACAGAGGTACATTTCGGACTCCTTACCTCTTCCGGTTCCCAAATTAGGTCCATTTGATGTTCCTCCCTTGGATTGAGACCGTTTCACTCATGTTTGTCCTCATAGTCATGTGTAGAACCTATTAATCCATGTTTGGGTAAGTATGGGTCCATCTAGTTCATCTTATACACTACAAGTGAGTTTCCACAATGTGGAGTCACAGAGGTACATTTCGGACTCCTTACCTCTTCCGGTTCCCAAATTAGGTCCATTTGATGTTCCTCCCTTGGATTGAGACCGTTTCACTCATGTTTGTCCTCATAGTCATGTGTAGAACCTATTAATCCATGTTTGGTAAGTATGGGTCCATCTAGTTCATCTTATACACTACAAGTGAGTTTCCACAATGTGGAGTCACAGAGGTACATTTCGGACTCCTTACCTCTTCCGGTTCCCAAATTAGGTCCATTTGATGTTCCTCCCTTGGATTGAGACCGTTTCACTCATGTTTGTCCTCATAGTCATGTGTAGAACCTATTAATCCATGTTTGGGTAAGTATGGGTCCATCTAGTTCATCTTATACACTACAAGTGAGTTTCCACAATGTGGAGTCACAGAGGTACATTTCGGACTCCTTACCTCTTCCGGTTCCCAAATTAGGTCCATTTGATGTTCCTCCCTTGGATTGAGACCGTTTCACTCATGTTTGTCCTCATAGTCATGTGTAGAACCTATTAATCCATGTTTGGTAAGTATGGGTCCATCTAGTTCATCTTATACACTACAAGTGAGTTTCCACAATGTGGAGTCACAGAGGTACATTTCGGACTCCTTACCTCTTCCGGTTCCCAAATTAGGTCCATTTGATGTTCCTCCCTTGGATTGAGACCGTTTCACTCATGTTTGTCCTCATAGTCATGTGTAGAACCTATTAATCCATGTTTGGTAAGTATGGGTCCATCTAGTTCATCTTATACACTACAAGTGAGTTTCCACAATGTGGAGTCACAGAGGTACATTTCGGACTCCTTACCTCTTCCGGTTCCCAAATTAGGTCCATTTGATGTTCCTCCCTTGGATTGAGACCGTTTCACTCATGTTTGTCCTCATAGTCATGTGTAGAACCTATTAATCCATGTTTGGTAAGTATGGGTCCATCTAGTTCATCTTATACACTACAAGTGAGTTTCCACAATGTGGAGTCACAGAGGTACATTTCGGACTCCTTACCTCTTCCGGTTCCCAAATTAGGTCCATTTGATGTTCCTCCCTTGGATTGAGACCGTTTCACTCATGTTTGTCCTCATAGTCATGTGTAGAACCTATTAATCCATGTTTGGGTAAGTATGGGTCCATCTAGTTCATCTTATACACTACAAGTGAGTTTCCACAATGTGGAGTCACAGAGGTACATTTCGGACTCCTTACCTCTTCCGGTTCCCAAATTAGGTCCATTTGATGTTCCTCCCTTGGATTGAGACCGTTTCACTCATGTTTGTCCTCATAGTCATGTGTAGAACCTATTAATCCATGTTTGGTAAGTATGGGTCCATCTAGTTCATCTTATACACTACAAGTGAGTTTCCACAATGTGGAGTCACAGAGGTACATTTCGGACTCCTTACCTCTTCCGGTTCCCAAATTAGGTCCATTTGATGTTCCTCCCTTGGATTGAGACCGTTTCACTCATGTTTGTCCTCATAGTCATGTGTAGAACCTATTAATCCATGTTTGGTAAGTATGGGTCCATCTAGTTCATCTTATACACTACAAGTGAGTTTCAATGT
>CACVBM020000437.1:0-13623 GCA_902728155.2 Microthlaspi erraticum | reverse complement strand
ATGAGATAAGTATGGGTCCATCTAGTTCATCTTATACACTACAAGTGAGTTTCCACAATGTGGAGTCACAGAGGTACATTTCGGACTCCTTACCTCTTCCGGTTCCCAAATTAGGTCCATTTGATGTTCCTCCCTTGGATTGAGACCGTTTCACTCATGTTTGTCCTCATAGTCATGTGTAGAACCTATTAATCCATGTTTGGGTAAGTATGGGTCCATCTAGTTCATCTTATACACTACAAGTGAGTTTCCACAATGTGGAGTCACAGAGGTACATTTCGGACTCCTTACCTCTTCCGGTTCCCAAATTAGGTCCATTTGATGTTCCTCCCTTGGATTGAGACCGTTTCACTCATGTTTGTCCTCATAGTCATGTGTAGAACCTATTAATCCATGTTTGGATAAGTATGGGTCCATCTAGTTCATCTTATACACTACAAGTGAGTTTCCACAATGTGGAGTCACAGAGGTACATTTCGGACTCCTTACCTCTTCCGGTTCCCAAATTAGGTCCATTTGATGTTCCTCCCTTGGATTGAGACCGTTTCACTCATGTTTGTCCTCATAGTCATGTGTAGAACCTATTAATCCATGTTTGGATAAGTATGGGTCCATCTAGTTCATCTTATACACTACAAGTGAGTTTCCACAATGTGGAGTCACAGAGGTACATTTCGGACTCCTTACCTCTTCCGGTTCCCAAATTAGGTCCATTTGATGTTCCTCCCTTGGATTGAGACCGTTTCACTCATGTTTGTCCTCATAGTCATGTGTAGAACCTATTAATCCATGTTTGGATAAGTATGGGTCCATCTAGTTCATCTTATACACTACAAGTGAGTTTCCACAATGTGGAGTCACAGAGGTACATTTCGGACTCCTTACCTCTTCCGGTTCCCAAATTAGGTCCATTTGATGTTCCTCCCTTGGATTGAGACCGTTTCACTCATGTTTGTCCTCATAGTCATGTGTAGAACCTATTAATCCATGTTTGGATAAGTATGGGTCCATCTAGTTCATCTTATACACTACAAGTGAGTTTCCACAATGTGGAGTCACAGAGGTACATTTCGGACTCCTTACCTCTTCCGGTTCCCAAATTAGGTCCATTTGATGTTCCTCCCTTGGATTGAGACCGTTTCACTCATGTTTGTCCTCATAGTCATGTGTAGAACCTATTAATCCATGTTTGGATAAGTATGGGTCCATCTAGTTCATCTTATACACTACAAGTGAGTTTCCACAATGTGGAGTCACAGAGGTACATTTCGGACTCCTTACCTCTTCCGGTTCCCAAATTAGGTCCATTTGATGTTCCTCCCTTGGATTGAGACCGTTTCACTCATGTTTGTCCTCATAGTCATGTGTAGAACCTATTAATCCATGTTTGGATAAGTATGGGTCCATCTAGTTCATCTTATACACTACAAGTGAGTTTCCACAATGTGGAGTCACAGAGGTACATTTCGGACTCCTTACCTCTTCCGGTTCCCAAATTAGGTCCATTTGATGTTCCTCCCTTGGATTGAGACCGTTTCACTCATGTTTGTCCTCATAGTCATGTGTAGAACCTATTAATCCATGTTTGGATAAGTATGGGTCCATCTAGTTCATCTTATACACTACAAGTGAGTTTCCACAATGTGGAGTCACAGAGGTACATTTCGGACTCCTTACCTCTTCCGGTTCCCAAATTAGGTCCATTTGATGTTCCTCCCTTGGATTGAGACCGTTTCACTCATGTTTGTCCTCATAGTCATGTGTAGAACCTATTAATCCATGTTTGGATAAGTATGGGTCCATCTAGTTCATCTTATACACTACAAGTGAGTTTCCACAATGTGGAGTCACAGAGGTACATTTCGGACTCCTTACCTCTTCCGGTTCCCAAATTAGGTCCATTTGATGTTCCTCCCTTGGATTGAGACCGTTTCACTCATGTTTGTCCTCATAGTCATGTGTAGAACCTATTAATCCATGTTTGGATAAGTATGGGTCCATCTAGTTCATCTTATACACTACAAGTGAGTTTCCACAATGTGGAGTCACAGAGGTACATTTCGGACTCCTTACCTCTTCCGGTTCCCAAATTAGGTCCATTTGATGTTCCTCCCTTGGATTGAGACCGTTTCACTCATGTTTGTCCTCATAGTCATGTGTAGAACCTATTAATCCATGTTTGGATAAGTATGGGTCCATCTAGTTCATCTTATACACTACAAGTGAGTTTCCACAATGTGGAGTCACAGAGGTACATTTCGGACTCCTTACCTCTTCCGGTTCCCAAATTAGGTCCATTTGATGTTCCTCCCTTGGATTGAGACCGTTTCACTCATGTTTGTCCTCATAGTCATGTGTAGAACCTATTAATCCATGTTTGGATAAGTATGGGTCCATCTAGTTCATCTTATACACTACAAGTGAGTTTCCACAATGTGGAGTCACAGAGGTACATTTCGGACTCCTTACCTCTTCCGGTTCCCAAATTAGGTCCATTTGATGTTCCTCCCTTGGATTGAGACCGTTTCACTCATGTTTGTCCTCATAGTCATGTGTAGAACCTATTAATCCATGTTTGGTAAGTATGGGTCCATCTAGTTCATCTTATACACTACAAGTGAGTTTCCACAATGTGGAGTCACAGAGGTACATTTCGGACTCCTTACCTCTTCCGGTTCCCAAATTAGGTCCATTTGATGTTCCTCCCTTGGATTGAGACCGTTTCACTCATGTTTGTCCTCATAGTCATGTGTAGAACCTATTAATCCATGTTTGGATAAGTATGGGTCCATCTAGTTCATCTTATACACTACAAGTGAGTTTCCACAATGTGGAGTCACAGAGGTACATTTCGGACTCCTTACCTCTTCCGGTTCCCAAATTAGGTCCATTTGATGTTCCTCCCTTGGATTGAGACCGTTTCACTCATGTTTGTCCTCATAGTCATGTGTAGAACCTATTAATCCATGTTTGGATAAGTATGGGTCCATCTAGTTCATCTTATACACTACAAGTGAGTTTCCACAATGTGGAGTCACAGAGGTACATTTCGGACTCCTTACCTCTTCCGGTTCCCAAATTAGGTCCATTTGATGTTCCTCCCTTGGATTGAGACCGTTTCACTCATGTTTGTCCTCATAGTCATGTGTAGAACCTATTAATCCATGTTTGGATAAGTATGGGTCCATCTAGTTCATCTTATACACTACAAGTGAGTTTCCACAATGTGGAGTCACAGAGGTACATTTCGGACTCCTTACCTCTTCCGGTTCCCAAATTAGGTCCATTTGATGTTCCTCCCTTGGATTGAGACCGTTTCACTCATGTTTGTCCTCATAGTCATGTGTAGAACCTATTAATCCATGTTTGGATAAGTATGGGTCCATCTAGTTCATCTTATACACTACAAGTGAGTTTCCACAATGTGGAGTCACAGAGGTACATTTCGGACTCCTTACCTCTTCCGGTTCCCAAATTAGGTCCATTTGATGTTCCTCCCTTGGATTGAGACCGTTTCACTCATGTTTGTCCTCATAGTCATGTGTAGAACCTATTAATCCATGTTTGGATAAGTATGGGTCCATCTAGTTCATCTTATACACTACAAGTGAGTTTCCACAATGTGGAGTCACAGAGGTACATTTCGGACTCCTTACCTCTTCCGGTTCCCAAATTAGGTCCATTTGATGTTCCTCCCTTGGATTGAGACCGTTTCACTCATGTTTGTCCTCATAGTCATGTGTAGAACCTATTAATCCATGTTTGGATAAGTATGGGTCCATCTAGTTCATCTTATACACTACAAGTGAGTTTCCACAATGTGGAGTCACAGAGGTACATTTCGGACTCCTTACCTCTTCCGGTTCCCAAATTAGGTCCATTTGATGTTCCTCCCTTGGATTGAGACCGTTTCACTCATGTTTGTCCTCATAGTCATGTGTAGAACCTATTAATCCATGTTTGGATAAGTATGGGTCCATCTAGTTCATCTTATACACTACAAGTGAGTTTCCACAATGTGGAGTCACAGAGGTACATTTCGGACTCCTTACCTCTTCCGGTTCCCAAATTAGGTCCATTTGATGTTCCTCCCTTGGATTGAGACCGTTTCACTCATGTTTGTCCTCATAGTCATGTGTAGAACCTATTAATCCATGTTTGGATAAGTATGGGTCCATCTAGTTCATCTTATACACTACAAGTGAGTTTCCACAATGTGGAGTCACAGAGGTACATTTCGGACTCCTTACCTCTTCCGGTTCCCAAATTAGGTCCATTTGATGTTCCTCCCTTGGATTGAGACCGTTTCACTCATGTTTGTCCTCATAGTCATGTGTAGAACCTATTAATCCATGTTTGGATAAGTATGGGTCCATCTAGTTCATCTTATACACTACAAGTGAGTTTCCACAATGTGGAGTCACAGAGGTACATTTCGGACTCCTTACCTCTTCCGGTTCCCAAATTAGGTCCATTTGATGTTCCTCCCTTGGATTGAGACCGTTTCACTCATGTTTGTCCTCATAGTCATGTGTAGAACCTATTAATCCATGTTTGGATAAGTATGGGTCCATCTAGTTCATCTTATACACTACAAGTGAGTTTCCACAATGTGGAGTCACAGAGGTACATTTCGGACTCCTTACCTCTTCCGGTTCCCAAATTAGGTCCATTTGATGTTCCTCCCTTGGATTGAGACCGTTTCACTCATGTTTGTCCTCATAGTCATGTGTAGAACCTATTAATCCATGTTTGGATAAGTATGGGTCCATCTAGTTCATCTTATACACTACAAGTGAGTTTCCACAATGTGGAGTCACAGAGGTACATTTCGGACTCCTTACCTCTTCCGGTTCCCAAATTAGGTCCATTTGATGTTCCTCCCTTGGATTGAGACCGTTTCACTCATGTTTGTCCTCATAGTCATGTGTAGAACCTATTAATCCATGTTTGGATAAGTATGGGTCCATCTAGTTCATCTTATACACTACAAGTGAGTTTCCACAATGTGGAGTCACAGAGGTACATTTCGGACTCCTTACCTCTTCCGGTTCCCAAATTAGGTCCATTTGATGTTCCTCCCTTGGATTGAGACCGTTTCACTCATGTTTGTCCTCATAGTCATGTGTAGAACCTATTAATCCATGTTTGGATAAGTATGGGTCCATCTAGTTCATCTTATACACTACAAGTGAGTTTCCACAATGTGGAGTCACAGAGGTACATTTCGGACTCCTTACCTCTTCCGGTTCCCAAATTAGGTCCATTTGATGTTCCTCCCTTGGATTGAGACCGTTTCACTCATGTTTGTCCTCATAGTCATGTGTAGAACCTATTAATCCATGTTTGGATAAGTATGGGTCCATCTAGTTCATCTTATACACTACAAGTGAGTTTCCACAATGTGGAGTCACAGAGGTACATTTCGGACTCCTTACCTCTTCCGGTTCCCAAATTAGGTCCATTTGATGTTCCTCCCTTGGATTGAGACCGTTTCACTCATGTTTGTCCTCATAGTCATGTGTAGAACCTATTAATCCATGTTTGGATAAGTATGGGTCCATCTAGTTCATCTTATACACTACAAGTGAGTTTCCACAATGTGGAGTCACAGAGGTACATTTCGGACTCCTTACCTCTTCCGGTTCCCAAATTAGGTCCATTTGATGTTCCTCCCTTGGATTGAGACCGTTTCACTCATGTTTGTCCTCATAGTCATGTGTAGAACCTATTAATCCATGTTTGGATAAGTATGGGTCCATCTAGTTCATCTTATACACTACAAGTGAGTTTCCACAATGTGGAGTCACAGAGGTACATTTCGGACTCCTTACCTCTTCCGGTTCCCAAATTAGGTCCATTTGATGTTCCTCCCTTGGATTGAGACCGTTTCACTCATGTTTGTCCTCATAGTCATGTGTAGAACCTATTAATCCATGTTTGGATAAGTATGGGTCCATCTAGTTCATCTTATACACTACAAGTGAGTTTCCACAATGTGGAGTCACAGAGGTACATTTCGGACTCCTTACCTCTTCCGGTTCCCAAATTAGGTCCATTTGATGTTCCTCCCTTGGATTGAGACCGTTTCACTCATGTTTGTCCTCATAGTCATGTGTAGAACCTATTAATCCATGTTTGGATAAGTATGGGTCCATCTAGTTCATCTTATACACTACAAGTGAGTTTCCACAATGTGGAGTCACAGAGGTACATTTCGGACTCCTTACCTCTTCCGGTTCCCAAATTAGGTCCATTTGATGTTCCTCCCTTGGATTGAGACCGTTTCACTCATGTTTGTCCTCATAGTCATGTGTAGAACCTATTAATCCATGTTTGGATAAGTATGGGTCCATCTAGTTCATCTTATACACTACAAGTGAGTTTCCACAATGTGGAGTCACAGAGGTACATTTCGGACTCCTTACCTCTTCCGGTTCCCAAATTAGGTCCATTTGATGTTCCTCCCTTGGATTGAGACCGTTTCACTCATGTTTGTCCTCATAGTCATGTGTAGAACCTATTAATCCATGTTTGGATAAGTATGGGTCCATCTAGTTCATCTTATACACTACAAGTGAGTTTCCACAATGTGGAGTCACAGAGGTACATTTCGGACTCCTTACCTCTTCCGGTTCCCAAATTAGGTCCATTTGATGTTCCTCCCTTGGATTGAGACCGTTTCACTCATGTTTGTCCTCATAGTCATGTGTAGAACCTATTAATCCATGTTTGGTAAGTATGGGTCCATCTAGTTCATCTTATACACTACAAGTGAGTTTCCACAATGTGGAGTCACAGAGGTACATTTCGGACTCCTTACCTCTTCCGGTTCCCAAATTAGGTCCATTTGATGTTCCTCCCTTGGATTGAGACCGTTTCACTCATGTTTGTCCTCATAGTCATGTGTAGAACCTATTAATCCATGTTTGGATAAGTATGGGTCCATCTAGTTCATCTTATACACTACAAGTGAGTTTCCACAATGTGGAGTCACAGAGGTACATTTCGGACTCCTTACCTCTTCCGGTTCCCAAATTAGGTCCATTTGATGTTCCTCCCTTGGATTGAGACCGTTTCACTCATGTTTGTCCTCATAGTCATGTGTAGAACCTATTAATCCATGTTTGGATAAGTATGGGTCCATCTAGTTCATCTTATACACTACAAGTGAGTTTCCACAATGTGGAGTCACAGAGGTACATTTCGGACTCCTTACCTCTTCCGGTTCCCAAATTAGGTCCATTTGATGTTCCTCCCTTGGATTGAGACCGTTTCACTCATGTTTGTCCTCATAGTCATGTGTAGAACCTATTAATCCATGTTTGGATAAGTATGGGTCCATCTAGTTCATCTTATACACTACAAGTGAGTTTCCACAATGTGGAGTCACAGAGGTACATTTCGGACTCCTTACCTCTTCCGGTTCCCAAATTAGGTCCATTTGATGTTCCTCCCTTGGATTGAGACCGTTTCACTCATGTTTGTCCTCATAGTCATGTGTAGAACCTATTAATCCATGTTTGGATAAGTATGGGTCCATCTAGTTCATCTTATACACTACAAGTGAGTTTCCACAATGTGGAGTCACAGAGGTACATTTCGGACTCCTTACCTCTTCCGGTTCCCAAATTAGGTCCATTTGATGTTCCTCCCTTGGATTGAGACCGTTTCACTCATGTTTGTCCTCATAGTCATGTGTAGAACCTATTAATCCATGTTTGGTAAGTATGGGTCCATCTAGTTCATCTTATACACTACAAGTGAGTTTCCACAATGTGGAGTCACAGAGGTACATTTCGGACTCCTTACCTCTTCCGGTTCCCAAATTAGGTCCATTTGATGTTCCTCCCTTGGATTGAGACCGTTTCACTCATGTTTGTCCTCATAGTCATGTGTAGAACCTATTAATCCATGTTTGGTAAGTATGGGTCCATCTAGTTCATCTTATACACTACAAGTGAGTTTCCACAATGTGGAGTCACAGAGGTACATTTCGGACTCCTTACCTCTTCCGGTTCCCAAATTAGGTCCATTTGATGTTCCTCCCTTGGATTGAGACCGTTTCACTCATGTTTGTCCTCATAGTCATGTGTAGAACCTATTAATCCATGTTTGGATAAGTATGGGTCCATCTAGTTCATCTTATACACTACAAGTGAGTTTCCACAATGTGGAGTCACAGAGGTACATTTCGGACTCCTTACCTCTTCCGGTTCCCAAATTAGGTCCATTTGATGTTCCTCCCTTGGATTGAGACCGTTTCACTCATGTTTGTCCTCATAGTCATGTGTAGAACCTATTAATCCATGTTTGGATAAGTATGGGTCCATCTAGTTCATCTTATACACTACAAGTGAGTTTCCACAATGTGGAGTCACAGAGGTACATTTCGGACTCCTTACCTCTTCCGGTTCCCAAATTAGGTCCATTTGATGTTCCTCCCTTGGATTGAGACCGTTTCACTCATGTTTGTCCTCATAGTCATGTGTAGAACCTATTAATCCATGTTTGGATAAGTATGGGTCCATCTAGTTCATCTTATACACTACAAGTGAGTTTCCACAATGTGGAGTCACAGAGGTACATTTCGGACTCCTTACCTCTTCCGGTTCCCAAATTAGGTCCATTTGATGTTCCTCCCTTGGATTGAGACCGTTTCACTCATGTTTGTCCTCATAGTCATGTGTAGAACCTATTAATCCATGTTTGGTAAGTATGGGTCCATCTAGTTCATCTTATACACTACAAGTGAGTTTCCACAATGTGGAGTCACAGAGGTACATTTCGGACTCCTTACCTCTTCCGGTTCCCAAATTAGGTCCATTTGATGTTCCTCCCTTGGATTGAGACCGTTTCACTCATGTTTGTCCTCATAGTCATGTGTAGAACCTATTAATCCATGTTTGGATAAGTATGGGTCCATCTAGTTCATCTTATACACTACAAGTGAGTTTCCACAATGTGGAGTCACAGAGGTACATTTCGGACTCCTTACCTCTTCCGGTTCCCAAATTAGGTCCATTTGATGTTCCTCCCTTGGATTGAGACCGTTTCACTCATGTTTGTCCTCATAGTCATGTGTAGAACCTATTAATCCATGTTTGGATAAGTATGGGTCCATCTAGTTCATCTTATACACTACAAGTGAGTTTCCACAATGTGGAGTCACAGAGGTACATTTCGGACTCCTTACCTCTTCCGGTTCCCAAATTAGGTCCATTTGATGTTCCTCCCTTGGATTGAGACCGTTTCACTCATGTTTGTCCTCATAGTCATGTGTAGAACCTATTAATCCATGTTTGGATAAGTATGGGTCCATCTAGTTCATCTTATACACTACAAGTGAGTTTCCACAATGTGGAGTCACAGAGGTACATTTCGGACTCCTTACCTCTTCCGGTTCCCAAATTAGGTCCATTTGATGTTCCTCCCTTGGATTGAGACCGTTTCACTCATGTTTGTCCTCATAGTCATGTGTAGAACCTATTAATCCATGTTTGGTAAGTATGGGTCCATCTAGTTCATCTTATACACTACAAGTGAGTTTCCACAATGTGGAGTCACAGAGGTACATTTCGGACTCCTTACCTCTTCCGGTTCCCAAATTAGGTCCATTTGATGTTCCTCCCTTGGATTGAGACCGTTTCACTCATGTTTGTCCTCATAGTCATGTGTAGAACCTATTAATCCATGTTTGGTAAGTATGGGTCCATCTAGTTCATCTTATACACTACAAGTGAGTTTCCACAATGTGGAGTCACAGAGGTACATTTCGGACTCCTTACCTCTTCCGGTTCCCAAATTAGGTCCATTTGATGTTCCTCCCTTGGATTGAGACCGTTTCACTCATGTTTGTCCTCATAGTCATGTGTAGAACCTATTAATCCATGTTTGGATAAGTATGGGTCCATCTAGTTCATCTTATACACTACAAGTGAGTTTCCACAATGTGGAGTCACAGAGGTACATTTCGGACTCCTTACCTCTTCCGGTTCCCAAATTAGGTCCATTTGATGTTCCTCCCTTGGATTGAGACCGTTTCACTCATGTTTGTCCTCATAGTCATGTGTAGAACCTATTAATCCATGTTTGGATAAGTATGGGTCCATCTAGTTCATCTTATACACTACAAGTGAGTTTCCACAATGTGGAGTCACAGAGGTACATTTCGGACTCCTTACCTCTTCCGGTTCCCAAATTAGGTCCATTTGATGTTCCTCCCTTGGATTGAGACCGTTTCACTCATGTTTGTCCTCATAGTCATGTGTAGAACCTATTAATCCATGTTTGGATAAGTATGGGTCCATCTAGTTCATCTTATACACTACAAGTGAGTTTCCACAATGTGGAGTCACAGAGGTACATTTCGGACTCCTTACCTCTTCCGGTTCCCAAATTAGGTCCATTTGATGTTCCTCCCTTGGATTGAGACCGTTTCACTCATGTTTGTCCTCATAGTCATGTGTAGAACCTATTAATCCATGTTTGGATAAGTATGGGTCCATCTAGTTCATCTTATACACTACAAGTGAGTTTCCACAATGTGGAGTCACAGAGGTACATTTCGGACTCCTTACCTCTTCCGGTTCCCAAATTAGGTCCATTTGATGTTCCTCCCTTGGATTGAGACCGTTTCACTCATGTTTGTCCTCATAGTCATGTGTAGAACCTATTAATCCATGTTTGGATAAGTATGGGTCCATCTAGTTCATCTTATACACTACAAGTGAGTTTCCACAATGTGGAGTCACAGAGGTACATTTCGGACTCCTTACCTCTTCCGGTTCCCAAATTAGGTCCATTTGATGTTCCTCCCTTGGATTGAGACCGTTTCACTCATGTTTGTCCTCATAGTCATGTGTAGAACCTATTAATCCATGTTTGGTAAGTATGGGTCCATCTAGTTCATCTTATACACTACAAGTGAGTTTCCACAATGTGGAGTCACAGAGGTACATTTCGGACTCCTTACCTCTTCCGGTTCCCAAATTAGGTCCATTTGATGTTCCTCCCTTGGATTGAGACCGTTTCACTCATGTTTGTCCTCATAGTCATGTGTAGAACCTATTAATCCATGTTTGGTAAGTATGGGTCCATCTAGTTCATCTTATACACTACAAGTGAGTTTCCACAATGTGGAGTCACAGAGGTACATTTCGGACTCCTTACCTCTTCCGGTTCCCAAATTAGGTCCATTTGATGTTCCTCCCTTGGATTGAGACCGTTTCACTCATGTTTGTCCTCATAGTCATGTGTAGAACCTATTAATCCATGTTTGGATAAGTATGGGTCCATCTAGTTCATCTTATACACTACAAGTGAGTTTCCACAATGTGGAGTCACAGAGGTACATTTCGGACTCCTTACCTCTTCCGGTTCCCAAATTAGGTCCATTTGATGTTCCTCCCTTGGATTGAGACCGTTTCACTCATGTTTGTCCTCATAGTCATGTGTAGAACCTATTAATCCATGTTTGGATAAGTATGGGTCCATCTAGTTCATCTTATACACTACAAGTGAGTTTCCACAATGTGGAGTCACAGAGGTACATTTCGGACTCCTTACCTCTTCCGGTTCCCAAATTAGGTCCATTTGATGTTCCTCCCTTGGATTGAGACCGTTTCACTCATGTTTGTCCTCATAGTCATGTGTAGAACCTATTAATCCATGTTTGGTAAGTATGGGTCCATCTAGTTCATCTTATACACTACAAGTGAGTTTCCACAATGTGGAGTCACAGAGGTACATTTCGGACTCCTTACCTCTTCCGGTTCCCAAATTAGGTCCATTTGATGTTCCTCCCTTGGATTGAGACCGTTTCACTCATGTTTGTCCTCATAGTCATGTGTAGAACCTATTAATCCATGTTTGGTAAGTATGGGTCCATCTAGTTCATCTTATACACTACAAGTGAGTTTCCACAATGTGGAGTCACAGAGGTACATTTCGGACTCCTTACCTCTTCCGGTTCCCAAATTAGGTCCATTTGATGTTCCTCCCTTGGATTGAGACCGTTTCACTCATGTTTGTCCTCATAGTCATGTGTAGAACCTATTAATCCATGTTTGGTAAGTATGGGTCCATCTAGTTCATCTTATACACTACAAGTGAGTTTCCACAATGTGGAGTCACAGAGGTACATTTCGGACTCCTTACCTCTTCCGGTTCCCAAATTAGGTCCATTTGATGTTCCTCCCTTGGATTGAGACCGTTTCACTCATGTTTGTCCTCATAGTCATGTGTAGAACCTATTAATCCATGTTTGGTAAGTATGGGTCCATCTAGTTCATCTTATACACTACAAGTGAGTTTCCACAATGTGGAGTCACAGAGGTACATTTCGGACTCCTTACCTCTTCCGGTTCCCAAATTAGGTCCATTTGATGTTCCTCCCTTGGATTGAGACCGTTTCACTCATGTTTGTCCTCATAGTCATGTGTAGAACCTATTAATCCATGTTTGGATAAGTATGGGTCCATCTAGTTCATCTTATACACTACAAGTGAGTTTCCACAATGTGGAGTCACAGAGGTACATTTCGGACTCCTTACCTCTTCCGGTTCCCAAATTAGGTCCATTTGATGTTCCTCCCTTGGATTGAGACCGTTTCACTCATGTTTGTCCTCATAGTCATGTGTAGAACCTATTAATCCATGTTTGGGTAAGTATGGGTCCATCTAGTTCATCTTATACACTACAAGTGAGTTTCCACAATGTGGAGTCACAGAGGTACATTTCGGACTCCTTACCTCTTCCGGTTCCCAAATTAGGTCCATTTGATGTTCCTCCCTTGGATTGAGACCGTTTCACTCATGTTTGTCCTCATAGTCATGTGTAGAACCTATTAATCCATGTTTGGATAAGTATGGGTCCATCTAGTTCATCTTATACACTACAAGTGAGTTTCCACAATGTGGAGTCACAGAGGTACATTTCGGACTCCTTACCTCTTCCGGTTCCCAAATTAGGTCCATTTGATGTTCCTCCCTTGGATTGAGACCGTTTCACTCATGTTTGTCCTCATAGTCATGTGTAGAACCTATTAATCCATGTTTGGATAAGTATGGGTCCATCTAGTTCATCTTATACACTACAAGTGAGTTTCCACAATGTGGAGTCACAGAGGTACATTTCGGACTCCTTACCTCTTCCGGTTCCCAAATTAGGTCCATTTGATGTTCCTCCCTTGGATTGAGACCGTTTCACTCATGTTTGTCCTCATAGTCATGTGTAGAACCTATTAATCCATGTTTGGTAAGTATGGGTCCATCTAGTTCATCTTATACACTACAAGTGAGTTTCCACAATGTGGAGTCACAGAGGTACATTTCGGACTCCTTACCTCTTCCGGTTCCCAAATTAGGTCCATTTGATGTTCCTCCCTTGGATTGAGACCGTTTCACTCATGTTTGTCCTCATAGTCATGTGTAGAACCTATTAATCCATGTTTGGATAAGTATGGGTCCATCTAGTTCATCTTATACACTACAAGTGAGTTTCCACAATGTGGAGTCACAGAGGTACATTTCGGACTCCTTACCTCTTCCGGTTCCCAAATTAGGTCCATTTGATGTTCCTCCCTTGGATTGAGACCGTTTCACTCATGTTTGTCATCATAGT
>CACVBM020000436.1:0-13624 GCA_902728155.2 Microthlaspi erraticum | reverse complement strand
TTCCACAGTACCAATACAGAGATTTCTACATTGCTGGTGAAAGCTACGCCGGTAAAATTATCTTAGTTTAGTGGTCTTTTAGTTAACCAACCTTTTCAATTTTGTTTTTTTAATTTTAATATCCATATTACAGGGCATTATGCTCCTCAGCTTGCCAAAAAGATTCATGACTACAACGAAGCCTTGAACAACAAACCCATCATCAATCTCAAAGGATTTATGGTAATTAAACTATGAAGTTTACTTATCACATTTGTAAAACTATTACTCCAAACACTCCGTATCAACAAAAACACAAATTCTTGACCCTAATCTCTCTCCTTCAAGGTTGGAAATCCAGAGACGGACAAAAGCAACGACAAACTAGGGACCATAACGTATTGGTGGTCTCACGCGATGATCTCAGACACTTCCTACAATTTGATCCTCAAAAACTGTAATTTCACAGCAGAGAGATTCTCTGAAGGGTGTGAATCCGCCATTTACAATGCTGCGGCTGACTTTGGCGACATTGATCAGTACAGCATCTACACACCCAAGTGCGTACGCACGAAGGAAATGCACAAAACGGTCATATCTAGACAGGTTTTAGCAGAGTACGACCCTTGTACTGAGAGCTATGCCGAGATTTATTATAACCGTCCCGAGGTACAACGAGCCATGCATGCGAACCGCACCGCTATTCCTTATAAATGGACTGCTTGCAGGTACCGTATAACCCTAACTAACATTATACTGCTCATCAAGGACACTGAACTAATGTAACGAACCAAATCAAGCCTAAAATATTTTACTTTAACCCTCACTACTGAATTTCACTTGAACCTTAATAATTCAACAAATTAATCACACTTACTGCTTAGTGATTCTTTTAGTCATGTATACTGAAATAACATATTTTTTTTTCTTCATTAAATTGGAAACGTCATTGAATTGCACCTCAAATAACATATATTTTTTGTTATTCCCTAATTCTGCAGTGACTATGTGTTTAACAATTGGAACTGGAGAGTCTCTGACAATTCGATGTTGCCGTTATACAAAGAACTCATGGAGGCTGGTCTGAGGATATGGGTCTTTAGGTACACTGTTTTTCAGTATATATCCTTAGCAACAACAAAAGAATTCAGTATATTGAAATTATTCCAAGATCACAACACTAAGAAGTATTTTGGTCATATTAAGACACATATTTCAACCAAATTGTGATGCAGCGGTGATACAGACTCAATTATACCAGTGACAGCGACTCGGTTTTCCCTCAGCAAACTCAATCTTCCGGTGAAGACTCGCTGGTACCCTTGGTACTCCGGCAACCAGGTCTCTTCATCACGCACACACACACACATATTTCTGTAGCATATGCTTATAATGCAGAGTCAGTTAATAATGTTTATGGTGGTGATAGGTAGGAGGAAGAACAGAAGTATATGAGGGGCTTACCTTTGTCACGGTAAGAGGAGCGGGCCACGAGGTGCCTTTGTTCCGACCGCAGAGTGCCCTAATTATATTAAGATCTTTCTTGGCTGGCAAGGAGCTTCCAAGATCTTATTAGTTTGAAAAAAGAATTGGCTCAAATGTGATCCTAGTAAACTTGGTGTTTTCCCGTTTTTTCCTGTTTTAAAATCGATTCATTTCCTATAAATCCAAAGATGACAAGCATTCTTGGTAAGGAAAATATTTTGATATTAAGGAGAATTGTGTTGTTATTCCAGACCCATTATAAGAATAGAGTTCAAAGCTCTATGCTTTGCCTGACCGAAATACCAAAAGAAAAAAAAACAAGGGTAGTAACAAAAAATAGGGTATTATAGGCTTGTTTGGAATAGATACAAAGCGTAACTGGTATTAGTCTTGTTTGGATTCCAACGCTAGTGACAAAAATTGTTATAAAAATGTACGTGATAAAAACAGGAAATCTCAATATAGTTAATAATTAAGATTAAAAACGTCTTTAGCAGTTAACAACAAAGGCAAACTGTTACAAAAGATACGAAGTTTGGTATATTTCTCTTTAATCTGCAGTGTCATTTTGCAAAGCACTAAACTCTACAAACTTCTCTATTCCATTACGTATCCAATGTGTCTGTCGTTAAGCTAAATTTGTTTTTTTGTAAATTTTGAACATAGATGGGAAATTTCAAACTAATGCAATTCCAATCCAAGTTATACGTATAAAATAATACTAATAAAATGAACTAACGTGTATTTCACTTCATCATTTGAGTGGTTCTTAAACATCAACTTTGGCATATTTTTCTCCGATACAAAGACTTCAGTTCGCTCTAAAGTCAAGATGTGTGGGGCTGACAGCAACAAGGCTGCACAACAACACAAAGACAATGTCGTTTTCTAAAACGCATGACACAAATTCTGAGAAAAAATATTCGAAATAGTTAAAAAGTCCCAATATGACTTACAGTGAGATACTACAAAGTATTCGGTCATATATCACCTGCTTCGAATACAACAGACAGACCCAGAGCCTGAGCACATAACCAATAGCCGCATGCAATTGATCAAGCATCACGTACATCGGTACATGCTAAAATGATGTCAAAACTTGGCATTCATTAAGGATTTCCCAGTATTCTAGCAAATGTCCCCTAAACCTACCAGACACTTAATTTCATCAAATGAGAGGCAAACAATTAATAAGGCCTTCTCACAAACAAGCCATACATAAAAGCTCAACTGCTTCAGAACACCAAGAAACAAAGATTTAGATAAATACAACCCAGATATGTAACGAAAATGTACAAATTGAATGAAAAAAATATAAATTAAAAAGAGACCGCAGATAAACTAGTGATAGTATTTTTGGAGTATAGTGAAATCAAAAATCAAAAGTTTTTCTCCCAGACACGAGTTTCGATAGCGATCTTTACCCGGTTTGACCTGTCTTAGTCTCCTCCGTTTACCCAGCGTATCTTTCTCCTTTTGGAAAGTTTTTTCAAATTTCAACCGCTCCTGATTCTTTGTTCCCGGGGTCCACCCCCGAAGGGTCTGCTCAAAGCACCGCCGGTAAGTCCTCTGCTCCTCCTCCTCCTCCTGGAAATCCTTCATCCTCTCAGCTTCGCCTCGTTCAACCTCTTCGATCTAAAGCCTCTCAACGCTCGCTGGTCACTAGTCATCGTTTCACCCCCAGTTTTCGTTACTGCTAAATTCTGCGTTCCTCCGACGACAACCTGACCACCATGGTGAGACGTTTTTCGTACGCGGAGAAAGGAAAAGCTCTAGACATACCCACAGCTCAACCACCGAGAAGACGAATAAGAGCTCCGGAGATGGACACATCCGATCTTGTCCGCCAAAACTCGCTTACACTCATAGGAAGACTCACAAATCCGCAGGAACAGAGAATGTGGACGATGATTCCCTACATCTCTAGCCGCTGGGAACTACGAGGGAGAGCGGTGGTTTCGGACATAGGCAACCACTGCTTCCAGTTCCGGTTCGACTACGACGAAGACCTGCAAAAAGTCCTCAACAACAGACCATATCAGTACGCAAGATGGATGCTCATCCTCCAAAAATGGGAACCAATCATCTCCTCGACCTTCCCATCTCAGATCCCGTTCTGAATCCAGCTCAAAGGTCTGCCTCTCCACTACTGGAAGAAGGAAATGCTCTGTAACATCGGACATGAGCTAGGAGAGTACAAGGAACAGATTCTCACAAAAATGACTGCAAAAATCAAAGTGGAAGTCAACGGCCTACAACCACTTTCAAAAGACGCAGTTATAGAATTTGAAGGGGGACAAGAAGCCATCGTTACCTTTGAGTACGAGAATCTCGGAAAGCACTGCTCCCTCTGTTTCAGCTTAAGCCACGAGGAAGATCTGTGCCCAGTTAAGCCTCAAACGCTAGACCTACGTGACCCCCCAACAAGACAGACGGAAAGAGGCAGATTTTCTCCGATAAAAGCAAACCCGACAAACCACCAACGTCCGTTCAATCTACGTCAAGACAGACATGGGAGACCGTTTGGGGAAAGACCGTCTTATAAGAGAGCCGAGAATGGCTTTGACCAACTTAGGACCCGGGGCAAAGGACAACCTCTCTATCATCAGCGTCCTAGGCTATCCCCACCACACCCAACGCTGCAACGAGACCCCCCTACTGTCCACCAGTATGCGCACGGTAGTACCCACACTGAGCCAAATCGAGGTGGGCAAGGAGAAACACGAAGAACGAACCCACTCAGGACACCGCCTCGTCAGATCTGGAGAGAGAAACCCCCGACGCTACTAGATCAACCGGAAGACATCTCTACAACTAACCAACTGGGACCTCTAGTGGGAAGGAATCTAGAGATAGAAGAATTCATCCCCCTCCAAAGAGTCAGATCTGAAGATGAAATCATGTCCTCCCTCCAAGATGTAACGGTGCAGTACACCAATGTTGACGACCCCATCGAAAGAGCAGCACGGATACAACGAGTCCTCGAGAGTGAAGCTCAGGGTCTAATGGTGAACACGGCACGGGCAATGTTCGAGGCACAGAGCCCCCAGCCCTGGAACGTTACCACGGGAGACCGGCTTGGGACCATCCCGCAGGAAGGTGCAGAGACAGCTACAGCAGACACACGCCCGATTCATTTGCAGACGCAAACTAAAAGACCACGAGGCAGACCACCTTCAAAGAAAACTACTCAGCCTACTGATGCTAATGAAGCTGGAACAAGTAAGAGGAAAACGAAACAAGCAAGAATCTCACCGTTCCTGAGAATCTCCCCCCTGTCTCGTATCATTCACACCCGTACTTCCCCGGTTACCCACGGGCATGGAACTCGACGCAGTAGAGTCACCTTACATCAAAGCTCGCACGCACCATCAACCTCAACGGTGATCCCTCCTTCTCCCACCATGGTCCCAGCAATTCGTAAGGCTACGAGGAAAGACAAAGCGGATTTTCACAATCTGCAAGATCCTCTTCCTTAAAAATTTTGAGCTGGAATTGTTGCGGTTTGGGAAATCCCTCAACAGTTCACAGATTGAAGGAATTGGTGAAAAACCATGTACCTGACGTAATTTTCCTCATAGAGACGAATAATAAGGATGAAGAGAATAACAGGCTCATCCCTCTCACCGACTACGCATCTCGTTTGTTTGTCCCACCTACAGATACGGGAGGTGGTGGCCTTGCGCTCTACTGGAAACAAGAAATCCCCATCTTGATCCTGTCTTCATGTAAAACCTACATAGACACATCCTTAAACTATAAAGGAAATCTCTTCTTTGCTACGTTCATCTACGGCGAACCAGACTTTTCATTGAGACACCTAGTGTGGGAAGAGCTCACAAACCTGGGGATATCCCGTGATAAACCTTGGTTCTTGACCGGCGACTTCAATGAAATCATCGACAACAATGAGAAATCTGGAGGAAAGCAAAGAACAGAAGCTTCTTTTGGAAACTTCCGGGACTTCCTCTCACAAAGCGACCTCTTTGATCTACAACACTCTGGAAATTTCCTCTCTTGGAGAGGTACCAGACACACGCATCTTGTGCATTGTCGACTCGACCGAGCTATGGTGAATAGCATGTGGCTACACATCTATCCAACCAGCCGGTGCCGCTACCTCAACTTCGAAGGATCGGACCACAGACCTATCTTGTCAGAGCTCCAACCGGAAAAAAAGAAAAAGAAAAGCATCTTCAGATATGATAGAGCAATGCGGCACAACCCTACAATCTCTAAGCTCGTGAAAGATACCTGGAATAAATTTGAAGATGACACAGTGGAGAGACGAATAGCAAACTGCAGGAAAGCGATCTCTCGCTGGAACCGAGAAAATCACATCAATAGCCCGAAGATCATTGAAGAGGAGAAAGCAAAACTGGATGATGCTTTGAGTGCCCCGATAGCAGACTCGGCTAAGATCCAGGAAAGCACAGAGAAATTAGATGCAGTCTACAAGAAGGAGGAAGAGTATTGGAAACAACGGAGCAGATCCCTCTGGCTTGCCCTAGGAGACAAAAACTCGGGTTATTTCCATGCAGTTACAAGGGGGAGAAAAGCAGTAAATAAGTTCTCTGTACTTGAAGAAAGAGAGGGACAACCTGTGTATGAAGAAGAGGACTTCGTCCGCGTTATTAGTGCCTACTTCCAAAATATCTTCATTACGCGATCCCCACAGTGCTCAGAGACAGTGAGCCAAGCCATCAAACCGTGCATCACAAAGGAGACAAATGAGAGACTTATCGCTATCCCCTCCAACGAAGAAATCAGAGCAGCTCTCTTTGCTATCCACCCTGATAAAGCACCAGGACCTGATGGATTCTCTGCAAGTTGTTTCCAGACAAATTGGTCAGTTGTCTGCAACAGAGTCACGACGGAAATCAGAGACTTCTTCATCACAGGACATCTACCTAATTCTATCAACGAGACCTATGTCCGGCTTATACCAAAGGTCCAATGTCCTAAGCAAGTGGCGGAGTATAGACCTATAGCTCTATGCAATGTGTTCTATAAGATCATCTCCAAACTCCTCACCAAACGTCTACAACCTATCCTCTCAGCTATAGTTTCCGAAAACCAAACAGTCTTTGTCCCCGGACGAGCTATCTTGGACAATGTGCTAATCACACATGAGACACTCCACTACCTTAAGGGCTCAAAAGCTACGAAATATTGCTCTATGGCCGTTAAAACAGACATGAGTAAAGCCTACGATAGGCTGGAGTGGAATTTCATCGTTGAAGTACTAGAAAGAATGGGGTTCCATGCTAAATGGATCAATTGGATTTTCCAATGCATCTCTACGGTCTCATATTCTTTCCTAATCAATGGATCAGCAAAAGGGAGCGTTTTACCTCAACGTGGTATCAGACAAGGTGATCCTCTTTCTCCGTTTATCTTCATCTTGTGTAGTGAAGTGCTCACGGGCCTCTGCAACAACGCGCAATTTAGTGGTCTACTACCGGGGATAAAAGTTGCAAGAGATAGCCCAAGGATAAATCACCTGTTGTTCGCTGATGATACGATGTTCTTTTGCCAAACAAAACATCAATGCTGCACCACCTTAGCCTCGATCCTGCAGAAGTATGAGGAAGCATCAGGACAACAAATCAACAACCAGAAGTCATCAATATCCTTCTCATCGAAAACACCCCAAGATATAAAAGATAGAGTGAAACAAGCACTTGGTATTGAGAATGAAGGAGGTCAGGGGAAGTATTTGGGACTACCTGAGAGCTTTGGACGGAAGAAAAAGGATCTCTTCCCCTTAATTGTTGACTGCATACGCGAGCGAGCAGTGAACTATTCCTCACAACGTCTCTCCGCTGCAGGCAAATTAACACTTATAAAAAGTGTGCTCTCAGCTATCCCTACTTACTCTATGTCATGCTTCAAGATCCCGGTTAGCCTCTGCAAACGGATCCAATTTGCCCTCACGCGCTTCTGGTGGGACCAAACGCCCGGTGTGCAGAAGATGAGTTGGACCTCTTGGACAAAGATGAAAAAGTCTAAAAGCTCTGGAGGTCTTGGCTTCCACGATATACAAAAAGCTTCAATGATGCATTGCTAGCTAAACTCCGCTGGCGAATCCTGAAAAACCCAACATGCCTTTTAGCCCGAGTCTTACAAGGGAAATACTGTAAAGACTATAGCTTCCTAGACGTTCCTACCTCCACTTCATCTTCGCATGGCTGGAGAGGAGTCCTCATTGGCAGAGACCTCTTGGTGGAACAACTTGAGAAGGCAATCGGAAATGGACAGACTACTCTGTGGAATGATTCATGGCTATCACACACCTCTCCGATACGACCTCTAGGCCCTCCAAATCTACAAAACAAGATGCAACTGTAGCTTCCTTGATCAACGGCACAGTATGGAGCAAAGAAAAGATTGAAGAGATTTTACCACATCACCTACCAATGATCATGAGCATCCGGCCTAGTCAAAGAGGAGCACAAGACGCTTATATCTGGTTGCCATCTAAATCCGGTGAATACACAGCAAAGACGGGCTATCATATCTCCAGAGCTCTAAAAGATCCCCCTGCAGAAACACAACAAACATCAATCAATTGGAATGCAGATATATGGCTAGGGCATTTCTCTTTGAAAATCAAGCTGTTTCTATGGAAGATCCTCCAAAAGGCACTACCTACTTGTGAGAATCTCCTAAACAGAGGTCATTTTGACAATACCTGCTGCATTCATTGTGGAGAGCTCGAAACGACAGAGCATCTTTTCTTCCGCTGTAAGTTTGCTCAGAAAGTCTGGTCCCTAGCTCCATTTGGAAAGAACCTCGACCTATCATCGATCAGCTTCGAAGCCTCCATCAACGTCCTGAAACGTCTAGTCTGTCTACCTCCTATCAGAATCAGCTCCGGACCTCTATTCCCCTGGATTTGTTGGACTATTTGGACAGCCCGAAACTATCGCATCTTTTAAGATAGAGCCTTTACCCCAGAAGACACTAATCTCAAATCAATCCAAGATGCTCGTGAATGGCAAGAGGCACAGATTTTGGAGAAGAAACCCCACCAAGCTACACCACGATCGACTAATCAACGGACTCTCCACCCTGATACAGTGATCTGCTTCACTGACGGAGTTTGGAAACAGAAAACTGCGATCGCGGGAGCGGGATGGATCTTCACCAACAGAGAAGGCTCCAAGCTTGACTCAGGCAGCTTGGCGGAACCATTTGCTTCATCTCCACTCATGGCGGAAGCCATTGCTATCAGATCCGCCTTGATCCATGCCTTGGAGAAGGATTTCCTCCACCTACAAATCAAATCAGACGCTCATGATCTAATCTAAGCCCTAACATCGCAAGAGAAGATAAAGGAAATCTACGGTCTCCTTTTTGATATTCAATCTCTCGCAAAGTTATTTACCTCGATCTCCTTTCGATTTGTGCCGAGATCGGAGAATCTGGAAGCCGATTTGCTTGCAAAATCGGCTGCATGCGTTCTCAATTCCCGTCGTTTCGAAAGTTTGTAAAACTCTTATTTTCATTAATGGAAAGTTGTTAAAAATTCAAAAAAAAAAAAAAAAAAAGAGACCGCAAAAACATTTAAGGAAAAAACAACAGAGCAGTGGGAAAAAAGTAGAGGATCACAACATATAAACTTCTGAAGAATATAAAAATGCATACAACAGATAATTGATCCGAATTCATAACCTTCTTTAACATATAACAACATCAATACAAATTAAAGAGAACACAGAGACATATGATGCTTCCCTCTACAGAGGAGGGTTAAAAGGAGAGTATCTAAACCATCATTCTCTTTTTGTCCCAACGGCGACAACGAAGAGGATACGGTGGTAACTACGAGGAAATTTTGCCTCCAACATCTTGTTTTTGAGTTGCGTAGGCTCCAAGTTGCTTCAAAACTCTCACAATCACACACAAACTCCAGAAGTTGTGAGTATCTGTAGCCTGTAGGTTACAGTTAAATTTTCATAAAGCTAGCTTCAATTATAACCAAAATAATTCGGACTCATAGAAGCAAAGTAAGTAAATAAGAAATATGAGACTGTTCATTTAAGTATTTACATTTTTTTTTGTCTTAAAAAACCTCATTGTCTTCTTGTATTAATTAGTCACTCTGTCCCTCTCTATATATCACCCCCCCTTTGCTCACGCCACGTGAGAATAAAATCACAGAGATATATGTGAGAAGTTTCAAACTGGATGTGATATTCCAATCCAAGTTATACGTTAGAAAAATAAACCAATTTACTACAGGATTTGAGTGGCACTTAACCACTTTTAGCCACACTTTTCTCCAAGACCAGATACGAAGACTTCACACAGCTCTAACTTCTTGTAAGTGGTTTTTTGTGCTACAATGAAAAAGCAGATACTAATTTTCTATATATACCAGTCTTCTCTCTCTCTTTTCCTAAACCAAAAGCATTCTTCTTCAAAAGTTCTCATGACGACCATGTCGGAATCATGTATGCGTTTGCATTTTCTCTTGCTGTTCTTATTCTGCTGTGTCTCTCCTTCAGGCTTCGCCTTCTTTTTAAAAAATCCTGTTGTTGGTCTTGTTGCTTGCCGTCCCCACCAGATTCAAGCCCTTACGCAGTTCAAGAACGAGTTTGACACCCGCCGTTGCAACCACAGTGACTACTTCAATGGAGTGTGGTGCGATAACTCCACAGGTGCGGTCACAAAGCTGGGACTCAGGGACTGTCTCACTGGAACTCTGATGCCCAACAGTAGCCTCTTCAAGCTGCACCACCTCCGTTATCTTAATCTCTCTGGAAATAACTTCATCTCCTCTTCACTTCCGCCTGAATTTGGAAATCTCAACAGGTTAGAGGTCTTGTCTCTTTCGTCAAATGGCTTCCTCGGCCAAGTTCCATCCTCGTTTAGTAACCTAAGCCAACTAACCTATTTAGACATGTCCTATAACGAATTCATTGGTAGTTTCCCACTTCTGACGAATCTAAGCATGCTCCAAGTTTTACAACTTACGAATAATCACTTTTCTGGTGTTCTGAATCCCAACAGTAGCCTCTTTAAGTTGCACCAACTCCGTTTTCTTAATTTAGGTTATAACAACTTCAGCTCCTCGCTCCCTTTAGAATTAGGAAATCTCAACAAATTAGAGTCTTTATCTCTTCCCTCTAATGGCTTTGTCGGTCAAGTCCCTACCACAATTAGTAACCTTACCTAGTTAACCGAGTTATACCTTTCCATGAACCGATTGACTGGTAGTTTCCCACTTGTACAAAATCTAACCAAGCTCTCGATTATAGGACTTTTTGGCAATTACTTCTCTGGAACCATTCCTTCTTCCGTCTTCACTATGCCTTTCTTATCATATCTTAATCTCAGTGAAAACAATTTCAACGGTTCTATTGAAGTTCCTAATTCCTCTTCCTCATCTAGTCTCGAGGTAATGCACCTTGGGCTTAACCATTTTGAAGGAAAAATCCTAGAGCCAATCTCAAAGCTCACCAACCTCAAGACACTGGACCTTTCTTTCCTAAAAACAAGCCATCCAATTGAGTTAAGCCTCTTCTCCTCCTTCAAATCTTTGTTATACCTCAAGCTCTCCGGTGACAGTATATCTCCGGCCAGTTTAAGTTCAGATTCATACCTACCATTGAGCCTGGAAGTGTTGTTCTTGCAGCAGTGTGACATCAGAGAGTTCCCCGATATCTTAATGACCCTTCGGAATTTGGTTGTTATAGACATGTCTAGCAATAGAATCAAGGGGAAAATCCCTGAGTGGTTATGGAGCCTTCCTCATCTGAAATCGGTGGTAGTTACAGATAATTTGTTCGATGGTTTCCAAGGTTCAGCAAAGAATTTAGTAAATTCATCGGTGCAGTACCTAGGTTTGGAGTCAAACCATTTCAAAGGAACTCTTCCTCATCTCCCACACTCTCTTATCAGCTTCTCTGCAAGGAACAATAGTTTCAGAGGAGACATACCTCTTTCAATCTGCAACAGAAGGTCGCTTGCTGTCCTTGATCTAAGCTACAACAACTTCACCGGCCCAGTTAGAAAATGTCTGAGTAAATTGACGATTGTGAGTCTCCGAAGAACAACTTGGAAGGAAGTATTCCAGACACTTTCTATGCCTGTACCTCTCTCCTGACCCTCAGCGTTGGCTATAATCGCCTAACCGGAAAGCTTCCAAGGTCTCTCCAAAATTGTTCATCTCTAAAGTCTCTAAGTGTTGAACACAACAGAATCAAAGATACATTTCCTTTCTGGCTCAAGGCTTTACCAAATTTGCAAATCCTTACTCTCCGTTCAAACAAATTCTATGGTCCAATATCTCCTCATCATCAAGGTCCTCTCGGATTTCCTGAGCTGCGTATATTTGAGATATCTAATAACAAGTTTACTGGGAGCTTGCCGCCAAGTTACTTTGTGAATTCGAAAGCATCATCAGTCACCATTAATGAAGATGGAGGTCTGTACATGGTATACAATACCATGTTTTACAGTACAATTGCCTACTCATATATGGAATATATAGATTTGCAATACAAAGGTCTACAAATGGAGGAAGCGAACGTCATTACTTCCTACGCCACCATCGATTTTTCCGGGAATAAACTTGAAGGACAGATTCCTGAATCTATCGGTCTTCTGAAGGCACTGATTGCACTCAACTTGTCGAACAACGCCTTCACAGGCCATATTCCTCTGTCGTTTGCCAATTTTGGCAAGCTCGAGTCACTAGACCTATCAAGCAACAACCTCTCAGGGACTATTCCTAATGGACTCGGGACCCTCTCGTTTTTAGCGTACATAAATGTGTCTCACAACCAACTCAAAGGTGAAATACCACAAGGAACACAAATCACTGGACAACATAAATCATCATTTGAAGGGAATGCAGGGCTTTGTGGTCTTCCTCTACAAGAAAGTTGCTTTGGAAGTCATGCGACACCAACACAACAGCCTGAGGAAGAATATGAAGAAGAGGAACAAGTGTTGAACTGGAAAGCAGTGGCAATAGGGTATGGGCTTGGAGTGATGTTCGGATTGGCAGTTGCACAAGTCATTGCTTCATACAAACCGGAGTGGCTGGTCAAGATAGCTTGTCTGAATAAGCGCAGAAACCGTTAGTATTGTTTCAGTTTTGAGTTTGATATTTCCTTGTGTGTCAAGTAGTTCTTGTGGTCTTTTATTGAAGCATTCCTATGTTTTTTGTATCTTTATGTGATACTTTTGAATTTTCTTTAATCATATTCGTATGCATCTCTGTTCTAAAAAGTGGCGGAAGCAAGGACCATTCTCTTGAAAAAAAAACTGATCATAAACTTCAAAAGTATTTCTCAAGATGGAGACAAATAATTAAATGGAGCTAACATTCCACAAATTAATATGTAGAGAGGCATCGCTTATGTTGTGAGATTTATCAACTATATGTTAGTTTGTAACAGAGAAATCATGGTTGATTTATTTAGTTAGCATAAAAATAAAAATAAATTGTGGATTGAAGAAAACTGTAGGAATCCAACATTAGATACAGTATATATGTTATATATCGTATATATGGATATAAATATATATATACTATAACCGTCCTGATGTACAGCAAGCTATTAGCTATGCACGCTAATCTCACCTCCATTCCTTATAAATGGACCGCATGCAATAATGATATGTTTAAGAACTGGAGAGATTCTGAAAACTCGATATTGCCTATATACAAGGAACTCATGGACGTTGGTTTGAGAATCTTGGTGTTTAGGTAAGCCAAGAAACTAACTCCAAAAGTGATATACACGTTAATTTGGTCATTTCACCCACATTTTGTTGATGATGCAGCGGCGATACAGACTCGGTGGTTCCAGTGACTGCGACTAGACTTTCCCTTAGCCATCTAAATCTTACGGTTAAAACTCCTTGGTACTCTGAGAACCAGGTCTTTTCCATCACCACAAGCACATATATTTGTATAGTATATGGTTCTTTTGCAGAGCCATTGATGTTACATGGTGGTGGTGAACAGGTAGGAGGATGGACAGAGGTATACGAGGGGCTTACCTTTGCGACTATAAGAGGAGCGGGACACGAAGTGCCGGTTTTGCAACCGGAGCGTGCACTGACTCTTTTAAGATCGTTCTTGGCAGGCAAAGAGCTTCCAAGATCTTATTAGTACTCTAAAGAATAACAATTCTTGTAA
>CACVBM020000435.1:0-13629 GCA_902728155.2 Microthlaspi erraticum | reverse complement strand
TTCGGACTCCTTACCTCTTCCGGTTCCCAAATTTGGTCCATTTGATGTTCCTCCCTTGGATTGAGACCGTTTCACTCATGTTTGTCCTCATAGTCATGTGGAGAACCTATTAATCCATGTTTGGGTAAGTATGGGTCCATCTAGTTCATCTTATACACTACAAGTGAGTTTCCTCAATCTGGAGTCACAGAGGTACATTTCGGACTCCTTACCTCTTCCGGTTCCCAAATTAGGTCCATTTGATGTTCCTCCCTTGGATTGAGACCGTTTCACTCATGTTTGTCCTCATAGTCATGTGGAGAACCTATTAATCCATGTTTGGGTAAGTATGGGTCCATCTAGTTCATCTTATACACTACAAGTGAGTTTCCACAATCTGGAGTCACAGAGGTACATTTCGGACTCCTTACCTCTTCCGGTTCCCAAATTAGGTCCATTTGATGTTCCTCCCTTGGATTGAGACCGTTTCACTCATGTTTGTCCTCATAGTCATGTGTAGAACCTATTAATCCATGTTTGGATAAGTATGGGTCCATCTAGTTCATCTTATACACTACAAGTGAGTTTCCACAATGTGGAGTCACAGAGGTACATTTCGGACTCCTTACCTCTTCCGGTTCCCAAATTAGGTCCATTTGATGTTCCTCCCTTGGATTGAGACCGTTTCACTCATGTTTGTCCTCATAGTCATGTGGAGAACCTATTAATCCATGTTTGGGTAAGTATGGGTCCATCTAGTTCATCTTATACACTACAAGTGAGTTTCCACAATGGAGTCACAGAGGTACATTTCGGACTCCTTACCTCTTCCGGTTCCCAAATTAGGTCCATTTGATGTTCCTCCCTTGGATTGAGACCGTTTCACTCATGTTTGTCCTCATAGTCATGTGTAGAACCTATTAATCCATGTTTGGAAGTATGGGTCCATCTAGTTCATCTTATACACTACAAGTGAGTTTCCACAATGTGGAGTCACAGAGGTACATTTCGGACTCCTTACCTCTTCCGGTTCCCAAATTAGGTCCATTTGATGTTCCTCCCTTGGATTGAGACCGTTTCACTCATGTTTGTCCTCATAGTCATGTGTAGAACCTATTAATCCATGTTTGGGTAAGTATGGGTCCATCTAGTTCATCTTATACACTACAAGTGAGTTTCCACAATCTGGAGTCACAGAGGTACATTTCGGACTCCTTACCTCTTCCGGTTCCCAAATTAGGTCCATTTGATGTTCCTCCCTTGGATTGAGACCGTTTCACTCATGTTTGTCCTCATAGTCATGTGTAGAACCTATTAATCCATGTTTGGATAAGTATGGGTCCATCTAGTTCATCTTATACACTACAAGTGAGTTTCCACAATGTGGAGTCACAGAGGTACATTTCGGACTCCTTACCTCTTCCGGTTCCCAAATTTGGTCCATTTGATGTTCCTCCCTTGGATTGAGACCGTTTCACTCATGTTTGTCCTCATAGTCATGTGTAGAACCTATTAATCCATGTTTGGGTAAGTATGGGTCCATCTAGTTCATCTTATACACTACAAGTGAGTTTCCACAATGTGGAGTCACAGAGGTACATTTCGGACTCCTTACCTCTTCCGGTTCCCAAATTTGGTCCATTTGATGTTCCTCCCTTGGATTGAGACCGTTTCACTCATGTTTGTCCTCATAGTCATGTGTAGAACCTATTAATCCATGTTTGGGTAAGTATGGGTCCATCTAGTTCATCTTATACACTACAAGTGAGTTTCCACAATGTGGAGTCACAGAGGTACATTTCGGACTCCTTACCTCTTCCGGTTCCCAAATTAGGTCCATTTGATGTTCCTCCCTTGGATTGAGACCGTTTCACTCATGTTTGTCCTCATAGTCATGTGGAGAACCTATTAATCCATGTTTGGGTAAGTATGGGTCCATCTAGTTCATCTTATACACTACAAGTGAGTTTCCACAATCTGGAGTCACAGAGGTACATTTCGGACTCCTTACCTCTTCCGGTTCCCAAATTAGGTCCATTTGATGTTCCTCCCTTGGATTGAGACCGTTTCACTCATGTTTGTCCTCATAGTCATGTGGAGAACCTATTAATCCATGTTTGGGTAAGTATGGGTCCATCTAGTTCATCTTATACACTACAAGTGAGTTTCCTCAATCTGGAGTCACAGAGGTACATTTCGGACTCCTTACCTCTTCCGGTTCCCAAATTAGGTCCATTTGATGTTCCTCCCTTGGATTGAGACCGTTTCACTCATGTTTGTCCTCATAGTCATGTGTAGAACCTATTAATCCATGTTTGGGTAAGTATGGGTCCATCTAGTTCATCTTATACACTACAAGTGAGTTTCCACAATCTGGAGTCACAGAGGTACATTTCGGACTCCTTACCTCTTCCGGTTCCCAAATTAGGTCCATTTGATGTTCCTCCCTTGGATTGAGACCGTTTCACTCATGTTTGTCCTCATAGTCATGTGTAGAACCTATTAATCCATGTTTGGGATAAGTATGGGTCCATCTAGTTCATCTTATACACTACAAGTGAGTTTCCACAATGTGGAGTCACAGAGGTACATTTCGGACTCCTTACCTCTTCCGGTTCCCAAATTAGGTCCATTTGATGTTCCTCCCTTGGATTGAGACCGTTTCACTCATGTTTGTCCTCATAGTCATGTGTAGAACCTATTAATCCATGTTTGGGTAGTATGGGTCCATCTAGTTCATCTTATACACTACAAGTGAGTTTCCACAATGTGGAGTCACAGAGGTACATTTCGGACTCCTTACCTCTTCCGGTTCCCAAATTAGGTCCATTTGATGTTCCTCCCTTGGATTGAGACCGTTTCACTCATGTTTGTCCTCATAGTCATGTGTAGAACCTATTAATCCATGTTTGGGATAAGTATGGGTCCATCTAGTTCATCTTATACACTACAAGTGAGTTTCCACAATGTGGAGTCACAGAGGTACATTTCGGACTCCTTACCTCTTCCGGTTCCCAAATTAGGTCCATTTGATGTTCCTCCCTTGGATTGAGACCGTTTCACTCATGTTTGTCCTCATAGTCATGTGTAGAACCTATTAATCCATGTTTGGATAAGTATGGGTCCATCTAGTTCATCTTATACACTACAAGTGAGTTTCCACAATGTGGAGTCACAGAGGTACATTTCGGACTCCTTACCTCTTCCGGTTCCCAAATTAGGTCCATTTGATGTTCCTCCCTTGGATTGAGACCGTTTCACTCATGTTTGTCCTCATAGTCATGTGTAGAACCTATTAATCCATGTTTGGGTAAGTATGGGTCCATCTAGTTCATCTTATACACTACAAGTGAGTTTCCACAATGTGGAGTCACAGAGGTACATTTCGGACTCCTTACCTCTTCCGGTTCCCAAATTAGGTCCATTTGATGTTCCTCCCTTGGATTGAGACCGTTTCACTCATGTTTGTCCTCATAGTCATGTGTAGAACCTATTAATCCATGTTTGGGTAAGTATGGGTCCATCTAGTTCATCTTATACACTACAAGTGAGTTTCCACAATGTGGAGTCACAGAGGTACATTTCGGACTCCTTACCTCTTCCGGTTCCCAAATTAGGTCCATTTGATGTTCCTCCCTTGGATTGAGACCGTTTCACTCATGTTTGTCCTCATAGTCATGTGTAGAACCTATTAATCCATGTTTGGGTAAGTATGGGTCCATCTAGTTCATCTTATACACTACAAGTGAGTTTCCACAATGTGGAGTCACAGAGGTACATTTCGGACTCCTTACCTCTTCCGGTTCCCAAATTAGGTCCATTTGATGTTCCTCCCTTGGATTGAGACCGTTTCACTCATGTTTGTCCTCATAGTCATGTGTAGAACCTATTAATCCATGTTTGGGTAAGTATGGGTCCATCTAGTTCATCTTATACACTACAAGTGAGTTTCCACAATGTGGAGTCACAGAGGTACATTTCGGACTCCTTACCTCTTCCGGTTCCCAAATTAGGTCCATTTGATGTTCCTCCCTTGGATTGAGACCGTTTCACTCATGTTTGTCCTCATAGTCATGTGTAGAACCTATTAATCCATGTTTGGGATAAGTATGGGTCCATCTAGTTCATCTTATACACTACAAGTGAGTTTCCACAATGTGGAGTCACAGAGGTACATTTCGGACTCCTTACCTCTTCCGGTTCCCAAATTAGGTCCATTTGATGTTCCTCCCTTGGATTGAGACCGTTTCACTCATGTTTGTCCTCATAGTCATGTGTAGAACCTATTAATCCATGTTTGGGTAAGTATGGGTCCATCTAGTTCATCTTATACACTACAAGTGAGTTTCCACAATGTGGAGTCACAGAGGTACATTTCGGACTCCTTACCTCTTCCGGTTCCCAAATTAGGTCCATTTGATGTTCCTCCCTTGGATTGAGACCGTTTCACTCATGTTTGTCCTCATAGTCATGTGTAGAACCTATTAATCCATGTTTGGGTAAGTATGGGTCCATCTAGTTCATCTTATACACTACAAGTGAGTTTCCACAATGTGGAGTCACAGAGGTACATTTCGGACTCCTTACCTCTTCCGGTTCCCAAATTAGGTCCATTTGATGTTCCTCCCTTGGATTGAGACCGTTTCACTCATGTTTGTCCTCATAGTCATGTGTAGAACCTATTAATCCATGTTTGGGTAAGTATGGGTCCATCTAGTTCATCTTATACACTACAAGTGAGTTTCCACAATGTGGAGTCACAGAGGTACATTTCGGACTCCTTACCTCTTCCGGTTCCCAAATTAGGTCCATTTGATGTTCCTCCCTTGGATTGAGACCGTTTCACTCATGTTTGTCCTCATAGTCATGTGTAGAACCTATTAATCCATGTTTGGGTAAGTATGGGTCCATCTAGTTCATCTTATACACTACAAGTGAGTTTCCACAATGTGGAGTCACAGAGGTACATTTCGGACTCCTTACCTCTTCCGGTTCCCAAATTAGGTCCATTTGATGTTCCTCCCTTGGATTGAGACCGTTTCACTCATGTTTGTCCTCATAGTCATGTGTAGAACCTATTAATCCATGTTTGGATAAGTATGGGTCCATCTAGTTCATCTTATACACTACAAGTGAGTTTCCACAATGTGGAGTCACAGAGGTACATTTCGGACTCCTTACCTCTTCCGGTTCCCAAATTAGGTCCATTTGATGTTCCTCCCTTGGATTGAGACCGTTTCACTCATGTTTGTCCTCATAGTCATGTGTAGAACCTATTAATCCATGTTTGGGTAAGTATGGGTCCATCTAGTTCATCTTATACACTACAAGTGAGTTTCCACAATGTGGAGTCACAGAGGTACATTTCGGACTCCTTACCTCTTCCGGTTCCCAAATTAGGTCCATTTGATGTTCCTCCCTTGGATTGAGACCGTTTCACTCATGTTTGTCCTCATAGTCATGTGTAGAACCTATTAATCCATGTTTGGGTAAGTATGGGTCCATCTAGTTCATCTTATACACTACAAGTGAGTTTCCACAATGTGGAGTCACAGAGGTACATTTCGGACTCCTTACCTCTTCCGGTTCCCAAATTAGGTCCATTTGATGTTCCTCCCTTGGATTGAGACCGTTTCACTCATGTTTGTCCTCATAGTCATGTGTAGAACCTATTAATCCATGTTTGGGTAAGTATGGGTCCATCTAGTTCATCTTATACACTACAAGTGAGTTTCCACAATGTGGAGTCACAGAGGTACATTTCGGACTCCTTACCTCTTCCGGTTCCCAAATTAGGTCCATTTGATGTTCCTCCCTTGGATTGAGACCGTTTCACTCATGTTTGTCCTCATAGTCATGTGTAGAACCTATTAATCCATGTTTGGGTAAGTATGGGTCCATCTAGTTCATCTTATACACTACAAGTGAGTTTCCACAATGTGGAGTCACAGAGGTACATTTCGGACTCCTTACCTCTTCCGGTTCCCAAATTAGGTCCATTTGATGTTCCTCCCTTGGATTGAGACCGTTTCACTCATGTTTGTCCTCATAGTCATGTGTAGAACCTATTAATCCATGTTTGGGTAAGTATGGGTCCATCTAGTTCATCTTATACACTACAAGTGAGTTTCCACAATGTGGAGTCACAGAGGTACATTTCGGACTCCTTACCTCTTCCGGTTCCCAAATTAGGTCCATTTGATGTTCCTCCCTTGGATTGAGACCGTTTCACTCATGTTTGTCCTCATAGTCATGTGTAGAACCTATTAATCCATGTTTGGATAAGTATGGGTCCATCTAGTTCATCTTATACACTACAAGTGAGTTTCCACAATGTGGAGTCACAGAGGTACATTTCGGACTCCTTACCTCTTCCGGTTCCCAAATTAGGTCCATTTGATGTTCCTCCCTTGGATTGAGACCGTTTCACTCATGTTTGTCCTCATAGTCATGTGTAGAACCTATTAATCCATGTTTGGGTAAGTATGGGTCCATCTAGTTCATCTTATACACTACAAGTGAGTTTCCACAATGTGGAGTCACAGAGGTACATTTCGGACTCCTTACCTCTTCCGGTTCCCAAATTAGGTCCATTTGATGTTCCTCCCTTGGATTGAGACCGTTTCACTCATGTTTGTCCTCATAGTCATGTGTAGAACCTATTAATCCATGTTTGGGTAAGTATGGGTCCATCTAGTTCATCTTATACACTACAAGTGAGTTTCCACAATGTGGAGTCACAGAGGTACATTTCGGACTCCTTACCTCTTCCGGTTCCCAAATTAGGTCCATTTGATGTTCCTCCCTTGGATTGAGACCGTTTCACTCATGTTTGTCCTCATAGTCATGTGTAGAACCTATTAATCCATGTTTGGGTAAGTATGGGTCCATCTAGTTCATCTTATACACTACAAGTGAGTTTCCACAATGTGGAGTCACAGAGGTACATTTCGGACTCCTTACCTCTTCCGGTTCCCAAATTAGGTCCATTTGATGTTCCTCCCTTGGATTGAGACCGTTTCACTCATGTTTGTCCTCATAGTCATGTGTAGAACCTATTAATCCATGTTTGGGTAAGTATGGGTCCATCTAGTTCATCTTATACACTACAAGTGAGTTTCCACAATGTGGAGTCACAGAGGTACATTTCGGACTCCTTACCTCTTCCGGTTCCCAAATTAGGTCCATTTGATGTTCCTCCCTTGGATTGAGACCGTTTCACTCATGTTTGTCCTCATAGTCATGTGTAGAACCTATTAATCCATGTTTGGGTAAGTATGGGTCCATCTAGTTCATCTTATACACTACAAGTGAGTTTCCACAATGTGGAGTCACAGAGGTACATTTCGGACTCCTTACCTCTTCCGGTTCCCAAATTAGGTCCATTTGATGTTCCTCCCTTGGATTGAGACCGTTTCACTCATGTTTGTCCTCATAGTCATGTGTAGAACCTATTAATCCATGTTTGGGTAAGTATGGGTCCATCTAGTTCATCTTATACACTACAAGTGAGTTTCCACAATGTGGAGTCACAGAGGTACATTTCGGACTCCTTACCTCTTCCGGTTCCCAAATTAGGTCCATTTGATGTTCCTCCCTTGGATTGAGACCGTTTCACTCATGTTTGTCCTCATAGTCATGTGTAGAACCTATTAATCCATGTTTGGGTAAGTATGGGTCCATCTAGTTCATCTTATACACTACAAGTGAGTTTCCACAATGTGGAGTCACAGAGGTACATTTCGGACTCCTTACCTCTTCCGGTTCCCAAATTAGGTCCATTTGATGTTCCTCCCTTGGATTGAGACCGTTTCACTCATGTTTGTCCTCATAGTCATGTGTAGAACCTATTAATCCATGTTTGGGTAAGTATGGGTCCATCTAGTTCATCTTATACACTACAAGTGAGTTTCCACAATGTGGAGTCACAGAGGTACATTTCGGACTCCTTACCTCTTCCGGTTCCCAAATTAGGTCCATTTGATGTTCCTCCCTTGGATTGAGACCGTTTCACTCATGTTTGTCCTCATAGTCATGTGTAGAACCTATTAATCCATGTTTGGGTAAGTATGGGTCCATCTAGTTCATCTTATACACTACAAGTGAGTTTCCACAATGTGGAGTCACAGAGGTACATTTCGGACTCCTTACCTCTTCCGGTTCCCAAATTAGGTCCATTTGATGTTCCTCCCTTGGATTGAGACCGTTTCACTCATGTTTGTCCTCATAGTCATGTGTAGAACCTATTAATCCATGTTTGGGTAAGTATGGGTCCATCTAGTTCATCTTATACACTACAAGTGAGTTTCCACAATGTGGAGTCACAGAGGTACATTTCGGACTCCTTACCTCTTCCGGTTCCCAAATTAGGTCCATTTGATGTTCCTCCCTTGGATTGAGACCGTTTCACTCATGTTTGTCCTCATAGTCATGTGTAGAACCTATTAATCCATGTTTGGGTAAGTATGGGTCCATCTAGTTCATCTTATACACTACAAGTGAGTTTCCACAATGTGGAGTCACAGAGGTACATTTCGGACTCCTTACCTCTTCCGGTTCCCAAATTAGGTCCATTTGATGTTCCTCCCTTGGATTGAGACCGTTTCACTCATGTTTGTCCTCATAGTCATGTGTAGAACCTATTAATCCATGTTTGGGTAAGTATGGGTCCATCTAGTTCATCTTATACACTACAAGTGAGTTTCCACAATGTGGAGTCACAGAGGTACATTTCGGACTCCTTACCTCTTCCGGTTCCCAAATTAGGTCCATTTGATGTTCCTCCCTTGGATTGAGACCGTTTCACTCATGTTTGTCCTCATAGTCATGTGTAGAACCTATTAATCCATGTTTGGGTAAGTATGGGTCCATCTAGTTCATCTTATACACTACAAGTGAGTTTCCACAATGTGGAGTCACAGAGGTACATTTCGGACTCCTTACCTCTTCCGGTTCCCAAATTAGGTCCATTTGATGTTCCTCCCTTGGATTGAGACCGTTTCACTCATGTTTGTCCTCATAGTCATGTGTAGAACCTATTAATCCATGTTTGGGTAAGTATGGGTCCATCTAGTTCATCTTATACACTACAAGTGAGTTTCCACAATGTGGAGTCACAGAGGTACATTTCGGACTCCTTACCTCTTCCGGTTCCCAAATTAGGTCCATTTGATGTTCCTCCCTTGGATTGAGACCGTTTCACTCATGTTTGTCCTCATAGTCATGTGTAGAACCTATTAATCCATGTTTGGGTAAGTATGGGTCCATCTAGTTCATCTTATACACTACAAGTGAGTTTCCACAATGTGGAGTCACAGAGGTACATTTCGGACTCCTTACCTCTTCCGGTTCCCAAATTAGGTCCATTTGATGTTCCTCCCTTGGATTGAGACCGTTTCACTCATGTTTGTCCTCATAGTCATGTGTAGAACCTATTAATCCATGTTTGGGTAAGTATGGGTCCATCTAGTTCATCTTATACACTACAAGTGAGTTTCCACAATGTGGAGTCACAGAGGTACATTTCGGACTCCTTACCTCTTCCGGTTCCCAAATTAGGTCCATTTGATGTTCCTCCCTTGGATTGAGACCGTTTCACTCATGTTTGTCCTCATAGTCATGTGTAGAACCTATTAATCCATGTTTGGGTAAGTATGGGTCCATCTAGTTCATCTTATACACTACAAGTGAGTTTCCACAATGTGGAGTCACAGAGGTACATTTCGGACTCCTTACCTCTTCCGGTTCCCAAATTAGGTCCATTTGATGTTCCTCCCTTGGATTGAGACCGTTTCACTCATGTTTGTCCTCATAGTCATGTGTAGAACCTATTAATCCATGTTTGGGTAAGTATGGGTCCATCTAGTTCATCTTATACACTACAAGTGAGTTTCCACAATGTGGAGTCACAGAGGTACATTTCGGACTCCTTACCTCTTCCGGTTCCCAAATTAGGTCCATTTGATGTTCCTCCCTTGGATTGAGACCGTTTCACTCATGTTTGTCCTCATAGTCATGTGTAGAACCTATTAATCCATGTTTGGGTAAGTATGGGTCCATCTAGTTCATCTTATACACTACAAGTGAGTTTCCACAATGTGGAGTCACAGAGGTACATTTCGGACTCCTTACCTCTTCCGGTTCCCAAATTAGGTCCATTTGATGTTCCTCCCTTGGATTGAGACCGTTTCACTCATGTTTGTCCTCATAGTCATGTGTAGAACCTATTAATCCATGTTTGGGTAAGTATGGGTCCATCTAGTTCATCTTATACACTACAAGTGAGTTTCCACAATGTGGAGTCACAGAGGTACATTTCGGACTCCTTACCTCTTCCGGTTCCCAAATTAGGTCCATTTGATGTTCCTCCCTTGGATTGAGACCGTTTCACTCATGTTTGTCCTCATAGTCATGTGTAGAACCTATTAATCCATGTTTGGGTAAGTATGGGTCCATCTAGTTCATCTTATACACTACAAGTGAGTTTCCACAATGTGGAGTCACAGAGGTACATTTCGGACTCCTTACCTCTTCCGGTTCCCAAATTAGGTCCATTTGATGTTCCTCCCTTGGATTGAGACCGTTTCACTCATGTTTGTCCTCATAGTCATGTGTAGAACCTATTAATCCATGTTTGGGTAAGTATGGGTCCATCTAGTTCATCTTATACACTACAAGTGAGTTTCCACAATGTGGAGTCACAGAGGTACATTTCGGACTCCTTACCTCTTCCGGTTCCCAAATTAGGTCCATTTGATGTTCCTCCCTTGGATTGAGACCGTTTCACTCATGTTTGTCCTCATAGTCATGTGTAGAACCTATTAATCCATGTTTGGGTAAGTATGGGTCCATCTAGTTCATCTTATACACTACAAGTGAGTTTCCACAATGTGGAGTCACAGAGGTACATTTCGGACTCCTTACCTCTTCCGGTTCCCAAATTAGGTCCATTTGATGTTCCTCCCTTGGATTGAGACCGTTTCACTCATGTTTGTCCTCATAGTCATGTGTAGAACCTATTAATCCATGTTTGGGTAAGTATGGGTCCATCTAGTTCATCTTATACACTACAAGTGAGTTTCCACAATGTGGAGTCACAGAGGTACATTTCGGACTCCTTACCTCTTCCGGTTCCCAAATTAGGTCCATTTGATGTTCCTCCCTTGGATTGAGACCGTTTCACTCATGTTTGTCCTCATAGTCATGTGTAGAACCTATTAATCCATGTTTGGGTAAGTATGGGTCCATCTAGTTCATCTTATACACTACAAGTGAGTTTCCACAATGTGGAGTCACAGAGGTACATTTCGGACTCCTTACCTCTTCCGGTTCCCAAATTAGGTCCATTTGATGTTCCTCCCTTGGATTGAGACCGTTTCACTCATGTTTGTCCTCATAGTCATGTGTAGAACCTATTAATCCATGTTTGGGTAAGTATGGGTCCATCTAGTTCATCTTATACACTACAAGTGAGTTTCCACAATGTGGAGTCACAGAGGTACATTTCGGACTCCTTACCTCTTCCGGTTCCCAAATTAGGTCCATTTGATGTTCCTCCCTTGGATTGAGACCGTTTCACTCATGTTTGTCCTCATAGTCATGTGTAGAACCTATTAATCCATGTTTGGGTAAGTATGGGTCCATCTAGTTCATCTTATACACTACAAGTGAGTTTCCACAATGTGGAGTCACAGAGGTACATTTCGGACTCCTTACCTCTTCCGGTTCCCAAATTAGGTCCATTTGATGTTCCTCCCTTGGATTGAGACCGTTTCACTCATGTTTGTCCTCATAGTCATGTGTAGAACCTATTAATCCATGTTTGGGTAAGTATGGGTCCATCTAGTTCATCTTATACACTACAAGTGAGTTTCCACAATGTGGAGTCACAGAGGTACATTTCGGACTCCTTACCTCTTCCGGTTCCCAAATTAGGTCCATTTGATGTTCCTCCCTTGGATTGAGACCGTTTCACTCATGTTTGTCCTCATAGTCATGTGTAGAACCTATTAATCCATGTTTGGGTAAGTATGGGTCCATCTAGTTCATCTTATACACTACAAGTGAGTTTCCACAATGTGGAGTCACAGAGGTACATTTCGGACTCCTTACCTCTTCCGGTTCCCAAATTAGGTCCATTTGATGTTCCTCCCTTGGATTGAGACCGTTTCACTCATGTTTGTCCTCATAGTCATGTGTAGAACCTATTAATCCATGTTTGGGTAAGTATGGGTCCATCTAGTTCATCTTATACACTACAAGTGAGTTTCCACAATGTGGAGTCACAGAGGTACATTTCGGACTCCTTACCTCTTCCGGTTCCCAAATTAGGTCCATTTGATGTTCCTCCCTTGGATTGAGACCGTTTCACTCATGTTTGTCCTCATAGTCATGTGTAGAACCTATTAATCCATGTTTGGGTAAGTATGGGTCCATCTAGTTCATCTTATACACTACAAGTGAGTTTCCACAATGTGGAGTCACAGAGGTACATTTCGGACTCCTTACCTCTTCCGGTTCCCAAATTAGGTCCATTTGATGTTCCTCCCTTGGATTGAGACCGTTTCACTCATGTTTGTCCTCATAGTCATGTGTAGAACCTATTAATCCATGTTTGGGTAAGTATGGGTCCATCTAGTTCATCTTATACACTACAAGTGAGTTTCCACAATGTGGAGTCACAGAGGTACATTTCGGACTCCTTACCTCTTCCGGTTCCCAAATTAGGTCCATTTGATGTTCCTCCCTTGGATTGAGACCGTTTCACTCATGTTTGTCCTCATAGTCATGTGTAGAACCTATTAATCCATGTTTGGGTAAGTATGGGTCCATCTAGTTCATCTTATACACTACAAGTGAGTTTCCACAATGTGGAGTCACAGAGGTACATTTCGGACTCCTTACCTCTTCCGGTTCCCAAATTAGGTCCATTTGATGTTCCTCCCTTGGATTGAGACCGTTTCACTCATGTTTGTCCTCATAGTCATGTGTAGAACCTATTAATCCATGTTTGGGTAAGTATGGGTCCATCTAGTTCATCTTATACACTACAAGTGAGTTTCCACAATGTGGAGTCACAGAGGTACATTTCGGACTCCTTACCTCTTCCGGTTCCCAAATTAGGTCCATTTGATGTTCCTCCCTTGGATTGAGACCGTTTCACTCATGTTTGTCCTCATAGTCATGTGTAGAACCTATTAATCCATGTTTGGGTAAGTATGGGTCCATCTAGTTCATCTTATACACTACAAGTGAGTTTCCACAATGTGGAGTCACAGAGGTACATTTCGGACTCCTTACCTCTTCCGGTTCCCAAATTAGGTCCATTTGATGTTCCTCCCTTGGATTGAGACCGTTTCACTCATGTTTGTCCTCATAGTCATGTGTAGAACCTATTAATCCATGTTTGGGTAAGTATGGGTCCATCTAGTTCATCTTATACACTACAAGTGAGTTTCCACAATGTGGAGTCACAGAGGTACATTTCGGACTCCTTACCTCTTCCGGTTCCCAAATTAGGTCCATTTGATGTTCCTCCCTTGGATTGAGACCGTTTCACTCATGTTTGTCCTCATAGTCATGTGTAGAACCTATTAATCCATGTTTGGTAAGTATGGGTCTAGTTCATCTTATACACTACAAGTGAGTTTC
>CACVBM020000434.1:0-13632 GCA_902728155.2 Microthlaspi erraticum | reverse complement strand
TTCCTCCCTTGGATTGAGACCGTTTCACTCATGTTTGTCCTCATAGTCATGTGTAGAACCTATTAATCCATGTTTGGGTAAGTATGGGTCCATCTAGTTCATCTTATACACTACAAGTGAGTTTCCACAATCTGGAGTCACAGAGGTACATTTCGGACTCCTTACCTCTTCCGGTTCCCAAATTAGGTCCATTTGATGTTCCTCCCTTGGATTGAGACCGTTTCACTCATGTTTGTCCTCATAGTCATGTGTAGAACCTATTAATCCATGTTTGGGTAAGTATGGGTCCATCTAGTTCATCTTATACACTACAAGTGAGTTTCCAAATGTGGAGTCACAGAGGTACATTTCGGACTCCTTACCTCTTCCGGTTCCCAAATTAGGTCCATTTGATGTTCCTCCCTTGGATTGAGACCGTTTCACTCATGTTTGTCCTCATAGTCATGTGTAGAACCTATTAATCCATGTTTGGGTAAGTATGGGTCCATCTAGTTCATCTTATACACTACAAGTGAGTTTCCACAATGTGGAGTCACAGAGGTACATTTCGGACTCCTTACCTCTTCCGGTTCCCAAATTAGGTCCATTTGATGTTCCTCCCTTGGATTGAGACCGTTTCACTCATGTTTGTCCTCATAGTCATGTGTAGAACCTATTAATCCATGTTTGGGTAAGTATGGGTCCATCTAGTTCATCTTATACACTACAAGTGAGTTTCCACAATGTGGAGTCACAGAGGTACATTTCGGACTCCTTACCTCTTCCGGTTCCCAAATTAGGTCCATTTGATGTTCCTCCCTTGGATTGAGACCGTTTCACTCATGTTTGTCCTCATAGTCATGTGTAGAACCTATTAATCCATGTTTGGGTAAGTATGGGTCCATCTAGTTCATCTTATACACTACAAGTGAGTTTCCACAATGTGGAGTCACAGAGGTACATTTCGGACTCCTTACCTCTTCCGGTTCCCAAATTAGGTCCATTTGATGTTCCTCCCTTGGATTGAGACCGTTTCACTCATGTTTGTCCTCATAGTCATGTGTAGAACCTATTAATCCATGTTTGGGTAAGTATGGGTCCATCTAGTTCATCTTATACACTACAAGTGAGTTTCCACAATGTGGAGTCACAGAGGTACATTTCGGACTCCTTACCTCTTCCGGTTCCCAAATTAGGTCCATTTGATGTTCCTCCCTTGGATTGAGACCGTTTCACTCATGTTTGTCCTCATAGTCATGTGTAGAACCTATTAATCCATGTTTGGGTAAGTATGGGTCCATCTAGTTCATCTTATACACTACAAGTGAGTTTCCACAATGTGGAGTCACAGAGGTACATTTCGGACTCCTTACCTCTTCCGGTTCCCAAATTAGGTCCATTTGATGTTCCTCCCTTGGATTGAGACCGTTTCACTCATGTTTGTCCTCATAGTCATGTGTAGAACCTATTAATCCATGTTTGGGTAAGTATGGGTCCATCTAGTTCATCTTATACACTACAAGTGAGTTTCCACAATGTGGAGTCACAGAGGTACATTTCGGACTCCTTACCTCTTCCGGTTCCCAAATTAGGTCCATTTGATGTTCCTCCCTTGGATTGAGACCGTTTCACTCATGTTTGTCCTCATAGTCATGTGTAGAACCTATTAATCCATGTTTGGGTAAGTATGGGTCCATCTAGTTCATCTTATACACTACAAGTGAGTTTCCACAATGTGGAGTCACAGAGGTACATTTCGGACTCCTTACCTCTTCCGGTTCCCAAATTAGGTCCATTTGATGTTCCTCCCTTGGATTGAGACCGTTTCACTCATGTTTGTCCTCATAGTCATGTGTAGAACCTATTAATCCATGTTTGGATAAGTATGGGTCCATCTAGTTCATCTTATACACTACAAGTGAGTTTCCACAATGTGGAGTCACAGAGGTACATTTCGGACTCCTTACCTCTTCCGGTTCCCAAATTAGGTCCATTTGATGTTCCTCCCTTGGATTGAGACCGTTTCACTCATGTTTGTCCTCATAGTCATGTGTAGAACCTATTAATCCATGTTTGGTAAGTATGGGTCCATCTAGTTCATCTTATACACTACAAGTGAGTTTCCACAATGTGGAGTCACAGAGGTACATTTCGGACTCCTTACCTCTTCCGGTTCCCAAATTAGGTCCATTTGATGTTCCTCCCTTGGATTGAGACCGTTTCACTCATGTTTGTCCTCATAGTCATGTGTAGAACCTATTAATCCATGTTTGGGTAAGTATGGGTCCATCTAGTTCATCTTATACACTACAAGTGAGTTTCCACAATGTGGAGTCACAGAGGTACATTTCGGACTCCTTACCTCTTCCGGTTCCCAAATTAGGTCCATTTGATGTTCCTCCCTTGGATTGAGACCGTTTCACTCATGTTTGTCCTCATAGTCATGTGTAGAACCTATTAATCCATGTTTGGGTAAGTATGGGTCCATCTAGTTCATCTTATACACTACAAGTGAGTTTCCACAATGTGGAGTCACAGAGGTACATTTCGGACTCCTTACCTCTTCCGGTTCCCAAATTAGGTCCATTTGATGTTCCTCCCTTGGATTGAGACCGTTTCACTCATGTTTGTCCTCATAGTCATGTGTAGAACCTATTAATCCATGTTTGGGTAAGTATGGGTCCATCTAGTTCATCTTATACACTACAAGTGAGTTTCCACAATGTGGAGTCACAGAGGTACATTTCGGACTCCTTACCTCTTCCGGTTCCCAAATTAGGTCCATTTGATGTTCCTCCCTTGGATTGAGACCGTTTCACTCATGTTTGTCCTCATAGTCATGTGTAGAACCTATTAATCCATGTTTGGGTAAGTATGGGTCCATCTAGTTCATCTTATACACTACAAGTGAGTTTCCACAATGTGGAGTCACAGAGGTACATTTCGGACTCCTTACCTCTTCCGGTTCCCAAATTAGGTCCATTTGATGTTCCTCCCTTGGATTGAGACCGTTTCACTCATGTTTGTCCTCATAGTCATGTGTAGAACCTATTAATCCATGTTTGGATAAGTATGGGTCCATCTAGTTCATCTTATACACTACAAGTGAGTTTCCACAATGTGGAGTCACAGAGGTACATTTCGGACTCCTTACCTCTTCCGGTTCCCAAATTAGGTCCATTTGATGTTCCTCCCTTGGATTGAGACCGTTTCACTCATGTTTGTCCTCATAGTCATGTGTAGAACCTATTAATCCATGTTTGGGTAAGTATGGGTCCATCTAGTTCATCTTATACACTACAAGTGAGTTTCCACAATGTGGAGTCACAGAGGTACATTTCGGACTCCTTACCTCTTCCGGTTCCCAAATTAGGTCCATTTGATGTTCCTCCCTTGGATTGAGACCGTTTCACTCATGTTTGTCCTCATAGTCATGTGTAGAACCTATTAATCCATGTTTGGGTAAGTATGGGTCCATCTAGTTCATCTTATACACTACAAGTGAGTTTCCACAATGTGGAGTCACAGAGGTACATTTCGGACTCCTTACCTCTTCCGGTTCCCAAATTAGGTCCATTTGATGTTCCTCCCTTGGATTGAGACCGTTTCACTCATGTTTGTCCTCATAGTCATGTGTAGAACCTATTAATCCATGTTTGGGTAAGTATGGGTCCATCTAGTTCATCTTATACACTACAAGTGAGTTTCCACAATGTGGAGTCACAGAGGTACATTTCGGACTCCTTACCTCTTCCGGTTCCCAAATTAGGTCCATTTGATGTTCCTCCCTTGGATTGAGACCGTTTCACTCATGTTTGTCCTCATAGTCATGTGTAGAACCTATTAATCCATGTTTGGGTAAGTATGGGTCCATCTAGTTCATCTTATACACTACAAGTGAGTTTCCACAATGTGGAGTCACAGAGGTACATTTCGGACTCCTTACCTCTTCCGGTTCCCAAATTAGGTCCATTTGATGTTCCTCCCTTGGATTGAGACCGTTTCACTCATGTTTGTCCTCATAGTCATGTGTAGAACCTATTAATCCATGTTTGGGTAAGTATGGGTCCATCTAGTTCATCTTATACACTACAAGTGAGTTTCCACAATGTGGAGTCACAGAGGTACATTTCGGACTCCTTACCTCTTCCGGTTCCCAAATTAGGTCCATTTGATGTTCCTCCCTTGGATTGAGACCGTTTCACTCATGTTTGTCCTCATAGTCATGTGTAGAACCTATTAATCCATGTTTGGGTAAGTATGGGTCCATCTAGTTCATCTTATACACTACAAGTGAGTTTCCACAATGTGGAGTCACAGAGGTACATTTCGGACTCCTTACCTCTTCCGGTTCCCAAATTAGGTCCATTTGATGTTCCTCCCTTGGATTGAGACCGTTTCACTCATGTTTGTCCTCATAGTCATGTGTAGAACCTATTAATCCATGTTTGGGTAAGTATGGGTCCATCTAGTTCATCTTATACACTACAAGTGAGTTTCCACAATGTGGAGTCACAGAGGTACATTTCGGACTCCTTACCTCTTCCGGTTCCCAAATTAGGTCCATTTGATGTTCCTCCCTTGGATTGAGACCGTTTCACTCATGTTTGTCCTCATAGTCATGTGTAGAACCTATTAATCCATGTTTGGGTAAGTATGGGTCCATCTAGTTCATCTTATACACTACAAGTGAGTTTCCACAATGTGGAGTCACAGAGGTACATTTCGGACTCCTTACCTCTTCCGGTTCCCAAATTAGGTCCATTTGATGTTCCTCCCTTGGATTGAGACCGTTTCACTCATGTTTGTCCTCATAGTCATGTGTAGAACCTATTAATCCATGTTTGGGTAAGTATGGGTCCATCTAGTTCATCTTATACACTACAAGTGAGTTTCCACAATGTGGAGTCACAGAGGTACATTTCGGACTCCTTACCTCTTCCGGTTCCCAAATTAGGTCCATTTGATGTTCCTCCCTTGGATTGAGACCGTTTCACTCATGTTTGTCCTCATAGTCATGTGTAGAACCTATTAATCCATGTTTGGGTAAGTATGGGTCCATCTAGTTCATCTTATACACTACAAGTGAGTTTCCACAATGTGGAGTCACAGAGGTACATTTCGGACTCCTTACCTCTTCCGGTTCCCAAATTAGGTCCATTTGATGTTCCTCCCTTGGATTGAGACCGTTTCACTCATGTTTGTCCTCATAGTCATGTGTAGAACCTATTAATCCATGTTTGGGTAAGTATGGGTCCATCTAGTTCATCTTATACACTACAAGTGAGTTTCCACAATGTGGAGTCACAGAGGTACATTTCGGACTCCTTACCTCTTCCGGTTCCCAAATTAGGTCCATTTGATGTTCCTCCCTTGGATTGAGACCGTTTCACTCATGTTTGTCCTCATAGTCATGTGTAGAACCTATTAATCCATGTTTGGGTAAGTATGGGTCCATCTAGTTCATCTTATACACTACAAGTGAGTTTCCACAATGTGGAGTCACAGAGGTACATTTCGGACTCCTTACCTCTTCCGGTTCCCAAATTAGGTCCATTTGATGTTCCTCCCTTGGATTGAGACCGTTTCACTCATGTTTGTCCTCATAGTCATGTGTAGAACCTATTAATCCATGTTTGGGTAAGTATGGGTCCATCTAGTTCATCTTATACACTACAAGTGAGTTTCCACAATGTGGAGTCACAGAGGTACATTTCGGACTCCTTACCTCTTCCGGTTCCCAAATTAGGTCCATTTGATGTTCCTCCCTTGGATTGAGACCGTTTCACTCATGTTTGTCCTCATAGTCATGTGTAGAACCTATTAATCCATGTTTGGGTAAGTATGGGTCCATCTAGTTCATCTTATACACTACAAGTGAGTTTCCACAATGTGGAGTCACAGAGGTACATTTCGGACTCCTTACCTCTTCCGGTTCCCAAATTAGGTCCATTTGATGTTCCTCCCTTGGATTGAGACCGTTTCACTCATGTTTGTCCTCATAGTCATGTGTAGAACCTATTAATCCATGTTTGGGTAAGTATGGGTCCATCTAGTTCATCTTATACACTACAAGTGAGTTTCCACAATGTGGAGTCACAGAGGTACATTTCGGACTCCTTACCTCTTCCGGTTCCCAAATTAGGTCCATTTGATGTTCCTCCCTTGGATTGAGACCGTTTCACTCATGTTTGTCCTCATAGTCATGTGTAGAACCTATTAATCCATGTTTGGGTAAGTATGGGTCCATCTAGTTCATCTTATACACTACAAGTGAGTTTCCACAATGTGGAGTCACAGAGGTACATTTCGGACTCCTTACCTCTTCCGGTTCCCAAATTAGGTCCATTTGATGTTCCTCCCTTGGATTGAGACCGTTTCACTCATGTTTGTCCTCATAGTCATGTGTAGAACCTATTAATCCATGTTTGGGTAAGTATGGGTCCATCTAGTTCATCTTATACACTACAAGTGAGTTTCCACAATGTGGAGTCACAGAGGTACATTTCGGACTCCTTACCTCTTCCGGTTCCCAAATTAGGTCCATTTGATGTTCCTCCCTTGGATTGAGACCGTTTCACTCATGTTTGTCCTCATAGTCATGTGTAGAACCTATTAATCCATGTTTGGGTAAGTATGGGTCCATCTAGTTCATCTTATACACTACAAGTGAGTTTCCACAATGTGGAGTCACAGAGGTACATTTCGGACTCCTTACCTCTTCCGGTTCCCAAATTAGGTCCATTTGATGTTCCTCCCTTGGATTGAGACCGTTTCACTCATGTTTGTCCTCATAGTCATGTGTAGAACCTATTAATCCATGTTTGGGTAAGTATGGGTCCATCTAGTTCATCTTATACACTACAAGTGAGTTTCCACAATGTGGAGTCACAGAGGTACATTTCGGACTCCTTACCTCTTCCGGTTCCCAAATTAGGTCCATTTGATGTTCCTCCCTTGGATTGAGACCGTTTCACTCATGTTTGTCCTCATAGTCATGTGTAGAACCTATTAATCCATGTTTGGGTAAGTATGGGTCCATCTAGTTCATCTTATACACTACAAGTGAGTTTCCACAATGTGGAGTCACAGAGGTACATTTCGGACTCCTTACCTCTTCCGGTTCCCAAATTAGGTCCATTTGATGTTCCTCCCTTGGATTGAGACCGTTTCACTCATGTTTGTCCTCATAGTCATGTGTAGAACCTATTAATCCATGTTTGGGTAAGTATGGGTCCATCTAGTTCATCTTATACACTACAAGTGAGTTTCCACAATGTGGAGTCACAGAGGTACATTTCGGACTCCTTACCTCTTCCGGTTCCCAAATTAGGTCCATTTGATGTTCCTCCCTTGGATTGAGACCGTTTCACTCATGTTTGTCCTCATAGTCATGTGTAGAACCTATTAATCCATGTTTGGGTAAGTATGGGTCCATCTAGTTCATCTTATACACTACAAGTGAGTTTCCACAATGTGGAGTCACAGAGGTACATTTCGGACTCCTTACCTCTTCCGGTTCCCAAATTAGGTCCATTTGATGTTCCTCCCTTGGATTGAGACCGTTTCACTCATGTTTGTCCTCATAGTCATGTGTAGAACCTATTAATCCATGTTTGGGTAAGTATGGGTCCATCTAGTTCATCTTATACACTACAAGTGAGTTTCCACAATGTGGAGTCACAGAGGTACATTTCGGACTCCTTACCTCTTCCGGTTCCCAAATTAGGTCCATTTGATGTTCCTCCCTTGGATTGAGACCGTTTCACTCATGTTTGTCCTCATAGTCATGTGTAGAACCTATTAATCCATGTTTGGGTAAGTATGGGTCCATCTAGTTCATCTTATACACTACAAGTGAGTTTCCACAATGTGGAGTCACAGAGGTACATTTCGGACTCCTTACCTCTTCCGGTTCCCAAATTAGGTCCATTTGATGTTCCTCCCTTGGATTGAGACCGTTTCACTCATGTTTGTCCTCATAGTCATGTGTAGAACCTATTAATCCATGTTTGGGTAAGTATGGGTCCATCTAGTTCATCTTATACACTACAAGTGAGTTTCCACAATGTGGAGTCACAGAGGTACATTTCGGACTCCTTACCTCTTCCGGTTCCCAAATTAGGTCCATTTGATGTTCCTCCCTTGGATTGAGACCGTTTCACTCATGTTTGTCCTCATAGTCATGTGTAGAACCTATTAATCCATGTTTGGGTAAGTATGGGTCCATCTAGTTCATCTTATACACTACAAGTGAGTTTCCACAATGTGGAGTCACAGAGGTACATTTCGGACTCCTTACCTCTTCCGGTTCCCAAATTAGGTCCATTTGATGTTCCTCCCTTGGATTGAGACCGTTTCACTCATGTTTGTCCTCATAGTCATGTGTAGAACCTATTAATCCATGTTTGGGTAAGTATGGGTCCATCTAGTTCATCTTATACACTACAAGTGAGTTTCCACAATGTGGAGTCACAGAGGTACATTTCGGACTCCTTACCTCTTCCGGTTCCCAAATTAGGTCCATTTGATGTTCCTCCCTTGGATTGAGACCGTTTCACTCATGTTTGTCCTCATAGTCATGTGTAGAACCTATTAATCCATGTTTGGGTAAGTATGGGTCCATCTAGTTCATCTTATACACTACAAGTGAGTTTCCACAATGTGGAGTCACAGAGGTACATTTCGGACTCCTTACCTCTTCCGGTTCCCAAATTAGGTCCATTTGATGTTCCTCCCTTGGATTGAGACCGTTTCACTCATGTTTGTCCTCATAGTCATGTGTAGAACCTATTAATCCATGTTTGGGTAAGTATGGGTCCATCTAGTTCATCTTATACACTACAAGTGAGTTTCCACAATGTGGAGTCACAGAGGTACATTTCGGACTCCTTACCTCTTCCGGTTCCCAAATTAGGTCCATTTGATGTTCCTCCCTTGGATTGAGACCGTTTCACTCATGTTTGTCCTCATAGTCATGTGTAGAACCTATTAATCCATGTTTGGGTAAGTATGGGTCCATCTAGTTCATCTTATACACTACAAGTGAGTTTCCACAATGTGGAGTCACAGAGGTACATTTCGGACTCCTTACCTCTTCCGGTTCCCAAATTAGGTCCATTTGATGTTCCTCCCTTGGATTGAGACCGTTTCACTCATGTTTGTCCTCATAGTCATGTGTAGAACCTATTAATCCATGTTTGGGTAAGTATGGGTCCATCTAGTTCATCTTATACACTACAAGTGAGTTTCCACAATGTGGAGTCACAGAGGTACATTTCGGACTCCTTACCTCTTCCGGTTCCCAAATTAGGTCCATTTGATGTTCCTCCCTTGGATTGAGACCGTTTCACTCATGTTTGTCCTCATAGTCATGTGTAGAACCTATTAATCCATGTTTGGGTAAGTATGGGTCCATCTAGTTCATCTTATACACTACAAGTGAGTTTCCACAATGTGGAGTCACAGAGGTACATTTCGGACTCCTTACCTCTTCCGGTTCCCAAATTAGGTCCATTTGATGTTCCTCCCTTGGATTGAGACCGTTTCACTCATGTTTGTCCTCATAGTCATGTGTAGAACCTATTAATCCATGTTTGGGTAAGTATGGGTCCATCTAGTTCATCTTATACACTACAAGTGAGTTTCCACAATGTGGAGTCACAGAGGTACATTTCGGACTCCTTACCTCTTCCGGTTCCCAAATTAGGTCCATTTGATGTTCCTCCCTTGGATTGAGACCGTTTCACTCATGTTTGTCCTCATAGTCATGTGTAGAACCTATTAATCCATGTTTGGGTAAGTATGGGTCCATCTAGTTCATCTTATACACTACAAGTGAGTTTCCACAATGTGGAGTCACAGAGGTACATTTCGGACTCCTTACCTCTTCCGGTTCCCAAATTAGGTCCATTTGATGTTCCTCCCTTGGATTGAGACCGTTTCACTCATGTTTGTCCTCATAGTCATGTGTAGAACCTATTAATCCATGTTTGGGTAAGTATGGGTCCATCTAGTTCATCTTATACACTACAAGTGAGTTTCCACAATGTGGAGTCACAGAGGTACATTTCGGACTCCTTACCTCTTCCGGTTCCCAAATTAGGTCCATTTGATGTTCCTCCCTTGGATTGAGACCGTTTCACTCATGTTTGTCCTCATAGTCATGTGTAGAACCTATTAATCCATGTTTGGGTAAGTATGGGTCCATCTAGTTCATCTTATACACTACAAGTGAGTTTCCACAATGTGGAGTCACAGAGGTACATTTCGGACTCCTTACCTCTTCCGGTTCCCAAATTAGGTCCATTTGATGTTCCTCCCTTGGATTGAGACCGTTTCACTCATGTTTGTCCTCATAGTCATGTGTAGAACCTATTAATCCATGTTTGGGTAAGTATGGGTCCATCTAGTTCATCTTATACACTACAAGTGAGTTTCCACAATGTGGAGTCACAGAGGTACATTTCGGACTCCTTACCTCTTCCGGTTCCCAAATTAGGTCCATTTGATGTTCCTCCCTTGGATTGAGACCGTTTCACTCATGTTTGTCCTCATAGTCATGTGTAGAACCTATTAATCCATGTTTGGGTAAGTATGGGTCCATCTAGTTCATCTTATACACTACAAGTGAGTTTCCACAATGTGGAGTCACAGAGGTACATTTCGGACTCCTTACCTCTTCCGGTTCCCAAATTAGGTCCATTTGATGTTCCTCCCTTGGATTGAGACCGTTTCACTCATGTTTGTCCTCATAGTCATGTGTAGAACCTATTAATCCATGTTTGGGTAAGTATGGGTCCATCTAGTTCATCTTATACACTACAAGTGAGTTTCCACAATGTGGAGTCACAGAGGTACATTTCGGACTCCTTACCTCTTCCGGTTCCCAAATTAGGTCCATTTGATGTTCCTCCCTTGGATTGAGACCGTTTCACTCATGTTTGTCCTCATAGTCATGTGTAGAACCTATTAATCCATGTTTGGGTAAGTATGGGTCCATCTAGTTCATCTTATACACTACAAGTGAGTTTCCACAATGTGGAGTCACAGAGGTACATTTCGGACTCCTTACCTCTTCCGGTTCCCAAATTAGGTCCATTTGATGTTCCTCCCTTGGATTGAGACCGTTTCACTCATGTTTGTCCTCATAGTCATGTGTAGAACCTATTAATCCATGTTTGGGTAAGTATGGGTCCATCTAGTTCATCTTATACACTACAAGTGAGTTTCCACAATGTGGAGTCACAGAGGTACATTTCGGACTCCTTACCTCTTCCGGTTCCCAAATTAGGTCCATTTGATGTTCCTCCCTTGGATTGAGACCGTTTCACTCATGTTTGTCCTCATAGTCATGTGTAGAACCTATTAATCCATGTTTGGGTAAGTATGGGTCCATCTAGTTCATCTTATACACTACAAGTGAGTTTCCACAATGTGGAGTCACAGAGGTACATTTCGGACTCCTTACCTCTTCCGGTTCCCAAATTAGGTCCATTTGATGTTCCTCCCTTGGATTGAGACCGTTTCACTCATGTTTGTCCTCATAGTCATGTGTAGAACCTATTAATCCATGTTTGGGTAAGTATGGGTCCATCTAGTTCATCTTATACACTACAAGTGAGTTTCCACAATGTGGAGTCACAGAGGTACATTTCGGACTCCTTACCTCTTCCGGTTCCCAAATTAGGTCCATTTGATGTTCCTCCCTTGGATTGAGACCGTTTCACTCATGTTTGTCCTCATAGTCATGTGTAGAACCTATTAATCCATGTTTGGGTAAGTATGGGTCCATCTAGTTCATCTTATACACTACAAGTGAGTTTCCACAATGTGGAGTCACAGAGGTACATTTCGGACTCCTTACCTCTTCCGGTTCCCAAATTAGGTCCATTTGATGTTCCTCCCTTGGATTGAGACCGTTTCACTCATGTTTGTCCTCATAGTCATGTGTAGAACCTATTAATCCATGTTTGGGTAAGTATGGGTCCATCTAGTTCATCTTATACACTACAAGTGAGTTTCCACAATGTGGAGTCACAGAGGTACATTTCGGACTCCTTACCTCTTCCGGTTCCCAAATTAGGTCCATTTGATGTTCCTCCCTTGGATTGAGACCGTTTCACTCATGTTTGTCCTCATAGTCATGTGTAGAACCTATTAATCCATGTTTGGGTAAGTATGGGTCCATCTAGTTCATCTTATACACTACAAGTGAGTTTCCACAATGTGGAGTCACAGAGGTACATTTCGGACTCCTTACCTCTTCCGGTTCCCAAATTAGGTCCATTTGATGTTCCTCCCTTGGATTGAGACCGTTTCACTCATGTTTGTCCTCATAGTCATGTGTAGAACCTATTAATCCATGTTTGGGTAAGTATGGGTCCATCTAGTTCATCTTATACACTACAAGTGAGTTTCCACAATGTGGAGTCACAGAGGTACATTTCGGACTCCTTACCTCTTCCGGTTCCCAAATTAGGTCCATTTGATGTTCCTCCCTTGGATTGAGACCGTTTCACTCATGTTTGTCCTCATAGTCATGTGTAGAACCTATTAATCCATGTTTGGGTAAGTATGGGTCCATCTAGTTCATCTTATACACTACAAGTGAGTTTCCACAATGTGGAGTCACAGAGGTACATTTCGGACTCCTTACCTCTTCCGGTTCCCAAATTAGGTCCATTTGATGTTCCTCCCTTGGATTGAGACCGTTTCACTCATGTTTGTCCTCATAGTCATGTGTAGAACCTATTAATCCATGTTTGGGTAAGTATGGGTCCATCTAGTTCATCTTATACACTACAAGTGAGTTTCCACAATGTGGAGTCACAGAGGTACATTTCGGACTCCTTACCTCTTCCGGTTCCCAAATTAGGTCCATTTGATGTTCCTCCCTTGGATTGAGACCGTTTCACTCATGTTTGTCCTCATAGTCATGTGTAGAACCTATTAATCCATGTTTGGGTAAGTATGGGTCCATCTAGTTCATCTTATACACTACAAGTGAGTTTCCACAATGTGGAGTCACAGAGGTACATTTCGGACTCCTTACCTCTTCCGGTTCCCAAATTAGGTCCATTTGATGTTCCTCCCTTGGATTGAGACCGTTTCACTCATGTTTGTCCTCATAGTCATGTGTAGAACCTATTAATCCATGTTTGGGTAAGTATGGGTCCATCTAGTTCATCTTATACACTACAAGTGAGTTTCCACAATGTGGAGTCACAGAGGTACATTTCGGACTCCTTACCTCTTCCGGTTCCCAAATTAGGTCCATTTGATGTTCCTCCCTTGGATTGAGACCGTTTCACTCATGTTTGTCCTCATAGTCATGTGTAGAACCTATTAATCCATGTTTGGGTAAGTATGGGTCCATCTAGTTCATCTTATACACTACAAGTGAGTTTCCACAATGTGGAGTCACAGAGGTACATTTCGGACTCCTTACCTCTTCCGGTTCCCAAATTAGGTCCATTTGATGTTCCTCCCTTGGATTGAGACCGTTTCACTCATGTTTGTCCTCATAGTCATGTGTAGAACCTATTAATCCATGTTTGGGTAAGTATGGGTCCATCTAGTTCATCTTATACACTACAAGTGAGTTTCCACAATGTGGAGTCACAGAGGTACATTTCGGACTCCTTACCGGAC
>CACVBM020000433.1:0-13634 GCA_902728155.2 Microthlaspi erraticum | reverse complement strand
CGGGTTTCCACAATGTGGAGTCACAGAGGTACATTTCGGACTCCTTACCTCTTCCGGTTCCCAAATTTGGTCCATTTGATGTTCCTCCCTTGGATTGAGACCGTTTCACTCATGTTTGTCCTCATAGTCATGTGTAGAACCTATTAATCCATGTTTGGGTAAGTATGGGTCCATCTAGTTCATCTTATACACTACAAGTGAGTTTCACAATGTGGAGTCACAGAGGTACATTTCGGACTCCTTACCTCTTCCGGTTCCCAAATTTGGTCCATTTGATGTTCCTCCCTTGGATTGAGACCGTTTCACTCATGTTTGTCCTCATAGTCATGTGTAGAACCTATTAATCCATGTTTGGGTAAGTATGGGTCCATCTAGTTCATCTTATACACTACAAGTGAGTTTCCTCAATGTGGAGTCACAGAGGTACATTTCGGACTCCTTACCTCTTCCGGTTCCCAAATTTGGTCCATTTGATGTTCCTCCCTTGGATTGAGACCGTTTCACTCATGTTTGTCCTCATAGTCATGTGTAGAACCTATTAATCCATGTTTGGGTAAGTATGGGTCCATCTAGTTCATCTTATACACTACAAGTGAGTTTCCTCAATGTGGAGTCACAGAGGTACATTTCGGACTCCTTACCTCTTCCGGTTCCCAAATTTGGTCCATTTGATGTTCCTCCCTTGGATTGAGACCGTTTCACTCATGTTTGTCCTCATAGTCATGTGTAGAACTATTAATCCATGTTTGGGTAAGTATGGGTCCATCTAGTTCATCTTATACACTACAAGTGAGTTTCCACAATGTGGAGTCACAGAGGTACATTTCGGACTCCTTACCTCTTCCGGTTCCCAAATTTGGTCCATTTGATGTTCCTCCCTTGGATTGAGACCGTTTCACTCATGTTTGTCCTCATAGTATGTGGAGAACCTATTAATCCATGTTTGGGTAAGTATGGGTCCATCTAGTTCATCTTATACACTACAAGTGAGTTTCCACAATGTGGAGTCACAGAGGTACATTTCGGACTCCTTACCTCTTCCGGTTCCCAAATTTGGTCCATTTGATGTTCCTCCCTTGGATTGAGACCGTTTCACTCATGTTTGTCCTCATAGTCATGTGTAGAACCTATTAATCCATGTTTGGGTAAGTATGGGTCCATCTAGTTCATCTTATACACTACAAGTGAGTTTCCTCAATGTGGAGTCACAGAGGTACATTTCGGACTCCTTACCTCTTCCGGTTCCCAAATTTGGTCCATTTGATGTTCCTCCCTTGGATTGAGACCGTTTCACTCATGTTTGTCCTCATAGTCATGTGTAGAACCTATTAATCCATGTTTGGGTAAGTATGGGTCCATCTAGTTCATCTTATACACTACAAGTGAGTTTCCACAATGTGGAGTCACAGAGGTACATTTCGGACTCCTTACCTCTTCCGGTTCCCAAATTTGGTCCATTTGATGTTCCTCCCTTGGATTGAGACCGTTTCACTCATGTTTGTCCTCATAGTCATGTGTAGAACCTATTAATCCATGTTTGGGTAAGTATGGGTCCATCTAGTTCATCTTATACACTACAAGTGAGTTTCCACAATGTGGAGTCACAGAGGTACATTTCGGACTCCTTACCTCTTCCGGTTCCCAAATTTGGTCCATTTGATGTTCCTCCCTTGGATTGAGACCGTTTCACTCATGTTTGTCCTCATAGTCATGTGTAGAACCTATTAATCCATGTTTGGGTAAGTATGGGTCCATCTAGTTCATCTTATACACTACAAGTGAGTTTCCACAATGTGGAGTCACAGAGGTACATTTCGGACTCCTTACCTCTTCCGGTTCCCAAATTTGGTCCATTTGATGTTCCTCCCTTGGATTGAGACCGGTTTCACTCATGTTTGTCCTCATAGTCATGTGTAGAACCTATTAATCCATGTTTGGGTAAGTATGGGTCCATCTAGTTCATCTTATACACTACAAGTGAGTTTCCACAATGTGGAGTCACAGAGGTACATTTCGGACTCCTTACCTCTTCCGGTTCCCAAATTAGGTCCATTTGATGTTCCTCCCTTGGATTGAGACCGTTTCACTCATGTTTGTCCTCATAGTCATGTGGAGAACCTATTAATCCATGTTTGGGTAAGTATGGGTCCATCTAGTTCATCTTATACACTACAAGTGAGTTTCCACAATGTGGAGTCACAGAGGTACATTTCGGACTCCTTACCTCTTCCGGTTCCCAAATTAGGTCCATTTGATGTTCCTCCCTTGGATTGAGACCGTTTCACTCATGTTTGTCCTCATAGTCATGTGTAGAACCTATTAATCCATGTTTGGGTAAGTATGGGTCCATCTAGTTCATCTTATACACTACAAGTGAGTTTCCCAATGTGGAGTCACAGAGGTACATTTCGGACTCCTTACCTCTTCCGGTTCCCAAATTAGGTCCATTTGATGTTCCTCCCTTGGATTGAGACCGTTTCACTCATGTTTGTCCTCATAGTCATGTGTAGAACCTATTAATCCATGTTTGGGTAAGTATGGGTCCATCTAGTTCATCTTATACACTACAAGTGAGTTTCCACAATGTGGAGTCACAGAGGTACATTTCGGACTCCTTACCTCTTCCGGTTCCCAAATTAGGTCCATTTGATGTTCCTCCCTTGGATTGAGACCGTTTCACTCATGTTTGTCCTCATAGTCATGTGTAGAACCTATTAATCCATGTTTGGGTAAGTATGGGTCCATCTAGTTCATCTTATACACTACAAGTGAGTTTCCACAATGTGGAGTCACAGAGGTACATTTCGGACTCCTTACCTCTTCCGGTTCCCAAATTAGGTCCATTTGATGTTCCTCCCTTGGATTGAGACCGTTTCACTCATGTTTGTCCTCATAGTCATGTGTAGAACCTATTAATCCATGTTTGGGTAAGTATGGGTCCATCTAGTTCATCTTATACACTACAAGTGAGTTTCCTCAATGTGGAGTCACAGAGGTACATTTCGGACTCCTTACCTCTTCCGGTTCCCAAATTAGGTCCATTTGATGTTCCTCCCTTGGATTGAGACCGTTTCACTCATGTTTGTCCTCATAGTCATGTGTAGAACCTATTAATCCATGTTTGGGTAAGTATGGGTCCATCTAGTTCATCTTATACACTACAAGTGAGTTTCCACAATGTGGAGTCACAGAGGTACATTTCGGACTCCTTACCTCTTCCGGTTCCCAAATTAGGTCCATTTGATGTTCCTCCCTTGGATTGAGACCGTTTCACTCATGTTTGTCCTCATAGTCATGTGTAGAACCTATTAATCCATGTTTGGGTAAGTATGGGTCCATCTAGTTCATCTTATACACTACAAGTGAGTTTCCACAATGTGGAGTCACAGAGGTACATTTCGGACTCCTTACCTCTTCCGGTTCCCAAATTAGGTCCATTTGATGTTCCTCCCTTGGATTGAGACCGTTTCACTCATGTTTGTCCTCATAGTCATGTGTAGAACCTATTAATCCATGTTTGGGTAAGTATGGGTCCATCTAGTTCATCTTATACACTACAAGTGAGTTTCCACAATGTGGAGTCACAGAGGTACATTTCGGACTCCTTACCTCTTCCGGTTCCCAAATTAGGTCCATTTGATGTTCCTCCCTTGGATTGAGACCGTTTCACTCATGTTTGTCCTCATAGTCATGTGTAGAACCTATTAATCCATGTTTGGGTAAGTATGGGTCCATCTAGTTCATCTTATACACTACAAGTGAGTTTCCACAATGTGGAGTCACAGAGGTACATTTCGGACTCCTTACCTCTTCCGGTTCCCAAATTAGGTCCATTTGATGTTCCTCCCTTGGATTGAGACCGTTTCACTCATGTTTGTCCTCATAGTCATGTGTAGAACCTATTAATCCATGTTTGGGTAAGTATGGGTCCATCTAGTTCATCTTATACACTACAAGTGAGTTTCCACAATGTGGAGTCACAGAGGTACATTTCGGACTCCTTACCTCTTCCGGTTCCCAAATTTGGTCCATTTGATGTTCCTCCCTTGGATTGAGACCGTTTCACTCATGTTTGTCCTCATAGTCATGTGTAGAACCTATTAATCCATGTTTGGGTAAGTATGGGTCCATCTAGTTCATCTTATACACTACAAGTGAGTTTCCACAATGTGGAGTCACAGAGGTACATTTCGGACTCCTTACCTCTTCCGGTTCCCAAATTAGGTCCATTTGATGTTCCTCCCTTGGATTGAGACCGTTTCACTCATGTTTGTCCTCATAGTCATGTGTAGAACCTATTAATCCATGTTTGGGTAAGTATGGGTCCATCTAGTTCATCTTATACACTACAAGTGAGTTTCCACAATGTGGAGTCACAGAGGTACATTTCGGACTCCTTACCTCTTCCGGTTCCCAAATTAGGTCCATTTGATGTTCCTCCCTTGGATTGAGACCGTTTCACTCATGTTTGTCCTCATAGTCATGTGTAGAACCTATTAATCCATGTTTGGGTAAGTATGGGTCCATCTAGTTCATCTTATACACTACAAGTGAGTTTCCACAATGTGGAGTCACAGAGGTACATTTCGGACTCCTTACCTCTTCCGGTTCCCAAATTAGGTCCATTTGATGTTCCTCCCTTGGATTGAGACCGTTTCACTCATGTTTGTCCTCATAGTCATGTGTAGAACCTATTAATCCATGTTTGGGTAAGTATGGGTCCATCTAGTTCATCTTATACACTACAAGTGAGTTTCCACAATGTGGAGTCACAGAGGTACATTTCGGACTCCTTACCTCTTCCGGTTCCCAAATTAGGTCCATTTGATGTTCCTCCCTTGGATTGAGACCGTTTCACTCATGTTTGTCCTCATAGTCATGTGTAGAACCTATTAATCCATGTTTGGGTAAGTATGGGTCCATCTAGTTCATCTTATACACTACAAGTGAGTTTCCACAATGTGGAGTCACAGAGGTACATTTCGGACTCCTTACCTCTTCCGGTTCCCAAATTAGGTCCATTTGATGTTCCTCCCTTGGATTGAGACCGTTTCACTCATGTTTGTCCTCATAGTCATGTGTAGAACCTATTAATCCATGTTTGGGTAAGTATGGGTCCATCTAGTTCATCTTATACACTACAAGTGAGTTTCCTCAATGTGGAGTCACAGAGGTACATTTCGGACTCCTTACCTCTTCCGGTTCCCAAATTAGGTCCATTTGATGTTCCTCCCTTGGATTGAGACCGTTTCACTCATGTTTGTCCTCATAGTCATGTGTAGAACCTATTAATCCATGTTTGGGTAAGTATGGGTCCATCTAGTTCATCTTATACACTACAAGTGAGTTTCCACAATGTGGAGTCACAGAGGTACATTTCGGACTCCTTACCTCTTCCGGTTCCCAAATTAGGTCCATTTGATGTTCCTCCCTTGGATTGAGACCGTTTCACTCATGTTTGTCCTCATAGTCATGTGTAGAACCTATTAATCCATGTTTGGGTAAGTATGGGTCCATCTAGTTCATCTTATACACTACAAGTGAGTTTCCACAATGTGGAGTCACAGAGGTACATTTCGGACTCCTTACCTCTTCCGGTTCCCAAATTAGGTCCATTTGATGTTCCTCCCTTGGATTGAGACCGTTTCACTCATGTTTGTCCTCATAGTCATGTGTAGAACCTATTAATCCATGTTTGGGTAAGTATGGGTCCATCTAGTTCATCTTATACACTACAAGTGAGTTTCCACAATGTGGAGTCACAGAGGTACATTTCGGACTCCTTACCTCTTCCGGTTCCCAAATTAGGTCCATTTGATGTTCCTCCCTTGGATTGAGACCGTTTCACTCATGTTTGTCCTCATAGTCATGTGTAGAACCTATTAATCCATGTTTGGGTAAGTATGGGTCCATCTAGTTCATCTTATACACTACAAGTGAGTTTCCACAATGTGGAGTCACAGAGGTACATTTCGGACTCCTTACCTCTTCCGGTTCCCAAATTAGGTCCATTTGATGTTCCTCCCTTGGATTGAGACCGTTTCACTCATGTTTGTCCTCATAGTCATGTGTAGAACCTATTAATCCATGTTTGGGTAAGTATGGGTCCATCTAGTTCATCTTATACACTACAAGTGAGTTTCCACAATGTGGAGTCACAGAGGTACATTTCGGACTCCTTACCTCTTCCGGTTCCCAAATTAGGTCCATTTGATGTTCCTCCCTTGGATTGAGACCGTTTCACTCATGTTTGTCCTCATAGTCATGTGTAGAACCTATTAATCCATGTTTGGGTAAGTATGGGTCCATCTAGTTCATCTTATACACTACAAGTGAGTTTCCACAATGTGGAGTCACAGAGGTACATTTCGGACTCCTTACCTCTTCCGGTTCCCAAATTAGGTCCATTTGATGTTCCTCCCTTGGATTGAGACCGTTTCACTCATGTTTGTCCTCATAGTCATGTGTAGAACCTATTAATCCATGTTTGGGTAAGTATGGGTCCATCTAGTTCATCTTATACACTACAAGTGAGTTTCCACAATGTGGAGTCACAGAGGTACATTTCGGACTCCTTACCTCTTCCGGTTCCCAAATTAGGTCCATTTGATGTTCCTCCCTTGGATTGAGACCGTTTCACTCATGTTTGTCCTCATAGTCATGTGTAGAACCTATTAATCCATGTTTGGGTAAGTATGGGTCCATCTAGTTCATCTTATACACTACAAGTGAGTTTCCACAATGTGGAGTCACAGAGGTACATTTCGGACTCCTTACCTCTTCCGGTTCCCAAATTAGGTCCATTTGATGTTCCTCCCTTGGATTGAGACCGTTTCACTCATGTTTGTCCTCATAGTCATGTGTAGAACCTATTAATCCATGTTTGGGTAAGTATGGGTCCATCTAGTTCATCTTATACACTACAAGTGAGTTTCCACAATGTGGAGTCACAGAGGTACATTTCGGACTCCTTACCTCTTCCGGTTCCCAAATTAGGTCCATTTGATGTTCCTCCCTTGGATTGAGACCGTTTCACTCATGTTTGTCCTCATAGTCATGTGTAGAACCTATTAATCCATGTTTGGGTAAGTATGGGTCCATCTAGTTCATCTTATACACTACAAGTGAGTTTCCACAATGTGGAGTCACAGAGGTACATTTCGGACTCCTTACCTCTTCCGGTTCCCAAATTAGGTCCATTTGATGTTCCTCCCTTGGATTGAGACCGTTTCACTCATGTTTGTCCTCATAGTCATGTGTAGAACCTATTAATCCATGTTTGGGTAAGTATGGGTCCATCTAGTTCATCTTATACACTACAAGTGAGTTTCCACAATGTGGAGTCACAGAGGTACATTTCGGACTCCTTACCTCTTCCGGTTCCCAAATTAGGTCCATTTGATGTTCCTCCCTTGGATTGAGACCGTTTCACTCATGTTTGTCCTCATAGTCATGTGTAGAACCTATTAATCCATGTTTGGGTAAGTATGGGTCCATCTAGTTCATCTTATACACTACAAGTGAGTTTCCACAATGTGGAGTCACAGAGGTACATTTCGGACTCCTTACCTCTTCCGGTTCCCAAATTAGGTCCATTTGATGTTCCTCCCTTGGATTGAGACCGTTTCACTCATGTTTGTCCTCATAGTCATGTGTAGAACCTATTAATCCATGTTTGGGTAAGTATGGGTCCATCTAGTTCATCTTATACACTACAAGTGAGTTTCCACAATGTGGAGTCACAGAGGTACATTTCGGACTCCTTACCTCTTCCGGTTCCCAAATTAGGTCCATTTGATGTTCCTCCCTTGGATTGAGACCGTTTCACTCATGTTTGTCCTCATAGTCATGTGTAGAACCTATTAATCCATGTTTGGGTAAGTATGGGTCCATCTAGTTCATCTTATACACTACAAGTGAGTTTCCACAATGTGGAGTCACAGAGGTACATTTCGGACTCCTTACCTCTTCCGGTTCCCAAATTAGGTCCATTTGATGTTCCTCCCTTGGATTGAGACCGTTTCACTCATGTTTGTCCTCATAGTCATGTGTAGAACCTATTAATCCATGTTTGGGTAAGTATGGGTCCATCTAGTTCATCTTATACACTACAAGTGAGTTTCCACAATGTGGAGTCACAGAGGTACATTTCGGACTCCTTACCTCTTCCGGTTCCCAAATTAGGTCCATTTGATGTTCCTCCCTTGGATTGAGACCGTTTCACTCATGTTTGTCCTCATAGTCATGTGTAGAACCTATTAATCCATGTTTGGGTAAGTATGGGTCCATCTAGTTCATCTTATACACTACAAGTGAGTTTCCACAATGTGGAGTCACAGAGGTACATTTCGGACTCCTTACCTCTTCCGGTTCCCAAATTAGGTCCATTTGATGTTCCTCCCTTGGATTGAGACCGTTTCACTCATGTTTGTCCTCATAGTCATGTGTAGAACCTATTAATCCATGTTTGGGTAAGTATGGGTCCATCTAGTTCATCTTATACACTACAAGTGAGTTTCCACAATGTGGAGTCACAGAGGTACATTTCGGACTCCTTACCTCTTCCGGTTCCCAAATTAGGTCCATTTGATGTTCCTCCCTTGGATTGAGACCGTTTCACTCATGTTTGTCCTCATAGTCATGTGTAGAACCTATTAATCCATGTTTGGGTAAGTATGGGTCCATCTAGTTCATCTTATACACTACAAGTGAGTTTCCACAATGTGGAGTCACAGAGGTACATTTCGGACTCCTTACCTCTTCCGGTTCCCAAATTAGGTCCATTTGATGTTCCTCCCTTGGATTGAGACCGTTTCACTCATGTTTGTCCTCATAGTCATGTGTAGAACCTATTAATCCATGTTTGGGTAAGTATGGGTCCATCTAGTTCATCTTATACACTACAAGTGAGTTTCCACAATGTGGAGTCACAGAGGTACATTTCGGACTCCTTACCTCTTCCGGTTCCCAAATTAGGTCCATTTGATGTTCCTCCCTTGGATTGAGACCGTTTCACTCATGTTTGTCCTCATAGTCATGTGTAGAACCTATTAATCCATGTTTGGGTAAGTATGGGTCCATCTAGTTCATCTTATACACTACAAGTGAGTTTCCACAATGTGGAGTCACAGAGGTACATTTCGGACTCCTTACCTCTTCCGGTTCCCAAATTAGGTCCATTTGATGTTCCTCCCTTGGATTGAGACCGTTTCACTCATGTTTGTCCTCATAGTCATGTGTAGAACCTATTAATCCATGTTTGGGTAAGTATGGGTCCATCTAGTTCATCTTATACACTACAAGTGAGTTTCCACAATGTGGAGTCACAGAGGTACATTTCGGACTCCTTACCTCTTCCGGTTCCCAAATTAGGTCCATTTGATGTTCCTCCCTTGGATTGAGACCGTTTCACTCATGTTTGTCCTCATAGTCATGTGTAGAACCTATTAATCCATGTTTGGGTAAGTATGGGTCCATCTAGTTCATCTTATACACTACAAGTGAGTTTCCACAATGTGGAGTCACAGAGGTACATTTCGGACTCCTTACCTCTTCCGGTTCCCAAATTAGGTCCATTTGATGTTCCTCCCTTGGATTGAGACCGTTTCACTCATGTTTGTCCTCATAGTCATGTGTAGAACCTATTAATCCATGTTTGGGTAAGTATGGGTCCATCTAGTTCATCTTATACACTACAAGTGAGTTTCCACAATGTGGAGTCACAGAGGTACATTTCGGACTCCTTACCTCTTCCGGTTCCCAAATTAGGTCCATTTGATGTTCCTCCCTTGGATTGAGACCGTTTCACTCATGTTTGTCCTCATAGTCATGTGTAGAACCTATTAATCCATGTTTGGGTAAGTATGGGTCCATCTAGTTCATCTTATACACTACAAGTGAGTTTCCACAATGTGGAGTCACAGAGGTACATTTCGGACTCCTTACCTCTTCCGGTTCCCAAATTAGGTCCATTTGATGTTCCTCCCTTGGATTGAGACCGTTTCACTCATGTTTGTCCTCATAGTCATGTGTAGAACCTATTAATCCATGTTTGGGTAAGTATGGGTCCATCTAGTTCATCTTATACACTACAAGTGAGTTTCCACAATGTGGAGTCACAGAGGTACATTTCGGACTCCTTACCTCTTCCGGTTCCCAAATTAGGTCCATTTGATGTTCCTCCCTTGGATTGAGACCGTTTCACTCATGTTTGTCCTCATAGTCATGTGTAGAACCTATTAATCCATGTTTGGGTAAGTATGGGTCCATCTAGTTCATCTTATACACTACAAGTGAGTTTCCACAATGTGGAGTCACAGAGGTACATTTCGGACTCCTTACCTCTTCCGGTTCCCAAATTAGGTCCATTTGATGTTCCTCCCTTGGATTGAGACCGTTTCACTCATGTTTGTCCTCATAGTCATGTGTAGAACCTATTAATCCATGTTTGGGTAAGTATGGGTCCATCTAGTTCATCTTATACACTACAAGTGAGTTTCCACAATGTGGAGTCACAGAGGTACATTTCGGACTCCTTACCTCTTCCGGTTCCCAAATTAGGTCCATTTGATGTTCCTCCCTTGGATTGAGACCGTTTCACTCATGTTTGTCCTCATAGTCATGTGTAGAACCTATTAATCCATGTTTGGGTAAGTATGGGTCCATCTAGTTCATCTTATACACTACAAGTGAGTTTCCACAATGTGGAGTCACAGAGGTACATTTCGGACTCCTTACCTCTTCCGGTTCCCAAATTAGGTCCATTTGATGTTCCTCCCTTGGATTGAGACCGTTTCACTCATGTTTGTCCTCATAGTCATGTGTAGAACCTATTAATCCATGTTTGGGTAAGTATGGGTCCATCTAGTTCATCTTATACACTACAAGTGAGTTTCCACAATGTGGAGTCACAGAGGTACATTTCGGACTCCTTACCTCTTCCGGTTCCCAAATTAGGTCCATTTGATGTTCCTCCCTTGGATTGAGACCGTTTCACTCATGTTTGTCCTCATAGTCATGTGTAGAACCTATTAATCCATGTTTGGGTAAGTATGGGTCCATCTAGTTCATCTTATACACTACAAGTGAGTTTCCACAATGTGGAGTCACAGAGGTACATTTCGGACTCCTTACCTCTTCCGGTTCCCAAATTAGGTCCATTTGATGTTCCTCCCTTGGATTGAGACCGTTTCACTCATGTTTGTCCTCATAGTCATGTGTAGAACCTATTAATCCATGTTTGGGTAAGTATGGGTCCATCTAGTTCATCTTATACACTACAAGTGAGTTTCCACAATGTGGAGTCACAGAGGTACATTTCGGACTCCTTACCTCTTCCGGTTCCCAAATTAGGTCCATTTGATGTTCCTCCCTTGGATTGAGACCGTTTCACTCATGTTTGTCCTCATAGTCATGTGTAGAACCTATTAATCCATGTTTGGGTAAGTATGGGTCCATCTAGTTCATCTTATACACTACAAGTGAGTTTCCACAATGTGGAGTCACAGAGGTACATTTCGGACTCCTTACCTCTTCCGGTTCCCAAATTAGGTCCATTTGATGTTCCTCCCTTGGATTGAGACCGTTTCACTCATGTTTGTCCTCATAGTCATGTGTAGAACCTATTAATCCATGTTTGGGTAAGTATGGGTCCATCTAGTTCATCTTATACACTACAAGTGAGTTTCCACAATGTGGAGTCACAGAGGTACATTTCGGACTCCTTACCTCTTCCGGTTCCCAAATTAGGTCCATTTGATGTTCCTCCCTTGGATTGAGACCGTTTCACTCATGTTTGTCCTCATAGTCATGTGTAGAACCTATTAATCCATGTTTGGGTAAGTATGGGTCCATCTAGTTCATCTTATACACTACAAGTGAGTTTCCACAATGTGGAGTCACAGAGGTACATTTCGGACTCCTTACCTCTTCCGGTTCCCAAATTAGGTCCATTTGATGTTCCTCCCTTGGATTGAGACCGTTTCACTCATGTTTGTCCTCATAGTCATGTGTAGAACCTATTAATCCATGTTTGGGTAAGTATGGGTCCATCTAGTTCATCTTATACACTACAAGTGAGTTTCCACAATGTGGAGTCACAGAGGTACATTTCGGACTCCTTACCTCTTCCGGTTCCCAAATTAGGTCCATTTGATGTTCCTCCCTTGGATTGAGACCGTTTCACTCATGTTTGTCCTCATAGTCATGTGTAGAACCTATTAATCCATGTTTGGGTAAGTATGGGTCCATCTAGTTCATCTTATACACTACAAGTGAGTTTCCACAATGTGGAGTCACAGAGGTACATTTCGGACTCCTTACCTCTTCCGGTTCCCAAATTAGGTCCATTTGATGTTCCTCCCTTGGATTGAGACCGTTTCACTCATGTTTGTCCTCATAGTCATGTGTAGAACCTATTAATCCATGTTTGGGTAAGTATGGGTCCATCTAGTTCATCTTATACACTACAAGTGAGTTTCCACAATGTGGAGTCACAGAGGTACATTTCGGACTCCTTACCTCTTCCGGTTCCCAAATTAGGTCCATTTGATGTTCCTCCCTTGGATTGAGACCGTTTCACTCATGTTTGTCCTCATAGTCATGTGTAGAACCTATTAATCCATGTTTGGGTAAGTATGGGTCCATCTAGTTCATCTTATACACTACAAGTGAGTTTCCACAATGTGGAGTCACAGAGGTACATTTCGGACTCCTTACCTCTTCCGGTTCCCAAATTAGGTCCATTTGATGTTCCTCCCTTGGATTGAGACCGTTTCACTCATGTTTGTCCTCATAGTCATGTGTAGAACCTATTAATCCATGTTTGGGTAAGTATGGGTCCATCTAGTTCATCTTATACACTACAAGTGAGTTTCCACAATGTGGAGTCACAGAGGTACATTTCGGACTCCTTACCTCTTCCGGTTCCCAAATTAGGTCCATTTGATGTTCCTCCCTTGGATTGAGACCGTTTCACTCATGTTTGTCCTCATAGTCATGTGTAGAACCTATTAATCCATGTTTGGGTAAGTATGGGTCCATCTAGTTCATCTTATACACTACAAGTGAGTTTCCACAATGTGGAGTCACAGAGGTACATTTCGGACTCCTTACCTCTTCCGGTTCCCAAATTAGGTCCATTTGATGTTCCTCCCTTGGATTGAGACCGTTTCACTCATGTTTGTCCTCATAGTCATGTGTAGAACCTATTAATCCATGTTTGGGTAAGTATGGGTCCATCTAGTTCATCTTATACACTACAAGTGAGTTTCCACAATGTGGAGTCACAGAGGTACATTTCGGACTCCTTACCTCTTCCGGTTCCCAAATTAGGTCCATTTGATGTTCCTCCCTTGGATTGAGACCGTTTCACTCATGTTTGTCCTCATAGTCATGTGTAGAACCTATTAATCCATGTTTGGGTAAGTATGGGTCCATCTAGTTCATCTTATACACTACAAGTGAGTTTCCACAATGTGGAGTCACAGAGGTACATTTCGGACTCCTTACCTCTTCCGGTTCCCAAATTAGGTCCATTTGATGTTCCTCCCTTGGATTGAGACCGTTTCACTCATGTTTGTCCTCATAGTCATGTGTAGAACTATTAATCCATGTTTGGGTAAGTATGGGATCTA
>CACVBM020000432.1:181334-281353 GCA_902728155.2 Microthlaspi erraticum | reverse complement strand
ATGGTCCAAACAACCAGAATGGAAGTGTTTCCACTGGCTCCTCGCCAGCTCAGAAGCATCTGCAGCAGAACCAACAGCTGAGGCCACCGATAAGCCACGGGAATTCCCAAGGCTTTCCAACTCATAAAGTCCAATCTCAGCCGTTGAGTTTCCAGCAGAGGCAGCAACCTAGAGAAAATGCGACTCAACACAGCGAAACTGTGGGAGAGGAGAGCCCGTCAACAGCAGATAGCCGGGGTTCTCGTTCCAATGTTGGCTATGGCCAGAACTATGGCATGCAGATGCAGCCAACCAACTTGGGTTTGATGAGCTCAGCTGCCCCAGGTGGTGGAGTGGTCGTATCTTCAAGCAATCATGGTGAAAAGAAATCACAGCAGCAGGTTCCAAAGGCTGGTGTGGAATCTTTTCAAAACCAGGGTTATGCTATGACCTTTGCGACGTTCAACGGGGCTAACGCTGCTCCTTCCCTGAACATGTCATCGATTGCTCAGAATCACGCCATGTTCCACAGCATTCCCGAAGCAGCTAGGCAAGGTTATCAAATGATGGCTGCGAATGTTGCTGCTCAAGCAGCCCAACAGAAAATGAACTACAGTGCTCCATCAGATGATGGAAAGTCTGGGTCTAATGCTGTTTCTGTGGAAGAACAAAGAAAGTCGGGAGGAGGAGCAACAGGGAAAACGAGTGGTGCTAATGCTGGGCAGTCTATTGCTTTCTCTAACAAACACGACTTGGCTGATGCATCTGTTTCTGCTGTAACGAGTGGTAGCATCGTTGATACATCCCGCTTGCTCAACCTTGGTTCTGCTATGCCACAGAGTTCCGGTTCTATGCCGACGTCTCACCATCATCAGCAACAACAGCAACAGCAGCAGCAGCAACATATGCAACAGCAACAGCAGCAGCAGCATATGCAACAACAACAGCAACAGCACATGCAACGGAGTCAGTCACAGCAACCTTATACAACCATGTATCTCCAGAAGCAGCAACGCTATGCAACTTCAGTCGCTGCTTCTGCTGCTAGAACCAAAGGGCCAGTGGCGAGTAATGGGAGTGGTTTCGCTGATCACAACATCACCGTATCACCCGCCGGAACCGCCAAGTTTCCAAATGCCAATTCCGGGTTCCCTCAAAACCTTGTCCAGTCAAGCAGCGGTCAGGTGCAGTCTCCTCAGTGGAATAAAAATTCACCGAGGACAACAAACACTTCCCAAGCTCAGTCTCCTTCCATGCTGTCGCCGTCATCATCATCTGTTGCCGCTGCATCGTCCCTGAGAAACGTATCGCATAAACAGCAAAACCGTCCCCAGCAATCGCAGATATCATTTGCAGCGAACTCAAAACCCATGGCTTCCGGTTCACCAGTGCAGCAGGTGCAAGGAGGTAGCAATAACCAGGCTCCATCTCCACCGATGTTAGTTGGGTCGCCTTCTACGTCTTCTGTCTCCAAAAACGCCGGCGGAAGCCCAAGAACAACTGCTACCGCTTCGTCAGCGGGGAACAAAGCTGGACAAGCTTCCTCTACTACCCACTCATCGTCTCAGCCGTCAAAGAACGTACAGCAGTCTGCATCCGCAGCTTCTTCCGGTGGTGGAAGGAACAACGGTCCTTCTGTTCTCGGAAACCCCACTGCAAGCTCCGGATCCAAGTCCCAACAACAGCAACAGCAACAGATGCCAAAGCATGGATTGCAACCGCAAGCCCAGCTTTTCTTTTCAAATCCTTACATGCAATCTCAGCATCAACAACATCCACCGCAGCAGATCACTATCTCTCCTTCCGGTGGTTACTACATTCAGAGACATCAGCAACAACCGGGTTCCGCAGCTGCTAGTCCTCCAGTCACTGGAGCTGTCACCGCCACTTCAGATCCAGCGAAAGCCATAGCCGCTGCTGCAGCGGCTGCTAATAACATGAAAGGAGGAGGAGGTATGGGGAAGACGCAGCAACACCAGCTGGTGCCTCCAGGGTTCCCGTATGTTCACGCGGTTCAGGTTAAACCTGTAGATCAGAAGCAACAAGCGGGTGAGTGAAAGATCCTAAAAAAACCATTTTTGTTAACTCAAAGAAAAAAGAAAAGACTCTGAATGGTTTAGGAAGTTCCGGTTTATAGCTTGTGCTGGCGAGACGAAAGAGACAGAGACTTAGGTGGAGTCGGAAGAAAGGAACAGAGCACTATCAAGGGATGACACATTTTTTTGGAGTTGGGAAAGTGCTTTAAAAAGCATTTTGTGTACAATTAGTGTTTATATTTATTCTGACAGGAACCCTTCTGTGTTTCAGTTCCACCCAAAAAAAAAAAAAAAGGGAAAACCACCGAAGTTCTAATTTTTAAAAGATTTATTCATTTTTCTTGAGGAGGTTTGAGTGTTGTGGAAACAAAAATAACAAGAGCCAGCGAACGTATACTGATATTGTTCTTGTGTTGGCCTGTTCTGTTAGTGTTTGTTTAGTGGAATTTATATGGAGCATGAATGAAATAGTATGATGGAATCTATTATTCGTTTCTATTTATGATTTTTTGGTCAGAAAATTGAATGAATTTCCTTACAGATGGAGATGGTGTGGAAGTAAAAGGCCACACGCGTGCAAACTTTCTAGAAAACGTACATCCTTTGCCAAATTAGCACCTCTAACTTTTTTTTTTTTTTTTACCATTTCTCTGTCTGCCTTTTTTTTCTTTTTTCAGTAGTTTTTTGTCGTTCTTTTCTATGCAAATGTCTTTTGTCCGTTTCTTTGAAAACAAAAATTGCCGGTGGATGGAAATCTACCACTCATAATGAAAGATTTTGGAGTTTTGAGGAAGTGGTATTAGAATTAGGCAAGTTTGATGAAGAGGCGTGGGAATTTAGTCAAAGCAAAAAGACAGCAACATTTGGGATTTTCATTTCTTACGGTGTTGTACGATGTAACGTTGCCTGATTTAAAAATAAATATATTGTAAAAGTGCCGAATAGAAACTAGTAATTGAGTATTTTTATTTTTGTGTCATGTGCTGATTTTAAATTTATATTAAATCAAAATATAATTGACATCAACGTAAATTCGTATAAAATACAAATTATGTTTGTTTTTTTTTTCAACTAAAATGAGTGGAAAGGAATCTGTCTATATCATGAATCATGAAGTTAAACCTAGATATAATTATTCGATATGTCTAACGCAACCAATCATTTACTTTTCCCCTTAACTATCTCAATAATTTGGATTATCTTGCTCTCATTACTCCAATAGTCAAAGTTTACAACTTACCCTTTTTCTCCTTTACTTTTCTTTCTCTATCCTTTTTTCTGTTGATCCTTACTGTTTTCTCCTTTAATTTATTTTGGACCCGAGAAGGATCCACGAAATCAAAAGTGTGGGTCCCGTAAGGTAATAATTAAAACGTATGGGGTTCAACTTCGAAATCTACAAAATGTTAGGGGTCCACTTGACAAACTCCAAATGAGCCAGTGGTCCACTATTAAACTTTGTGGGCTCAGACTTTAAGTAATATTTTTGTCTCGTGTTTTCTGGCCCAGTTACAGTATACCGAATATACCTATATTTTCGTTTATATTTTATCACAAAATATCTCCAAATAAAAAATATCTTAAATCAATGCCAACGGCAGTAGCAGCCTCCACAATAAGGCAAGATAATATTATCATTTTTTCCTACCACAAAAAAACGATTATTTGGTGGAAATTTATTTCATTGCTTGTTACAAAATGTAATGGTAGGTACGTTGAAGTTTTGAATTTTCCATATACTAACGTTTTCATTTTTCTTTTCCTAAGACTACTAGCAATCTAGCATGTTAAATAAAAAAAAGGACAATGCTCTTATTTTACTATCTTTCACAAATCACAGTAACATGATTTATTTTGAATTATTTTCCACCCGGTTTTAAGAAGAGACAATTTTGTTTTTGTGGAAGTAAGACATGTGCCATTGTCCCACATGTATTCCCTAATCTCCAAGGTTATATTTACTACTGTATCAAATTACACCTGCTTTAGTGATCGCATCTATAGAGTTTCTTTGTCTAAAACCACACATTGTTTAAGAAAAAGCCGAAAAAACTGAGATAGTACTTCACAATCACATGGTGTTGGACCGTGCCGTTACATGTACCTCTATACTCAAACCTGGCCACGCAGCACCCGAGAGTCGTTTTCTTGAAAGTTGACATAGACGAGGCCAATGGCGTATCAGCAACATGTGTAGAGATGGCAAACAAGTGGACAAATTAATTTGAATATTGAAAGTTTTCTCTTTGATCTAATGAAAAATGATCTATCAGATTTTAGGTCATGTTTCAAAAGTCAAGAACATGATAGTGTACGTACATTAATCTTTCTTTAGATTTTCCTTTCTTGGTCCAAAAAATGGGCCCATCGATATTATTAAAGCCCAAATCTATCAGCTTTTGAAGCTGTAGTGCTTGAAACATGACCTAAATGTGAGTTTTAGTTAGGCTAGGCCTCAATTGAAGGTAAATAAAATCTGGAATCCATCTACACAGTTGAAGTGTAAACGCACCTGCTTTTTGAGATAAAATCTGGAATCCATCTACACAGTAGTTTTGTATGTCATCTAATTAACCCCATAAAATTTTCCAAAGAAAAAGTCGTTAAGGTAAGAAATGTTTAGCGATAGATAACATATGTTTTGCAAGTTATGAATTCTAAATAACTGATAAACTAATTACTAATTCCAAACAACAAGTCCTTGTCAAGTCGCATGTGATCCACATTTCACTTGAATTTTAATTTATTTCCTGGGCAGCAAGAAAGAATACTTCATTTAATATCAATGCAATGAAGAGCTAGTACCTAAAATTAAAATTATGCCAATATTCCTTTCGTGTCTTTTCAGTGTTGTTAACCATTACTATTTGTTTTCTATTTTTGGCAGCAAAGATAGGATTTTCTTGGTTTGTATATTGGACTTTTCAAACGTGTGTGCGTGTCTTGATTCCTAATAAGGTTAACACGCAAAAGAAGAGCATCTCCAGTTGAAAAGGAGGTCAAAAACATGTTTTGGACGATGGTTTATATCTCCACTCTTCCTAATCTAGCTATTTCTTACTTTTCCTAATCACATATTCATCTGCTTCTAATTTTACAAGAATAACTAATAGCTTGTTCTAATGGCGTTGGTATGTTTGAATACTGGTAATGCAATGGGTAATCTAGTTCAATGTATTTAAATGACAGTTGTAACTATATACACTGATGTTTTGTATGATGATGGTATTTGAATAAGTTGGTTTACGTAAATAATGAAAATAAAAAAATAAATCGTCTCTGTAGACTAATTCAGTACAGACTACCAAGTTTGTCTTCGAAATAAACTAGAGATTTTGATTTTGAATATTTGTAGAGTGTTTAAGAACATATGGTTTAACAATTTATTCGATATCTTTTGGAAGATTATGGAGATCAACGAAGATAAAGCTATTTCGAAGAATCAAATAAATTTTTGATGATATATTTTGAAACAAGTTTCAGAACGTTTATTTTATTCTTTTTGGGATATATAAATAGCAATTTTAAATTCAAATTCTTTAGTCAGGTCTCTCTCGATTGATTATATTTCCTTGTAATCTTCTTCTTATGGTTCTGTAGACACGGGGCTTTTGTCATCGACGTGCAATTTCTTTTTACCCTTGTATGAATTGATTTTTTTTTTTATTACCATGTTGAATCCTCTTTCTTTCAAAGTTAGTGTTTGCTGATATTATGAATACGTTTGTAACTTTGTATTAATACATTGATAAGAGAACGAAAAAGTCGTTTTCTTCCTGAGGATCAATCCTAGCAGATGTAAGCAGTTATCCAACGACAATTTCAAGCAGCTACTTTTGGTTTTTCTTCCACGGCTTGATATGAAGTGATTGAAGATGTTTCGCTGATGGCTAATGAAGTTATTTTTATTGTTGCTTTGGGTTTCAGAGGTTATGTGCATTTTTGATTAGTGAATTATTTAGATACAAAACAGAAGAAAAGTACACGTAAAAGCAAAAGAAAGAGATATGGTCTATACATTTTTTTTAATTCGTATACAAGACAATAGACAGTAGTACGCGTATACTATATATATATATATATATATATTTATGTATATACTCAATTATTCATCTATTGAAACTAAAATAGAAAGTTTGTTCATAGTTGATTCATGATGGCTACGAGTAGAATGGTCAGCTATTCATGTGTCAATTTCGTAGCTCTATATTATTAGCAAATGGTGCCTGTTGCCAAAAAAAGAATATGAAAATGTCCTCATTTATATATATGAATAAAGCACACTGTTTAGTCAGCTTCTAACGATAGTTTTATATTAATCAGCATAGATAACTAGATTATTGAACAATAATGAATCAGTACTGATCAAGAATCCAATATCGTTGATGTCATGATTAAATTTAATCTTATATATTACGATCATGTTAGAGAAGATTTCATTTTCATTTTCTTGATGTCAAGATGGCTATTTCATTTTCTGCCACGCTCACCCCCAAATATAAAAGTTTATCATCACATCGTTTTATAGAAAAGTAGGTAGAAAAGTCAATTTGATAAAGAAAATAAAATAAAATAGCTTGACTTAGGAAAAGGACATTCAATCTTCACAGGTAAGTACCTATATTTATATATATATATATATATATAAAAAAAAGAATAATTTTAATTTTCTTTATAACTGTGCAAAACTTTGTTGATACGAAAAGGAGAGGAAATTGCCAAATGCCAAGTAATTTACGCACCGTACAGATCATGTTGCTCCAAATGATGTATGTTATATTTTCTTTCTTGACATCATGATCATTGTTATATGTATGGTACGCATTCAATAATTGATGTTGCCTTCAGAACTTTTATCATGTTGAAATTTTATTGTATTTTTATTCACGTTAAAATATATGCTTTATCATTAATGATATACCATAAAACGTTTTATATGAATTCATTAATAATACCTGGGAAATTAGATGAAATCTACAAACTGTTTTAAAATAACTTTCAAATTCACTTATTGCAAGTTTGCAACCAGTTCATGAAAAGCTGGACGTCTTGATCTAAAGACCAATTCCTTAAAAAAAATCTGATAAATATTAAATAACATGTTACTATCAGCTGTCTTTAAAAAATAAATTTAAAATTTATGTTTCAGTTTCAAATATTTATTTTTCTAAATAATAACCATGATCCAAATAAACATGGGTGAGAATATTCATTTTAAATATCTACTACTTGGTGTCATTTTGGATTTTTGTTTTACCAAATCTATTAAAAAAAGATTTAATATGGAAAAAATGAAAAACACTGCTTCTGTTTAGATCCAATATAAAGGCAAAGTATATCACTCATCAGATTTGTGTTACATATGGCATACTAAAAGAACATTCTATAATCACACATCTTCTCTCTTCATTCACCAAGCACACACAGATTCTCTCCCCTTTTCTTCATCCTCACTCAGAGAAAATTCTTGCTATATATATCGCCATGATCCACACCGACATCGCAGAGATCCTATGCGTCAAGCCCAAGACCAAGAAGAAGAAGAAGACAATGGAGCAAGATATGAAGAAGAAAAAGAAGACGATGAAGATAGAAGGAGAAGTTGTTATTATGAAGAAGAACGTTCTTGATTTCAAAGACGCCATGGCTTCTCTTCTTGATCGTATCCACGAGCTTCTCGGTCGTCGTGTCTCTCTTCACCTCATCAGCTCCCTCCAACCCGACCCGGGTATTCATTCTTTTTACCCGACCCGTTTTACATTTTCATCAGATCCATCTTAAAGTTCCCTTTTTTATTTTCTTGAAATTTGATTTTATCACTAAAGTTTACATCTTTTAAAATGTTGGTCCGATTCATGAAACAGAGGATTAATTACTCTGTGTTTTTTTAAAGATCAAACTCGATTTTCAAGTCTTATGCCTTGGACTAATTTTAATCAAATAAGACTATTTAGTCGCTGTAATAGAATCAGTGTTGCTTTTGAATGGACCATGAGAATGTGACGACCAACTTTATCCAAAGCCAAATCTTTTGTGTTTTATTTTTAAAGAAAGTAATGTTTTTTTTGTGTGTGTAATATATGATCAGCCAATGAGAAGAGAGGAAGACTTGGGAAAGCAGCGTATCTGGAGAAATGGGTGACAAAAATAAAAACGTCAGTAACCGCAGAGGAAACCGCGTTTGGAGTGACGTTTGATTGGGACGAGTCAATGGGACCACCGGCTGCGTTTGTGATCAAGAACCATCACCATAGCCAGTTCTACCTGAAAAGCCTCACTCTTCGCAACTTCCCCGGCGGTGAAGGCGGTCCAATACACTTCGTTTGCAATTCTTGGATCTATCCGAACCATCGATACAGCTCCGACCGCGTTTTCTTCTCGAACAAGGTAAAACGCGGTGAATAAACTAATAACGTAACGTAACGTAACGCACTGATTTGACCGAGATAGTAATTAATGGTTTTAATATTAGTTCCTTGGCATTTTATAATTTATTTTTAACTAATCTAGTTTTGCTCAGATTGTCCATGTGCAAAAGTTGTCAAAAATAGTCTTTGACTCCAAGTGGTCATCATCAATTTTAAAATTTTATTCATTTTGAGGATCTAGTTTTTTTGTTTGTTTATTGTGTGGATAGGTAAAGGTGATGATTGGTTCTCTTTAGGTGATGATTGGTTCTCCCGCTACCACCCGCAAACGCAGCGTTTGCGGTTCGTAGCGGTTCTTAGCGTTTTATAACAATCACGACAACCGCTTTCAACCGCTCTATACCACTCTGTACCGCTCTATATCGCTGAAAATCAAAAGCTCCTTTCCGCAAGCGTTTGCGGTTGCGGGCGGTTGCGGTTTGAAAAAAAAAAAAAAAAAACATAATATCTCCAAATTTGGAATAAGGGTATATTTTTTTGAAAAATACCATAATTATGTTTAAAAATTTCGAAAATACCCTAAATTTTTTCTGTTTTGAAAAATACACTTTTAAAATGTAAAAAGTATGTTTTGACGTGATTTAAACAAAAAAATAATACAAATTATAAACGAAAATTAAAAAAAAATAAACTAATAAGTTTTTTTTCAAATAAATATAGTATATGTTAAACTGAAACAAATTTTAATATTTTGGATCTTTATATAAACAACTTAACCTCATACACATTCAAACCAAATGAAACTTTAAATAAATTAAAACTTTACATATATTTAAAGTTTATAAATTATTAAAAATTTAAAAGTGGAGAAATATATCTTTCATTTTTAATGTTTATCTTTTGAAAAATTTAAATATTTTTGAAACTTTGCATAAACAACTTTAATCTCACCCCATTTAAACTTTATATAAACAATCTTATATTTTTATTAAATTGTTTAAAAAAAAACTAAACAGGTAATTAGGATGTTAAAATGATACAAAATTATTATCAAATATTAATATTTTATATTTCTTATTTGAATTTCGTTTTTATTAAATTAGGAATAATCATTTTACATATAAAAAGTGTATTTTTCAAAACCAAAAAAAAGGGTAGTTTTCAAATTAAAAATTCATCAAAAAATATATTTCAAAAAAAAAATTATTAATATGGTTATAAATGTTTTGAATAATTATATATTATTTTTATTTTAGTAACTTTTGGTTAAACCGCTCTTGCACCCGCTGGCTAACCAGTCAAAAATATCCCGCAAACGCAACCGCTATGAATTGCTATACCAGTCGTACAAACAGCTTTTAATCGCAAACTCCCGCTTCCGCAAACTCCCGCAGCCGCAAACTCCCGCAACCGCAACCGCAGCGGTTAAACCAGTCAGACCCTTATTTGTGGTTGAATAGAGAGGTTTTGGAATATTCGTGTACGTGTGATATTCATAATGAAACCGACCTTAATTACTATCTTTACAAGTCATCTCTTCTTTTAGATTCATAATTTCTTTAAGAAAATAGAATCTTTTATAACTTGATAAGGTCCAGCTATAAAAGATTAGGTGGGACAGTCTATCAAACTTAAAACTCTAAAAGCATATATGCCTTGGAATTTTTTACTTTTTTTTTTAATACTTAATCCGGATTACAACCCTTGATTATTGTATACAAATGGTGATCTTTAACTAACTTTATCATTTTTACAAATTTTTTTATATTAAAAAGGCATATCTTCCAAGTGAAACACCGGAGCTAGTCAAAGAGCTAAGAGAAGAAGAGCTAAAGAATCTAAGAGGCAATGAGAAAGGAGGAGAACTCAGAGAATGGGACAGAGTTTACGACTACGCTTATTACAACGACTTAGGTGCTCCCGACAAAGGTCCTGACTCAGCCCGTCCGGTTCTCGGCGGTTCACCAGATCTCCCTTATCCCCGCCGCGGAAAAACCGGCCGTAGACCCACCAAATCCGGTTAGTCAACTCAACATTCAAAATCACACAGTACATTACAAAACTTAATGGTTACTTGACCTATACGTTACCTTTTTTTTAATATCAGACCCTAAGTCAGAGAGTAGACTGGCATTACTAAACCTGAACATATACGTGCCGAGGGACGAGCGGTTTAGTCATGTGAAGTTCTCTGACTTCCTAGCTTACGCGCTCAAGTCGGTGACTCAAGTGCTTGTCCCTGAGATAGCTTCTCTTTGCGATAAGACCATTAACGAGTTTGACTCGTTTGAAGACGTTTTCCATCTCTACGATGGTAGTCTTAAGCTCGCCAATGGTCACACCATTTCTAAGCTCCGTGATGTTATCCCGTGGGAGATGTTCAGAGAGCTCATTCGCAATGACGGTGAACGGTTCTTGAAGTTTCCTTTACCTGACGTCCTCAAAGGTAACCTAAATAGTCTAACTTAAACAGTTAGAGGAACAAACATTTAGCTAGATTAATTTTGACATAGATGATTGTGTATTTTTTCAGAGAGTAGATCAGCTTGGAGGACAGATGAAGAGTTTGCCAGAGAAATGTTGGCTGGACTCAATCCGGTGGTGATTAGTCGGCTCGAGGTTTATTAATTTTCATCAAATCATTCATTTTTTTTCTTTCAACAGTTCAAAATTGTTATATGCTTCTATATTTTACAAGAACAACAAAAATTGCAGAAATTTCCTCCGAAGAGTAATTTGGACTCTGCAAAGTATGGGAACCAACACAGTTCCATACAAGAAGAGCACATTGCACCGTACATGAACGGTCTCAGTGTCCAAGAAGTAAGAATATAGTTTTCTTCTTTAACAAGTAACAGCTTCATCGCCATATCATAGCCACTGTATTTAACTGCTATTTGTTTTTGTTTTGTTTTGTGTTACTATATAAAAAGGCTTTGGAACAGAACAAGCTATACATATTGGATCACCACGACGCATTGATGCCTTACTTGACAAGGATAAACTCAACAAACACTAAAACCTATGCGACCCGAACCCTTCTGTTGCTTCAAGAAGACGGAACACTAAAGCCTCTAGCCATAGAGCTGAGCCTTCCACACGCACAAGGCGAATCACACGGATCGGTCAGCAAAGTTTTCACACCAGCAGAGAAAGGCGTCAAGGGATCGGTTTGGCAACTTGCTAAGGCTTACGCGGCGGTTAATGATTCTGGTTATCACCAGCTTATAAGCCATTGGTAAATAATAAATTGAAAAATTATGAAACATTGAAACTAGTAAGCATTTGCTTTGAGGACCGAGAGACTTGATAAGTAACCGGTTTTTCCGGTTTTTGCAGGTTACAAACGCATGCGGTGATTGAACCGTTCATAATCGCGTCGAATAGGCAACTAAGTGTGGTCCATCCGATTTATAAGCTTCTTCATCCTCATTTCCGTGACACGATGAACATCAATGCATTGGCGCGACATATCCTCATAAATGCAGATGGAGTTCTTGAGCGAACAGTCTTCCCAAGTCGTTACGCCATGGAAATGTCGTCTTCAATTTACAAGAGCTGGAATTTCACCGAGCAGGCTCTCCCTAAAGATCTCCTCAAACGGTACACAATCAAGTTCATTTCTATCTTGTGACCTAAGTAACCTTTATCTTGTGAAACAAGTAACCTTAGAAACCCCTGTTTTTGCAGAGGAGTTGTTGTTGAAGATTTCAGGAGCGATACCGGCGTTAAGCTTCTGATCGAGGACTATCCGTTTGCAGTCGACGGTTTAGAGATTTGGTCAGCGATCAAAGCGTGGGTGACAGATTACTGCTCGTTCTACTACAAGAATGATAAAACCGTCCAAACCGATACAGAGATCCAATCATGGTGGACCGAGCTCCGAACCAAAGGCCACGGCGACAAACAGCACGAGCCATGGTGGCCTTCAATGCAAACCCGCGACGACCTCATCGAAACATGCACCATCATAATCTGGATCGCGTCTGCTCTTCACGCAGCAGTCAACTTCGGGCAATACCCTTACGCCGGTTTTTTACCTAACCGACCTACCGTAAGCCGCAAGTTTATGCCAGAACCGGGTACGGATGAGTACACTGAGCTCTCGGAAGACCCTGACGTGGCGTTCTTGAAGACGATCACGCCTCAGTTGCAGACTCTTCTTGGGATCTCCATCATAGAGATCCTGTCGATGCATTCGACGGATGAGATTTATTTGGGACAGAGAGATTCACCGAACTGGACGGCGGATGATGAGCCTTTGGAGGCGTTTAAGCGGTTTGGGAAGAGTCTGGAGTTGATAGAAAACAACATTATACGGAGAAATAATGACAAGAGACTCAAGAATCGGACCGGACCGGTTAACATTCCGTACACTTTGTTGTACCCGAATACTACTGATTACACGAGAGAAAGTGGCCTTACCGGGAAAGGGATCCCTAACAGTGTCTCAATCTAGAGATGATCTTTTTTCTTTGTTCTTCAGTCCATAATTATGTGGTCGTCTCTATTTCTTTAAGTCGTTTTTTGTTTTTGGATTTGTGTGTGTGTGTTTTCTGATTTTCTCCACTGTTCATATGTCATATCATTAACCTGGTCAGTCATAAGTGATTGTATTCGTCGAAATATATCAAATTTATAAGGGAAGTTTTAAGTGTTTATCTTTAGTATCATCACGGAACAAAATCTCATAAGATATAAATTAAAGCTATATTTTACGAATCTCTATGAAAGTTTGATAAAGTTTTTTTTTCTCTGCGAAAGAACATCAAACGTAGAGGACCACATTATAAGGCATTTAGTAATCATTTTTTATCGCATTTGGGTATACAAAAGTGGCAACCCGTTTTTGATACTGAACAATGAACATATTTTTCAATTCGATGTCATCGATTGGAGACATATTAATTTTTTTGGTCAATAAATGCAAAGTGCATTTAACTCAAAAATCACATTGAGAATTTTATTCTGTTTGATAAATTGTTCAACGTTACGACCACGCTGTCTTAAAAACCAACATTCAATGACTTCCAACTCCAACAAATTCGTCACACGTGCATTTTAAGGTTTTGTTTTTTTCAAGTTCGGAATTTAACATGAAGTTAATGATCCTTGGTAGCAGCATTTGATCTCCACAAAGAGGTCTTTCCGTTCTCTTTTCTCAAAAAACGCATCGTCAAAATCAACGCCTATAACATTGAATTAACCACACACAAAGATCTTTGATATGTCTCCTAAATCGGTTTGATAACTAGTGTATATAAAGATAACAAGGAAATTCAGTGTGGTTCATAGTTCATAGTTCATAGCTCATGCACAGTATATATGCATATCATGGGGGGGATGTAGGTTATAAAAGTTCAAAGATGTGCCTCCATTGACTTTTCTCAAGCTAACGTAATTTCGAATTTTAAAAATTGTAGTTAACTAAATGGATCAAATCAGATGTTGATATGTATGATCATTAGCAGAACGGTTGAATATGTTTTTTTTTTTAAAATTCGTAGGGTAGAGATAAGGCTGGTTATCACCATATTTGACTGCCATCATATTTTTGTTGCAACTTGCAAGGCGCTTCATTTATATAATTAGCTTACTACTGAAATCTTTACGTGGATTTGACATCAGTTTGCTGCGTCAAGGTGTTTGAATTTGAAAAAACTGTAAATCTTTTGAAATGGCCGCTGAAATATCTTGATCAGAGATAAATCAGAAGAAAACGATTAAAAAACACAGATGCATGTAGCATTCAATAAGTGATGGCAGCACAACGATGACTTTGTTGGTCGATACTCGATATGACCGGAGATGTGACGGCAATGTCAACGACGGTGAACACTGAATACTGACTTTTCATTAATTGGGGTAATTTTATACTACAGTTTAAAGTTACTGAAATAGTAAAAAACTTATGATGACGATCATGATGAGATTCTTCATCTCTTTAAAAAGATTCTCCTCATAAATAAAGTGGCAGTTTATGAATTTCTTTAACTATTAAAATGCATTGATCTTAGAGAAATTATCATCGTCTTTTTTCTCATACAATCTTGTGTTAAAATTTATCCCAGTAAATTTTTTGTTTTTCGAGCCGTCACAAATTGTAGTACTATAGTTTTAAAAGAAATATCTCATTGGATACTTATAAATTGCTTGTCTTAAAAAAGACTATTCGGACAGATTAAATGTATATACTCTCGTTCCCAATCTTGTCTTTTAACTAATTATCAGAACCGTTGAGAAAAAGACACGTGGCGACATCTTCTATGCGAAGACACGACTGACACAAATCCACGTGGACCCCGCAGCTTAGACCTATAGGCCGTCTCATCGTACGGTCTGCGGTAAAACTTAAGATACGGTACGAACGCTTCACGTGACTTCTCGCCTCCTCCTCCGACATTTTTCTCGCCGCGAAAAAACATCGCCGGAGACTGAAAAAACGACGGACGTGGAGTTTTCGGATACATCACCGTTTTTGTCTTCTCCGGCAACGGCGTCGACGCGAAAAGACTCTTTCTGCATGCCGCTGGTTTCGCGTCTCTGAAACCACGCGCCGCCGGAGACGCGAAAGATAACGACCGCGCGCTGAGAGGCGAAACTTTGGATGCGGTGGAGTAGTCGACGGCGGCGTTGAAAGGAGACGTGTCGGTGAAGGAAAGGTACCACGGCTTCAAGGAATCATGGTGCTGAGATACGGTGAAGGCGAATCTTGAAGAAGCTGAACCAATCGTGGCCGTTGATTTGATCGACGATGCATCGAAACGTAGAGATGCTGACCTAGGATATGATGATGACACGTGGCTGATATTGAACTGCTCGTCGTAGTCCAGCGACGAGACTATCATCGTTACCGTTGATAGCTCCACGAACGGACGAACACCCTGTTAATTAAGCACGAACGAGTTTATCCATATAATTTCATTTACGGTTATTGTTAAATTTAACTTTAATTAAAATATGATTTACCTTCCAAATGTAAGAGAAAAAAGAGGGAGGATCGATGATAAAGGACTTGTAAAGTCGGCATGGGTAATAATCTGCGATGATTTTGAGGGTCGCCAAAAGCAAATTTGCAAAGGCAGAGGATGATCTGAAAAAGCCTGTTTTTTTTTGTATGGCATTAAGAAGAAAACAAAGAGAATATTAATCAAGTGGAACTAATAATTGTTTGTCTAATTGGGTTTGAACTTTGAACAAAATTTAAAGATGTATTTTTGCAGAGAATAATTGTACTTGGTTTTCTTTCAAAAGAATGACTATCAGAAACGTGAGATAACTTTTGTGCAGGACTAAAAAGCATGAATCTTTGAAAGCGTGAATTGTTACCATATTAAGTTATTAACTCTTCTTTATTATGGTAAAGATATTGGTCTTTGTAAACCTTTTTTAAGAACAGTACTTTTTTAAAGTCTTAACAAGACATGAGCCAACAGCTGGACAACATTTTTATAAGTTGATTTTTTTTTTTTTCAAATTTAAATAGTAGTTTTGCAGTTACAAGAAAAAAAAAGTGATGTGGAAACTGGAAATTATAAAGATGAGGAGTTAAAAATATAAAGAGTTGTAAATTTGCAGTAAACAAAAAACAATAGAAAGAGTTTTCAATTATTTTCTTTCTTTATTGAAAATAAAAACCTACTTAAATTCTTTCAACAAGAAAAATGAAATCATGGTGAAGAAATTTGAGATTAGCCGTAATTGCAACATGCTTTGTGGATTAATTTACAAAGGAAAGTTGACGTTGACACATAAAGGAGACAATTCGGACATCAAATTAAATGCACATACATGTCCGAAAGTCCGGTCCCCGACACGCCTCAATCCAAAATAAAGAAAACCAAAACCAAACAAAACCCAAAAATACGGCCATGAAACTATGCATTAGTACAGACTCTATTCACGGAGATTTGGAACATTATGAAGGACAAACTGATAATTTGCCAAAGACTGTAAGGCTTTACTTACTTGCATCGAAGAGAATAACAAAGCTCTGTTCCGCGTTTCTGGACATGCTCGAAATCGCAGTTTCCATCGTGAACGCCACCAAACGCGTAAATCTTCAACACAAAAATATAAATCTTCAACGCTAGCTCAAAATAGAAAACTACTAATTTTCATTTTGAAGAATATCAACATAATGTATTGGTTTTAGTAAAAATGTAAAATTATCTGAACTTACTGTTTCTGTGTACGCAACTTTTGATAATCATGTTTGAAACGGAAAATCTGTAAAACAAGCTTCACTTTGTTATCATTCACTGACATTAGTAGTATGTTCTCATATGTAATCAAGATGGATTATGAAGAAATTACGATAACGGGTCTGGATTCTCCGTCGTGGCCGGCGATGTAGGCTACACCGTCGGCAAGCTCCGTCGAGAATTCCTCTGCTCCCAATCGCTCTTGAATTATTCATATATGAGAAATAATTATTAATACAAGAATAGTAGTCCATGTAACAAAAAGACATATATACAAAACAAAACCATTTGCCAAGTTTGAAGGTAAATAGAAAATTTACCAATATCGATGTTTTGTCTCCAAGAAAGGCACGAAATTAGTTGTTTCGCAGTTTTTTTCATGTTTTCTCCTTTCCCTTTCAAGAATCTCTCCACACACTCTCTGTTACAGAATTTCTCCTGCTCATCCAAAAAAACCAAATGTATGAAGATTGGAGCTAATTAAATTTCTGAAATATATACAATAAACATGCAGATATATGTGTTTATTAAGTTAGACTTACTTGTTTAACAGTGAGTGGATATTGTTTCCTTATCAAATGAAGAACAGCTTCGACTTTCTCATCTTTCTTGCCCATTTCTTGATGCTTGATGATGATCTCTTTGTTCTGTTTTTTTTTTCTTTGAGAATTACGAAGAGTTAGTGAGCAGAGGAAGATGATGAAAGAAAACAAAAAATATTGGATTCTATATGTGTGTGCATGTACCGCAAGTTTCTTTCTACGAGCAAAAACCTTTGTATCTTTCTCTCTCTATATAGAGAGAGTCAACAGAGAAAGAGATAGATTTTTTTATGTTGTGTTGTGGAAACGGTTTCTGCCCAAAACTTACATATGTCGGAGGAGTTATTGGCTGATGACGCCGTTATGTCGTTTTGTGACGTCGATGTGTAAGAAACCGTTGGCCGCCAGTGACAATGTGTAACGCCGTTAAATGGCTCCGTTTGTGTAAACTTAACTACTGATTGGTGTGGGTCAAATGTTTGTTTATCTCTTAATCATCCTTTTTATTGTCCTCAGAGTACTTACAAAGCTCTTGCAAGTTGAGTACACTATCCTATGTATTCACGGTCTCGTTTTCATATGATTATTTGATCAATATTTTTAATATTTGTACGCAATCGATTTTAATATAAGTTACATGATTTAGACGGTTTCTCTAGCCTAGGTAAATCATTAGGGATGGAACTTGTAGTTGTAGAGTATGATGATAATTGAATAGAAACGAACATACAGTAAAACCTCTATAAATTAATAACGATGGGATTCTAATATTTTATTACTTTAGCGAGATTATTAATTTATCGAGAGATAATTAGACCAAAAACTTAATTTGGGATTCAAAAATTCTATTCATTTATCGAGGTATTACTTTATCGAATATTACTTTATAGAGGTTCTACTGTACACACGTAACACCTAGTTCATATATATAGTCAACGTCTATGTTACGCGTACCTAGCACAAGTACTTAACAAAATGATCGAAACTGACGATAGCCAATTAAATGCTTTTGCCGCAATTAGAATCCTAAGTTCATAGCCTGATACCATTAGTGATTAACTTTATACTAAACTGAATTTAATTTTCTACAACTCGGATATAAGGATGAAATAACCAATTCCATTCACACTAAACACATTTTTAAAATATATCAAACAAAATAAATAAGATGATTTTCAAGTGGCGAACCCATACAATCAATAACATATATACTCTATTCATAAGTTACTTCTTCTACAAAGAAATTTGAACGTATATCCGTGAATGCGTGAACCAGATTTCAATTGAAAAAAAACGAGAATCACATCCACTTAATTTTGAAAATCTAACATTTTTACAGAAATTGTTGATGTGACTAATTTTTACTATTCTTTTTACTCTTTACAGTCTTACTTCACATTTTGATCCTAGCTAGGTGCAATGTATAGCTGTTCTACCCTACGTCTTCCATATGGCAAAAAAATTAAAAGATAAACATTTTCTTCTATACCAAAAATTAACCAGATTACTTTACAAAATCCACAAATACTAGTTAATTACTTTTGGGTGTTTAAAAGAACAGAAACACTCGTTGAAGTACATGATTGTTTCATTAACTAGAAGCCCTTTATTTTACTGGTCGGTCTTTACTACAAAAGACAACAGTGAGAGTAAATATATTCTTGAAACAAAGAGACCGTTGTCGTCACGGCGGCGACTTGTTCGTATGTGTGTTTAGTAGTTGTAAATTCACACAATAATCCAGTTATATATCCACGCGTCAAACGCAAAGATGACACAAAAGAGCAAGTTCACGTGCTCGTTGCTAATGCTTTCTGTCTAATGTCCACACACCGACAAATAAAGTCAAAAAGATAAGAGAAATTGATGATCTCCTCTATATTAACTCCAAATGTCACAAGGAATGCACAAGAAAATCGTTAAACACCGTGACAAATAAAATAAGCTTACTTGGACGGCTACTTTAGATATAATGATCAAATTAAAGACTATAGAGATTGATAGCTTTAGCCTTTAGGTTAGCTTAGCTTCTGAGAGAATACATATTTATATTCCTTGTCTTCTCTATCTCAAGTAGATTAATACTATCACACTTTACTCTCATACGCTAGTATTCGAAATTTTGAGATTGGTATTGAGGATTTTCAAAATTAAAATCAAGTAAATATATGACAATGTATGACATATATAGCTATGATATTCACTTTTTAAACTAAAATGTGAAATTTAAAATTTCTAATATCAGTTGGAGGAGATATACAGTTGCATTTCACATTTTGGTATATTTTTGGACTTATTATCTATAATATTTGTTCACTAAAATTTATATGAAAAATGTATATGATTGAAGATGGAAATTTTACCTACTTTTCAAAATTTGAAATCTAAATATCTATTTTTTTTTTGCATCGATGGTCCTCACTATTCCATTTACAATGTGGAAGTGGTGGGTCGGTAAGGCAAAGTGATTATGTAATTATGATGCTTGATGACTAGGGAGAATTTGGGTTGATGGCTCGTTTTAAGAAGTTAACTAGGTGGGACAATTTTGGGAGAAACGACTTTGATAGTTGATTTTAGTATTTTACTATTTTGATGTGCAATTTCAAATGACAATTAATAGAATGAACAATAGCTTAGCATTTTTTAAAGTTTGTATAAAAAAGAAAAGATGGGGTGGGTCATCAGCCATGGGGGTGAAAAGCTGACTTGTCAAGTCATTATAGAAGAAGATGTTTTTTTGTTTTTGTTTTTAAATGGTCTAAATAAAGCGGGAAGATTATCCTGTTAAATATAGTAAGATTTAAATTTTATTTCACTGAAAAATTTGGAGAATCGCAAGCACTCTTGCAGACGAGACAATTTAAGGTTACGCCTTTAATGGGCCTGCTTGTAGAGTCTGCTGATCATCGATATGATAATGTCTTTTTTGGGCTCACACAACACATGTTTTGTTTGTTGTGTGTGCAGAGTTGAGTAAATTCTTAAGTGTAAACATACTGAAATGACAATTATGCAAAAAGGTGTTAATTTTTAGGTAGTCTTATCTTGACAAATTGAGCCGTTTAATCATAATCACTCGTTCTTATTCCAAGTATACTCAAAAGGAACCCATATGTTTTAATTTTTTACATAAAAAGATATCCCAAACATAATGGTAAGTTATCCATATACGTGTATGTATGTGTGTAGGAATGGTGGTTTTGGTGAGGTTGATTTTGAAGCAAGGAAGATTGACGACTTCTAAGGCACCCTAACATTACAAAAGCTGTCTCTCCACATTTGTCATTTGCTTCCAAATTTACTCTTCCTTCAATTTTATTTCATTGTTTTCTCCTAAGTATAATCATCTTTAGAGGTTGGTCCAAATTAGTGTATCTTTTAACACGAATCTACAATTTTGTAGTTTACTGAGACTGGCCACACGCACTTCTTTTGCGGGGCCGAAGACCATATCAATTTAATAAACATTTGATTATCATTGCTTCACTGACCATTATTTTTGAATTTATATATGTCCTAAAAATCATTAAACTTAAAAGAGACAATTTAGTAGATAGTCATTATAATAAAAACGAAAATGTAGTACTATTTATAAAGAAAATCTAGTGGTGATGGTTGTATGAGTTTTCTTTCTGTACTGAAAGTAAATTTGATATGACAGCTTTATTGTTTAAAATGACTAATAGAACAGTGAGGATCTAGCAAGTGTCATGTTCTCCATAATTAGATCTTGTACCTGAATTAGTAAAAGTTTAATTTTGCTTTAGAGAAGAGGGCCATAATTTTTTTGGACAGGAGACTTAAACAGACTAATTTATAGTCTACTAATTTTCACCACCAGTGCAATTACAGACGGCTAGGTGAAGAATTTTTTTTTTGATTTTCTAGAAAATGCATCGATCATTACAAAAAATGCTCTAAATTAATTACATTGAAATTAATATATACAACTGCACATCAAATATAACAAGCATTTTTATATGTCTTGAGCAATATATATTCAAGTTACACAGTTACTAACAAGACTACTTGCCTATAAGTGTAAAGTTAATTTGGTCTTTTACCAAAAAAAATTAAAAAAAGTTAATTTGGTCAACAAACATGTTCACTAAAGAAAAAGCCTAGTCAAAAATCTCTAGAGAATTGTTTATTTCTACTGCTGCTAATACGTTACAATATTGGACATATGCGTATGTAGCATTGAGAAAATATAAGGTGGCAAATTCATTCGAATAAAAAAATATATAAGAAAGCAGAAGTGTGAAGAGAAAACATGATAGGTGAAATCGAATTGTTCTTGAGGCACAAGTGACCTTAAAAAAAAGACACAGAGAGAGAAAGATGTTTGACAAACACCCAATACCAAAGAGACCCCATCACAACAAAACATTAAGTCACAGTTTCATCATTCTTCCTGGACATTGCGTTATACATCATCAAAACTCATGAACAAAATCCTAATAAACTACTACATTTAATCGAGCTGGGATCCATGTGTCACGGTTAAAAGTATTTGAAAATTATTTAATATATATATTTGTATGGTGAAATATTAAAAAGTAAAAGAAAAAAGAAAAAAAAAGAAAGGAGAGAAAGATGGAGATGGTGGCTTGGGCCATACTTAAAAAAAGAAACATATAAAACACGTTGATGTGGCTGCCTTCATTCTTCATTTTCCAAGGTGGAGCACTATGATTGGTTTGGTTTCTTGAGTTGGGTCCATATATGTTATTTATACGCATATTGAGCTATATATATAAACATAAGTGTAATTAATATTCCATATTTGCAAGAGCCTCAGGCACTGAATGAGAGAAATGGGTTGGCTCCATTCCTTCTTCTCTCCCATGAAGAAACTTTGGTTTCGCGTCAATTCTGCTCAAAAGAAGAGTATGCTCTCTCTCTCTTTCGCTACATTCTATATATATTTTCCCGCATTAGGTATTCACACATATGTGTGAATCACATACTCTATTTTTTGGTTCCATGGATCATGTACTCTTTCTGATGGAAGAATATGAAAATGAATTATTTGCTTGCAATATGAGGATATCTTTGTGTTGATGTAAAAAGATGGAAAATGTGCAGGAAGAGGAATATACATATTATACGAGGACGTGAAGTCATGCCCATACGATGATGTTCATGTTTTGTGGTCTATACTCGTGGAGTCTCACCCACACACTCTGCAACCCAAACAATAAGATCTCTCCATTTCATTATTGTTCCAAAACTCTCTTTTTGATTCAGAGGGTTTCATATATATTGAATGTTCATGCTCAATGACGAAACGAAGAAGAAACTTGTTACCGACATGATTCATATATATGTTTTTCTCTCACTTGTACATATAATATAAAACACAGAGGTTCTCTTTTCCCATACGGTTCGTATTCTCTATATCGACTAATATTATAAAACATACTTAAAATGTCGGTATATAAATTGCATTGTTCCAATAAATAATTAGCTATGAACATGATCATTGTGTATATGAAAATGTATATGTGTATGATATGCCTGCGTAACAAAAAAGCATATGTGTTTATTATTGGTAGACATAGAAAAGATAAAGGTTGATTAGGAAAGGAGGGTGAATAGGAGTAGAATTGTCGTGGAGACTGTTTGGCTTGTGTCGGTTGGGTTGACGTTAGTTGGAATTTGGAAAATTACGATAGATTTCATTTTGTATTTCTTATTCGTTATTTATAACCTGAAGTACTATATCATTCTTTAGAGAAAAAAAGGGGACAAAGCTTATTTTGTTTTGTCACAAAGAACAACCAAACAAAGAATGTAATGATTTAGACATTACATTGTAATTTAGTTTTGGTTTGGCTGATAAACCAAATGAAACCAGACCATTCTTCTGGCATAAGAGTAAGGCCACCACATTAGGTGCCGAAGGTGTGGATTACATCAAAACATTCATTCCGGTGGCCAAATGTCTATCGTTTGAGTTTTCTTAATCAAGATTACCTAAGATGTTTAGTTGTTTTTTTTCGTTCTCATTATGAACAATGCAGAGAAAAAACTAGCAAACGTATTGAAATTAATTTCAGCAAAAGAGTCTTGTAAGAGATAATTTTTTAATATATGTAAGTGACAGTGACACCAACAGTAGATTTATGTGACTATGTGAGACTTACTTTATGGTTAATTATGGTCTTAGGGACATGTTTTGGCAAAATGTTAGACAAGATAAGTTCTTATATAGGACGTTGAGTTTTCTTAATTGCACTAAAAACGAGCATGCTATGGCAGTGGCACGATGGGTGAAGTCGTGAATAGTTTTTTTGTTTCTTTCCATGTTTCTAAGAGTGATTAGAAATACGAGGTTATGATAAAAACATAACGATTATATAGAAACAATTGAGCAAATTCATTCTTCCTAATGTGAAGTACCAAACATGTTATGGAAAAGGTGACGAAACAAAGCCTCAGCAAGTAAGTGAAATGTTTCTTGAATTAAAATATAGTCACACCCCAATCATATGAAGAGGAGGACACAAAACGGCATGCACACATGTCTAAAAATTTTAAATGTGACAGAATAAAAAAATTCTAGGTCGATCCAAAGTTATAAAAGATCATTGCCGACAAAAAAAAGAAGGGAAGAAGTTAGTGTAATAGTAACATTACGATAGCTAGTCGCTAAAAGAGATCGAAGTTTGGTCCGCCAGTGGAACATATTTAACTTATTGTTTATCTTCTCATGTTCCCTAAAACCCTTTTTAAAATCTCAATTACAAAACAAGATTAAAGTGAAACAGAGTCGAATCAAGAAAACCACTCCACAGTCCAGATGCAACTAGCTGATCTTTTTCCTAGATGTCGACCAAGATCTTGCTAAACCTTCTAAAGGAACAAGAGAGGAGATTTAAGTTCATAAACAAATACATATGAAACTGACAATTTCAATGGAATAGTTATAATTTGATATATGTTTAGAATTTTAAAAATATTGAATACCTTTGAAATTTTACTATTAATTTATTATTGTTGCCTGTTGGTATATCAAGTCGGTTGTTCTTTAGACAGTCAACAATTTAGGAAAAGTCACTTTTCTTTTCTAAGAAAATCTTAGTTTAAAATTCTTGTAGATATTTTTCTTCTTCAATTTTTGTTTTCTAATGCTAATATCGAGATAGACTTAACGGAGAGAGATGTTGTCTTCGACATAAAGTCGGAGCATATATTTTAGCGTGAGGCGGGATGTATATATTCTTGTAGACGATAAATTGTGTTAACCGGTATAAATGTGTAGATTGAATAATATTCATCCATACCCGGCGAAGCTGCGGCGGAGCCATACAAAGATACGAACAAAGTCCATCAGAACAGAGCTGATCTCTTAGCCGAGAACAGCGAAACAATCTATATTGACAATAGAAGTCGTCTAGATTTTTTTTTTTTAAAACAAGAATGGTAATTCATGTATTTCTCCGCTAGCATGTAGGCTGTACGTAGCCCGTACCTAATCTTGAATTTTATTTCTTCTTTGTAGTAACATGGTTTAGAAGACAATTCAGCAATCAATGTAGATTACGACATCTTAAAAGTTAGAACAATCTTCACAAGCCTACAACTAATAATCCAAAAAACTTGGTATACTTTTCAATCCGTGTGGTTTCATAACTTCATAATTTTTTTTTTCTTGGTCAATTCATTTATAAAAATGTTTACCAAGATTCTGTACGTTTCACATTTCAATTCTTGATCTTCGTTTATGTTTTCGCCTTGCATAACCTCAAAACGTAGAAAAAGATGAATTTTCACTAGATGAGGAGCATGTTACGTGCATGTGAATAAGAAAGATAGTACAAAAGTATAGAGTTTATAGTTGGTCCAAGTGTCTAAAATCTTAACACCATCATCATAAAAAAAGGAGACTTCTGTGTAGCCGTGACACAGTCCCATGTGCCTTCTCTTTCCCTTTCTCACAACCCGTGACATTAACTAGCTTCACTACACGACAAAACCTTTACACACAACAAGTGTCAATAAACCAACGAATTTTGTCTTTATTTGCATTTCCCTCGGTTAGTGACGTACCGTACCGGGTTCTTCAATTTTGGAATGATCCGGTTCTTGGAATTTAGCGTTACTCAAAAACGCAAATGCTAATGTATGTGGTCTTAAATTCTCTGTTTAGATTCTTTTGTTCACACCTCCCACACAAGTGGTATAATCTGACCATAATTGTCAAACAAGTCATTAAATTTCCACAAATATCAGCTTACCAAAAACTCAAAATTCGTCCAAAATTTGGAATGAATTGACAATTTTTTTGTTAAAGTTCGTACTGGCGTGAGTTGAGGTTAGTTGAATGCCATTTTCAATTAATTCCAAAATAGTACGGTTTGGTACTTATATGAGTTGTATAAACCGAAATTAAAAACTGAAAAAACCGGTTTTGTGAAAACGTTAAACCGACGCGTGGTGTTGGTGAAAGGTGATTGGGTGAGAAGCCTAACCTGTTGTCGCTGCTTGTTTGTCACTTAGGTGGGCATCTAAAGAAAAAACCACTTGTTTCCTTATATTCTTTTTTAAAAAAATTTAATCTTTTTCTTCTTCTTCTACCATCTCCACAAATTCCAACATCTCTAGCTCAAGAATAAATAGACCCACAAAAAAAAAACTAAAATTGCAGAAGGAGAAGAAGAAGAGGAAGCATGAATGGAGAAGAAAGCTTCGTTGAAGATTGCTTTGAGTTTGTTGAAATCGATCCTTCTGGAAGATATGGAAGAGTATGATTCTTCTGAATTCTGAAATGAGTAAAATTTCATCCTTTGTTTTCCAAAAGATTTGATTTTAATTTTTGTTTTTGGTCAGTACGATGAAATACTTGGCAAAGGCGCTTCGAAGACAGTGTAATTGCATTTGTCTTCTCTCTTTGTTTTTCTTTGTGGAAAACGTTTTTTTCTGTAGCGTCACAACGTTAAAAAAACTCAATTTTTAATTGTTTAAATAAAATTGGTTACTTAATCCAAAACACTGTTCTTGTTTTGGTTCAAATTTCAGGTACAGAGCGTTTGATGAGTACGAAGGTATAGAAGTGGCATGGAACCAACTGAAGCTTCGGAATTTCACAAGGAATCCAGAGGAATTGGAGAAATTCTTCAGAGAGATTCATCTTCTTAAGACCTTGAATCATCAAAACATCATGAAATTCTACACTTCTTGGGTTGATACCAACAACTTGTCCATCAATTTCGTCACTGAGCTCTTCACCTCTGGCACTCTCAGACAGTAAGTGTTTCTTCAGTCATATGTCTTTGTGACATTGGTTTCATATTCTTAATCCAAAATCTGAAATGGGTACTTCAAAGTTCAAATCTTTTTAAGACTTTCATGATGTTTTTGTATAGGTACAGGTTGAGACATAGAAGAGTGAATATCAAAGCAGTGAAGCAATGGTGTAAGCAGATTCTAAAAGGGCTACTCTATCTTCACAGCCGTTCTCCTCCAATTATCCATAGAGATCTAAAATGTGACAACATCTTTATCAATGGAAACCAAGGTGAAGTCAAGATCGGTGACCTCGGTCTCGCTGCCATTCTTCGTAAATCACATGCCGTTCGCTGTGTTGGTACAAAACTTCATCACATTATTGGATTCTACAAACCTTAAACAACTTTATTGGCTTCATTAATAATGTTTTGAAAAAACACTTTGGACCTACCTTATGATGTTTAAAGGGACCCCTGAGTTCATGGCTCCTGAAGTGTACGATGAAGAATACAATGAGTTGGTTGATGTATATGCCTTTGGAATGTGTGTATTGGAGATGGTAACTTTCGATTATCCTTACAGCGAATGTACACACCCTGCACAAATCTACAAGAAAGTTACCACGGTAAAAAGATATTGAACATCAACACTTTTTGCTAATTTGAGGCCGGTTCTTGTTTTTAACACTCTTCATTATTTCAGGGGAAAAAGCCTGAAGCTTTTTACTTATTGAAAGACCCTGAGGTTCGTGAGTTTGTTGAGAAGTGTTTAGCTAACGTGACGTGTAGGCTCACGGCTTTGGAGCTTTTGCAAGACCCTTTCTTGCAAGAAGATGTGGATGGATTTGATATGAGACCTATTGATTACTACAATGGTTATGATGAGACTGGCGTCTTCCTTAGACAACCTCTCATCGATCCTACTCCACTTTACCATGATGAACAGTTTGAGTCACAGATATGTGAGATTGATCTCTTCGCTCAAGACGATGACGAGGAAGATTTCGACCATGTTGACATTTCCATTAAAGGGAAGAGAAATGGTCATGATGGGATCTTCTTAAGGCTCAGAATCTCTGATGCAGAAGGTAACTGAATCCAAAAAGCAAAAGTTTCAATCTTTTCTCTGTTTCATCTGCAAAGTCTCAATCTTTTCATAAAGGTTTGGACTTTATATGTTTACAGGACGGATAAGGAACATTTACTTCCCGTTTGAGACAGCGATTGACACGGCGTGGAGTGTAGCAGCTGAGATGGTGTCTGAGCTCGACATAACGAATCAAGACGTTGCGAAGATCGCGGAGATGATCGATGCAGAGATCGCTGCGTTAGTCCCTGATTGGAGAGTTGATCACAATGTTACAGAGAACAATGGAGGAGGATTCTGCGGGAATTGTGCTTCGAACGAGTATATACAAGAGACTGTATCATCAAACAGCGAACTTTCCGGTGAAAAATCTCATCATCACCACCATCATAATCATCATCATCATCATCAGTTCGATTGTTCTTCGATTCACGGAAGGTTCGAGGAGATAAGTTACCAAATGGAAGGACAAGAGCAACACGGAGGAGGAGGAGGTGATGTTGTTGTTGTCGGAGGTAACAATGGGATTCATTACGCGGATATTTGGGGGTTGAGAGATTCGCGTTCTGATGACGGAGAAGAAGAACAGAGCTCGGCGAGTTTGAGTTTGAGTCCGGGGAAGGTTAAAGGAGGCGGTGGTGATTGGTGGTCGGAGAATGAGATCAGGAGAGAATTGAGATGGCTTAAGGCGAGGCATAACATTCAGCTTACGAGAGTTATAGATCAGAAGACGATCAGTGAGACGCCGGCGGCGATCTCAGCTTCGCCGCCTCTTCTTTGTAGAGCGATTTCGCTTCCGGTCGACGCCGTCGATATATGATTGAGATTGTAATTTGAAAATGTAAAGTCTAATTATTGCATAATTTTTAACTTTTGTCATCAGTCTTCTTCGTTAATAATCTTCAAACTTCGTTAAATTAACACAGACTTAACCGAAATCTGAAATCAATCAAACTTTCATCCTAATAAAGTTCTCATTTTCAGCTGCTTAACCGAAAGTGTTCAAATTTGATTACCGGTTCTAATGTACCGGTTCGGTTAATTGATCTAAAAGCTGAGATTCTGATTTGTTGGCTCAAGGAGAGTCGAAGCGTCGTCGTTTGGCATACAAAGTGGTCTACTCTCTCTTGTTGTTGTTCCTGTGGGGTCTTCTTCTTCATTTTCAGCTGCCAACAAATGGAGATGTCGTCTGCGTCCGCCATGTTTGGTCAATCATCTGCTCAGCTTGTGAAAGCTGAAATCGGGATTAAGGGTTTGTTTCCTCGGAGAGCGACGATCGTTTCTTCCCCTTCGATTCCTCGATTTTTGCGGATGGAATCTCAGTCTCAGCCTCGCCAGTCTATCTCCTGCTCTTCTTCTCCTAAAGAGAACGTTTCTCAGGCGAATTCTTCTTCTTCCTATGTCGTGTCAGGTCAGTTTTTAGAACTAGATACGGCTGAAATTTAAGCTCATTTCTTCATTGATTGATTCTAATGGTAAAGTTTTGTGTTTGTTCTAAATTAAAAACGGCTCTTTTTGATTGTTTGGGTGATGCGATCAGCTCGAATTGGAGAAGTGAAGAGAGTAACAAAGGAGACGAATGTGTCAGTGAAGATCAATTTGGACGGCACTGGAGTTGCAGATAGTTCTACTGGAATTCCTTTCCTTGATCATATGCTAGATGTAAGTCTTTGCCTTTTTACTTAATTTTGATTTGTTCAATTCTAGCCTTTATGATATAAATTTCCCCTGAAATAGAGCTTAGCACAGGCCATTTCAATGGAATGATCTTGTTTGATTCATTATTAGTTTGTTGATTAGTGTTTTTCTGTTTCACCTCCTTGTCCTTTCTTGGTTAGCAACTTGCTTCACATGGCTTGTTCGATGTGCACGTAAGAGCCACTGGTGATGTTCACATCGATGATCATCACACTAATGAAGATATAGCTCTTGCCATTGGAACAGTAAGTGTTACTTACTGTCTTTCGCTTTGCAATCTTCTTTAGCACTTTCCGCCACATTCTTGGCTCTTATTAGACCTTTGAGCAACGCTATGTTGTTTTATCTAGGCTCTGTTAAAGGCCCTTGGTGAGCGTAAAGGGATTAACCGGTTTGGTGACTTCACAGCTCCTCTAGATGAAGCGCTTATACATGTTACCCTGGTATGAAATTGTGAAACTTTTGGTTACATCTGTGTTCATTAGTGGGTATTTCCCCAAACTTGCTTACTTATAATGAACAAAAACCTTTTGTAGGACTTGTCTGGTAGACCATATCTTGGTTACAACTTGGAGATTCCTACTCAGAGAGTTGGAAACTACGACACTCAGGTTCTTCATCCCTCGAGTTATCTTCTTTTAGTCTCATCTTTCGGGTGCTATTCGTTGTATAGTAATCATCGAAAAATTCTGCTAAGCATTGTAAACTTTTGCATTTGGTGTAGTTGGTGGAGCATTTTTTCCAGTCATTGGTGAATACTTCCGGTATGACACTTCACATCCGGCAGGTATGTTCATTCAAATCTTCCAGAAGCAAGCAACAGTTTCATGAACATTTTCTTCTATAATTTTGAGACCTTTTCATGAGTGTTTTTAACTATTGTTTGGTTACAACTTACAACAGCTTGCTGGTGAAAACTCTCATCACATTATAGAGGCGACCTTTAAGGCCTTTGCCAGAGCTCTACGTCAAGCGACAGAGAATGATCATCGCCGTGGTGGGACGATACCAAGGTTTGACTTACCCTCCACATCCTATCTACTATACACACTAAGCTAGCATAAATTTCATGTAGAAATGCAAGATCGTTGAGGTTTGAAAACATATGGTTGAGGTTTGATTGCTTTTGGGATTTTGCAGCTCAAAAGGAGTCTTGTCACGGTCTTGAGAGCTTTGCAATCGCAAGCCAGCTCTAGATTTCACTCTTTATCGTCGAGCTCATGAACCATCTTCAGCTGTTTTATGTTGCCAAAATGTCAAAGTCAAACCTTTCGGATCTTGACTCTGTTCGTTTGCAGAAAGCGCGATGAACAAAAAGTGAAAGAGTGGAGAGATCACACACTTCGGAAGATGATGGCTTCATCTTTCTATTAATCTGTTGATGGAGAGTGTTTTGTATCTTAAACCGTTGATGTAACATCTACTCTGTAACTTGCTCTGTTTCTGCATGTTTATAAACGACAGCGTTTTTATGGTGTTACGGCGCCGTTTCGTGACTCGAGAGGTTATTTCCGTCTTCCTCGCGCGTCAATGATTGAGATTTGAGCCCGAATCATCATCGTCCAGAAATTCACAGAAAAACCTAAAAAAAATCTCGAATTCGAAGTCAATTCTTCCATTATCAGATCGAATAACATTCCCAGCGAATTGCTTTGAAGGTAGAATCAGATTACTAAGATCGAAGGAGGCCATTGATGATGGTCGGGGCCAACAATACCAAGTCATTAACGAATAAGCCTCCGGCGTCATCCGCTCCAACCGGTGCTGCTGCTGCTTCTTCCTCCCATGACCCTAAATCCCGTTGGGCGTCAAGCAAAAACGATGGTGGAATCAGTAAGAATAGCAACAACAACAACAATAATCACAATAGCAAGCCGACGACTGGTGGTGGCCAGAAAAACTCCGATACGAAACTGCCGAAGCCGAATCCTTCTCCTAAGCTAGCTCCGGTACCGAACCAATCCCGTCCGCATCATCCTAATCCAACAACTCAATCTTCACGTCCTTTGCCGGCAGCTCCGTTTCCTTTCCCAGATTCATCGGCGGCGTTGGGTGCTCCTCCTACGCCGACTTATGGGTTCCATATGCTGGAGCGGCGTACGATCGTTCTCGTTGATGGAAGTGTTCGATCCTACTTCGCGCTTCCGCCTAATTACCAGGACTTCCCTCCCCGAAGCCGGCTCGCTGATCCGGCTGCTAATAGATTTATGGGATCGGAGTTTGGCCGATTCCCTCCCTTTCACCCGGAAGAATTCCGAGATCAGCGACAGCTCTGGGATCGCCTGGAAGGTTCGATGAAACGGAAATATCCAGGTGAAGAAGAGTTTGATAGGAGGGACGAGAGAGGTGAGATGCTGAGGCAAAGACAGCAGTTTATGCATTACGCGAATCCTAATAATGATCAGTCGCTTATGGCGGGGACGAGTAGTCCGTTCCGGCGAGATGTTGGAGAAGATGCCAGAGCAGCTAAGCATATGCGGGTAGGGTCAAGTAGACATGAGCATGGAGGTCAGGAGCCTAAGCATTTCCAGGTCAATGACCAGGCTGCGATAAAGAAGTCGTTTTTGGATTTTGTTAAGCGAATTTATGAGGACCCGTCGGAGAAGAGGAACTACTTGGAGAACGCGAGTAAAGGCCGGCTTCAGTGTCTCGTCTGTGGCAGGTTTCAATCTTTTTCTTGTGTTTGCTTTTTGCTTAGGTGCAGTTTGCTTGTGTTGGAGACTCTTATTGACTTGTTCTTGGTGGTTGCTTTAGTTGGTCAATTGCGTCTTAGATGGCTAAATGAACATGACGAAAGTAAGAGAGAATAGAAAACTACCTGGAATATTTTGTTACTTTCGGTTTGATTAGTATGTTAAATTGTGTCTTCAATTGTGCTTTAGTGTTTCTTGTTTTGAGAGCAAATTGTGTACTATTCCTGATTAGCTTAACGTTGTTTGCTTCCATTCATATTGTTCCTTGTTTACCATATGTTTAACATTACCATGATCTGGGTAAATTCCCTACCGAAAAGCCTCTTAGATTATTCAACTCAGCGATATTACTTTGATATTAGGTGTTATTCAACTTACTTCTCGTTCTTTGCACCTGCTACTACTACCTTGACTGCTCTTTTGCTGCCTTTCAAGCAGTAAAAGTTTGCGAGTTTTCTTACTGCAGCCTGGCTTAAAGTCTATATTTTGATCCAGTTAATTTTACCATCATTCACTGGATCCTGAAGTAATGTTGCATCTCATTTGTTTTAAACTTTGTTCCACATCATATTCATTTTTTTTTTTGCGGGTCTCATTTGTCTTTTGCAGGCTTATTTTTTATGCCTAGTACAGTATAATGGTAGTTTTTTGCTGCTGATTAAAATTAGGATGCTGATATGCCTATGCTAATTTGTGTTTTTTTATAGCCAACCGCCCTACTGGCCTACTGTTTATTCTTATCTGGATTATTTATCGAACATAGCTGCTATTCAATTTTTGTAATCATGGTACTGCTCCTTCTTATTAGCGGTAGGTGATACTTCTACTGTTATCAGTAGTAAGCCAACTTGGAATCTGAGTTGGGCAATTTTGGGTTGCCTTTTAATTTGCTTGCGGTAGGTGACACTCCTACTGTTATCATGAATTCATGATTATTTATTATCTATAGTGTTAGGGTTTTTTCAGTGCTCATGAGTGTTATTCGTGGAACTTTCTCCATGATACCAGCATGTTAAGTTGACTGACTTCATACTCTTAACTCTTTAGGTGATGTAGATATTGCAAGGCTCAAGAAGTCTATGTATTTGTACACACTGCCATCTAAATTTGGTCTAGCTTGATAATTAGATGGAGGTTGTCAATTAGTTTGGCATGATGAATGAATGGTCGCTTAGATGGCCATACCATTCAGTGTCAAGGATGCTAGACTACTAGACTATAGTAGCAACTCATCTATTTTGAATGCTCTTACATGTCATAGAATAAGTTACTTTGAATGTAAACGGTTACAATGAAGTTCTCTAAATCTTTTATTGTTTTCTTTAATAGTCTTTTACCCTTCTGCAATGTTATGATGGTACTCCACATAATTGCGCAGCGGTTTATTATGTGCGTTTTCTGTATGTTATATGTTTTCCTTTCATTACGTATACCCTAGTTTGAGTTTATCATTGGCTATTCCATATACGTTTGAATTCTTGTTCGTCTAATAAGTTTCATTCTGCACATTTAGTCATTAAAGTTTATGTATAGTCTATAGTCTTAGTGTTCACAACAAAGGATATTAACTATATGATTCTGATTCTCCTTAGTTTTAAACCTTAGACTACTGTATGCAGAATTTGTGTGGTGATTCTGAATGAGTGTTTCCAATTCGACTTATGCTAAATCACAGGTCTCCTACAGACGTCCAGGATACACATGGTTTAGTAATGCACGCATACTGTTCTGATGATGCTAACTCACGCGTGCGTCACTTAGGCCTACACAAAGCGCTCTGTGTACTGATGGGATGGAATTTCTCAAAGGCTCCTGATAATTCAAAGGCGTACCAGAATCTACCTGCTGAAGTGGCAGCCATCAATCGAGACCAGCTGATTATTTGGCCACCTCATGTTATTGTTCACAATACAAGTACAGGGAAGGGTAAAGATGGACGCATGGAAGGTCTTGGAAGCAAAAGAATGGACAACAGAATGAGAGGTATAACATGCGGCCTTTCGTTCGTTATTCTTGCGTTTCCATTTCGGAGCAGCACCATCTGGAAAACTTATGAATCTTGCACCTTAGGAGGATTCTCCTTACTGTTTTTTTCCCTTCATTTTACTTAAAGTAGGTTATCTCCATCGATTGGACTTAGAACCAGAGCCTTAGAGATGACTGCTCTAGTCTTAATGATGTGGCATCGCTTTGTTATCCCAACTAAGTGCCACAATAATCACTTCCTTGATCTTTCAGAAGAAAGTTCAAGGTCCAAATCCCTCTCTTCCTTTTGCTAACACTAGAATGATGCCCCAGAAGGTGCTCTTAAGTAGTCTTTCACCTAACAATATTTTATTACCATCTGACATTTCTTCTCAGGCAGACAGGCACATCCTTCACTTTCCTTAGATCCCTGGCCATTTATCTCCTCTGTTTCTCTGTGTTTTTTTTGAATCGGAAGTTGTTATGGATGGCCATAGAATAATGCCGAACTCTGGCCTGAAATTTCTTTCACTATCTTCCAATATCAGAATCTAGTAAATGGTGGTCTAAGAAGTACATAAGCTTCTTCAACAGAACATCGTTGGGTCACCATTTCACTGGCCTTTTCTATAGGATCTCAGCTTCTAGTTTCAGAACTTCTGCTATGTTAGTCACAGTAGGTTCCAAAATGTGCAATGTGATTAGGCTAATGATTAGTCTGCTCAAACTAGTATCTAGTAATTAGCCTAGGCGATGACACATTTTGCCTGCATCCGTTTTGATGTCTATCTATAATTACAGAGCTAAAAATCACTGGTGGGAGATCAAAGTCACTGTATGGAAGAGAAGGTCATTTGGGAGTTACCCTCTTCAAGTTTACCGGAGACGATTCAGGGCTCATGCAAGCCATGAGAATGGCGGAATGCTTTGAGAAGATGAACCGTGGGCGTAAGAGTTGGGCCAAGGTATCACCATTCACTCCAGGCCAAGATGATGAGAAAAACCGTAGTCTTGTCGAAGTTGATGATAGGACGGGTGAGAAGAAAAGGGTCCTCTATGGTTATCTCGCGACCATAGCAGACTTGGACAAGGTCGATATAGACACAAAGAAGAAGACCACTATCGAGAGCCTTAGAGAACTCGCAGGATCAAAGTAAATTATAGTTCTCCGCCAAAAGGTACACTTTTACTTTCTAGGTATTTACTGCCTTGATTCTGGATTCTTAGTTTTTAGCCAAAAAAACTCTAAAGGAGAAAGCAAAGTTGTTTTTTTTAATAGATGGATGAATTTCTTGGTTTTCCTGATCCCTTTGATTCAGTTGTCACATTGCATATAGACTAATACCGTTAAATCACAGTTGGCTGATATATACGAGATTCTGTTTCACAACATCCTTGTGATGGTAGTGCTTTATGCTTTTATTTTGTTTCTTCTTTCCCTTTTTTCATGTCTTTAATCTTGTTCTTTAGGCTTTAGCCTTTAGCCAGCTAATAAAAAGTAAATGATTCTTATCTTTTGCTCACTCACATGCCCTATAGATATAGTTGCTTACGTTGTGTCTGCTTAAATTGAGATATAAAGAGAAGAAACATCTATCAAATGTGAGTACTGAACCAAACAATGTTGTCTTAGTGCATTTGTATAATTGTATATGTATTTGATATCTTAGATTGGTCACAACAATTGTAGTGTCTAGCTAGGTAATATAACTTCTTAGTGTTTTAATCTTTATGACTTTGGAATGAAAAAAAATAGATAAGAAGCATTGGATCTTGTGGGGGCTTTTGGCAACCACTATGTAAAATTTTGTTTCTTTTTACCTATTTATTTGTTATGACTCTGTTCAGTTGACAAGTTAGGTATAAAGGTTTTGATGAGTTTTACTCAACTTTTGTTGTTAACTTCATCTACTGATCTACACCGTCGAATTATAGTGCCTCTGACCAAACTTTCTTTTCTGTATTCATATGATCTTTGGTTCTCTCTGGCTTACCTAACCATTTGGTTAAGGAGTTTATACAACTCCAGTTTAAGGCCGTGTGATAAAGATAAACCGTAACACTAATCGAGAACTTATGGGTCGTTTAAATCAGGCACGACTCAGTTCTTGAGTAAATAATATATTTAGTTTATTTACATTTTCTTGACCACGAGTACATCATTACCCGTAATTAGAAAGACATCTCAAACATCTTCTAATTTTAAATTTGTGTGCCTTCTAGATGAGATGAGAGCGAATGCAGTTTTAAATCTGTTTCGATAATATTGTTATTTCTCTGATAGATGTATACATGTTTTCCTAATTGAAGACAACTGTGTATATGTATTCATTGATTTAAGGATGCAGTTGCAGGTAATAAATGTTATTAACATGCATGCATATATTAAAAGTTTGGCCACCACGCACCATCATAACAGTTGTAGTTTTAAATTTTATAAATGTACGATATAAGAGTTAATGCTTTCAATAATTAAACATACTAACCAAAACATATAAAAAGACTCTAGATTGAGCAATGTCTTAGTTTAGCAATTAACTATAAGACTAGCTAGACAAATGTCAAATGAGTGCATGAATTTAAATCATTATCCCATTTGAGTTCGATTTCAACCTTCAGCATTTTCAAATTTCTCTCCTTACTTTTTCTGTAAAGTGTAAATAGTAAACGGCGGTTAATTTGTAGCCGTCCATTGCGGACCCATTTAATTCGATAATCTTTAGTCGACAATTCCCAAATTTCGTCTCATTCTAGTTTTGTTTGGTTTCTCTAATCACTTTTGTAACACTTTTATAATTAAAATTTTAAAATTGGTAATGTATTACCAAGAGGACGAAAAGAGTAAGGATGTTTCAATAATGGGTTATACGTCATTGTCCCGTTTTACATTTTGTACATATCCATAGAATAAAGTTTGTAGGATATGTCAATTCTAAATGATGGGAAAAATCGAAATCGCTTTAATAATTCAAATTCAAATCTCTTTTTATCTTATGCTTCTGACTTCTGTTTGGTATCACAAGATGTTTAACTACAGTACGAAGATTAGCAAACTAATAAAATACTAGTGTAAAATGTGTAATGAGTCTCTTTGTGGCTTGCTTAATTATCACGTTTTTAGAACACACAAATATTCGGTCCAAATGTTGTCACGCGTGACTGATTCATTACAGCCTTTTAAAGATCTTCTTCATTCATACACATGTGTCTTCTTACATTATACCATGGAAGAAGATTTAATTATGAAGAAACATTTTTTTTCCTAACTTTATCAATTTCACATTTTATATTTTTAACCGGCAAATGCTTCACTGGTTTCCGACTCAACGCATGTGGTGGTCAGTGGGCCTGGCCCACTTATCCCTTTCACCTTTTTTTTCTTTAAGCGATCTAAACTTCGGTATACGATAAAGCGAAGCATAGTATTAGTGTATTACTTATTATCCTACGCATCTTCCGTTTACAATAGCACTCGTAAATGAGTTAACTTGCGCATCGCGCCTTTAATCAGACTCCACTGAGACGTGTCGCTCTTGTGACTTGTCCACGTCACTGTTCTTGTCTCTTATCTTCGTCCCTTACTTTTTGCCATTTCTCGGTTTTTCTGCAAATTTCACTCCAAAACACTTTCGTTCCCTTCTCTCTACTGTTTCGAGATTGCTTTTTCTCTCTCGCTGTATCGAATCGACTGAGTTTGAAATCGTTAGCTTCTATTTTCTACGCCGGCGATGGGGTCGGTCCCCGATCCAGGCGAGTTGACCGAGTTAGCTCAGCCGAGTTTCGAGGAGTTTCAGAGACAGTCGTCGTTGATGAATAGCTGCACTCTTCTGTGGCAGGAGCTCTCCGATCACTTCACTTCTCTGGAGCAGAACCTGATGAAGAAATCGGAAGCGCTGAAGCAGATGATTGAATCCCTAGATACTCAGACTCAGACCTCGCTCGAGTCACTCAAGCGTAGGGAGGTTACTATTGATCAGAGTGTTGAGATCGTCGCTGGGAAAGTTGGGAAACGCGCCAGAGCTGCTCTGGAATCGCTTGAGAAAGCTAGAGACGGTGGTTCAAATGGAGACGACTCCGGCGAGGTCGATGACGACGAAGGGCTTCTCACCGCACTGAAATCGCTCTGTTTGAAGATGGACGCTAGAGGATTCTGGAGCTTCGTGACGGCGAGGAAAAAGGAACTGGAGAATCTCCGGTCACAGATTCCGGCTGCGCTGGGCGATTGTGTAGATCCGGCGATGTTAGTGCTCGACGCGATTTCCGAGGTTTTTCCGGTGGACAAAAGAGCATCCGGAGAGAAAGTGAGCAACGATTTCGGATGGGCTTGTGTGGTGATTCTGGAGAGTTTGACACCTGTAATGGTCGATCCAGTGATCGGGAAATCGCGGCTGCTTGTTACCCCGAGCGTCAAGGAGAAGGCCAAAGAGATCGCAGAGACGTGGAAGAAGAGCTTGGAGGAGAGAGGAAGGATAGAGAATGTGAAGACTCCTGATGTGCATACTTTTCTGCTGCATCTTGTCACGTTTGGAATTGTTAAAAGAGAAGATCTTCCTCTCTACAGAAAGCTTGTCGTTGGATCTGCGTGGCGCAAACAGATGCCAAAGCTTGCTGTTTCTGTTGGTTTGGGTGATCAAATGCCTGGTAAGCCAAACTCTCATCTTCTTCGTTTCCACTTTCTTATGCTTTTTTTATCTCTTCCATGCTTACTGTCAAGTTATATTTATAAAGATTAGCTTCGTTGCATCGGAAATGGTAACTTTCTCCATTGAAACTGGCTTGAACTGATAAACAAATGGAATCGCTTACCCCATTTGACTATGCTGGTTTTTGTTCAACATGTTAGTTGATGGTACTACGTCTTGCTTTGTGGAAGAAGTCTTTTCTTGTTCAGTTGAATTTTTATCTGTGAATAGATAGATGGCTCTTGGCTATAACATAACACCATCCCCAAAAAGGATTTGGCACTTTCTGATTTTCTGAGGCAATTCGTATAGTTAGTCATGTTTCAAAGCGTATGCAGCTGAGCTCGTAGCAGATTAGAACTGATGATAGGTTTAGGCTGTGTGAAGTTCAAGCCTTTTCTCTATATCTCGTTTTCAGAACTTATGATTGATGGCTTGTCTCGTTATGTTTCCACAGATATGATTGGAGAGTTGATCAGCAGGGGACAACAGCTTGACGCTGTTCATTTTGCGTATGAAGTTGGCCTTGTGGATAAGTTCCCTCCTGTTCCTCTGCTCAAAGCCTATCTAAGAGACGCAAAGAAGACAACAGCCTCTACCATGGAAGACTCCAGCAATACTAGCCGACCTACGGTAATCTCTCTATTTCAACTACGTTACTAAAAGCTAAAATCTTTGTGAACCAATCTAACGAGAGGCCATGATGTCATGTTTTCTTTTCTAAGCAGCATCTCGCGCGCAAGGAGCAATCAGCACTTAGAGCGGTCTTGAAATGCATAGAAGAGTACAAACTCGAGCAAGACTTCCCTCCAGAGAACCTCAAGAAGCGTTTGGATCAGCTAGAGAGAACCAAAACCGAGAAGAGGAAACCAGCAGCCGTACCAGCAAACAAGAGAACCCGAGCCAGCTACAACGGTCCAATGCCACCAGCGAAAGCCGGTCGTATCACAAACGCATACGTCTCTTCTTTCCCGTTCATCAGATCACCGTCTCACTCTCCTCAGTACGCTTCACCAGCTGCTTACCAATCACCACCTACCACTGTCTACAGCAACAGGAGCCCTCCTTATCCTTACTCCCCTGAGCTTATCCCTGCCTCGTACCAAGGCTCTCCTATCGGTTACCCGGCTTACAACGGTTATTGCACCGGTCCGGTTCCTGCTCCAGCTCCTCCGGTTTACCACCCGCACTACCATCAGCAGCACCACCAACACACCCACCATCAGCAAGCTTACTACTGAATTAGACAAAGTGTGACAATCAAAGAAGGAAGATGGTAACAGAAACAACCGCTGATACTTGTGACTCTCTGCATCTTGTGTCTCTCTACGTCGTCGTTTTGTCTGTAATATTTTCGCAGCCTTAACTCTCTCTGTAGTAAGTTTAGCTATTTACTTCTCTTGTGTGTGTTTATTTAGTTTACAAACATATAAAAACCCTCTCTTTACTTTCCCTCTCTGCTTCCTCTCTGTAATGTCTAATATTCCACTTATCTTTCTGTTAATCTAAAAATGACAGCTTCTCTTTGTCAAAAATCTCTCCTTTCTCTATCGTCTTCTTCTCTCACTCTTATTTTCTTCACAGAAATCTAATTCACACTGGTTTCTTTTGAAAGATCTTTGCTTTGAATCTGATCAAACAAGCCGGTGATTCCATTTTACAGAGCAGCGAGACACGTTGCACACAAGTTGTTCGACGATTTGCCTCTGTGAAACTGTCTCTGTTCTCCTTCAATGGCGTTGGCGGTTCTCAGAAGAATCAGTCTCCGTTTGCCGGATCTTACCTCCCGTTTCCGAGTATCATCACGCTGTTTGTCCAGCAGCGAAACTGGAAAGGATTCAAACGCGGCTGGTTTGAGTGGTTGTGCTATAGAAACTGTGGATGATGATGCTTGGAATGTCTCATCATCAATATCACAAGCTTGGAGACAGTTCCAAGCAGAAGAGACTGCAAAAGGTTCTTCCTTTACAACACAAGATGGAGGAGAAGCAACCGATCATGATCATCTTGACCACGACGAAATCGATAACATGAGAATCCGCGGCGATCTTTTCTACAAGCTCGATCGAGGGTCAAAAGAATTCGAGGAATACAACTACGATTTCCACCGCAAGAACAACCAGAAAACAAGGAGAGAGCAGCAAAACAACCAAGAAGAAACAGAGACGAAAGCAAAGAGTAAAGAAGTTCGTGAGGAGTACAAGAAGAGAGACGACGAGCCAAAGATCAACACTTTCACCGGCGAAACTGATCAGCTTGACGACGCAGTGTTGAAGAAGAGAGAGAGAACGGTTACGTTTAACCAGCTCACGGCTCCTTATCACTACCCGTTTTGCTTGGACATTTACATCTCGAAGGCATCGGTACGAGCATGTGTGGTTCACAGGGTGACTAGTAAGGTTGTGACCGTGGCTCATTCCATCTCGAAAGACATGAAATTCGATCTCGGTTCGACAAGAAACGCTGCGGCTTGCGCTGCGGTTGGGACAGTCCTCGCGCAGAGGACTTTGGAGGATGACATACACGACGTTGTATACACTCCTAGGAGAGGAGATAAAGTGGAAGGTAAGCTTGAGGTCGTGCTTCAAGCTATCATTGATAATGGGGTTAATGTTAAAGTTAAGTTTAAGCAGAGGAAACTCAAGAGGAAGAGTGCTACTACTAGTCATCTGACAATGAATGGCCTAAAGCTGTGATAAATCTTTGCTATATTTTTTTAAACAGTCATTTTTTTATTTTTTTTTTCTTAATGCTATTTTTCCAAGACAGGATAAGCATTTTGTGTTATTTAATGTTACACTTCAGAATATATATGGTTTGGAAATTATTTAGGGGTGTTACTCAACCATGAATTTTAATAGAGTATAAAGACAACCATAATCCATTGTTATTCAATAGTTGAATGTAAATATTAAAATGTGTTATTGGTTTTTGATAGAGTTTAAAGAGTTTGAAATCTAGTGTTATTAGCTATTGTATTTACAATTTTTCAATTAGAAAAGTTTGCAATCCATTGTTATCCAATTAAATATTTGAAGTGAGTAACTAAATTAGTTCTTCTGTTATTCCTGTTTGATAGATTCTTACAGATTTTTAAGCATGTGGAAGAATTTAAATGAATATGAAACTAATATCATGAGTAAAGCTGTGATACATTATGCCAAAACAGTTTATAATATGGGACAGAGAGAGTATAACATTTAAAATCTAACCTTTTACGTTCAGATTTTGATTTTGGTAAACAATTTTATTATTATACATAAATCATAGTATAATTTCAACTCATGATTCACTAGTGCAGAAAGATCTTCATTTTATGATTGGCATTGATAATTTAACTTTACCTTAGGAAAAATATCTGAGTAAACTTAAGTAACAGAATCTATATATATTGAGACAAGATTGGTTAGGAGGAAATGTGAAACTAAAAAAGTCAAAACAGAGATCAGATCGCAAAGAGACAAATATGTCAGATATTCCCCTGGATTTGGTAGAGGAAATACTCTCTAGGGTTCCGGCCACATCTCTCAAACGATTTAGAACTACTTGCAAACTATGGAACGCTTTAATAAAAGAAGAAAGATTCACCGAGAAGCACTTTCGTAAAGCTCCAAAGCAGTCTCGTCTTCTCATGATGAAGGATAATAAGATTTGTTCAATGAGCGTCAATCTCAACGTTGCTCCTCCAACTATAGAGCTTAAAGGTGCACTTGACCTAAAGGATTCCCATTCTAATTCGAAACAAGTCGATATAGCTAAAGTTTTCCATTGCGACGGTTTGTTGTTATGCACCACCAAGGACAGTAAACTTGTGGTTTATAATCCTTGTTCAGGAGAAACCAGGTGGATCCAACTCGAAACTACTTGCGTGTTAGGGTTCTCGCAGTTTGCTCTAGGATACCAAAACAATAAACATGGCCGTAGCTACAAAATCTTGAAGATTTGGGATGATGACGTCCATGAACCCAGACCTGTTTATGAGTTTACAATATATGAGTTTAAATCTGATTCATGGAGGAAGCTTCTTGATGTTCGTCTTCGTGATGTTGATGGTTGCGAATGCCAAATAAAAAGATTTGGAAATGGAGTGTCTCTGAAGGGAAATGCTTACTGGGTTGCTTATGGTGTCGCCGGCACCATCTTATTCAGTTTTGATTTTACGAGAGAGAGAGATAGACGTCTGTGTCCTCCGCCATCTCTGAAAGAATTTGATTGGACGGCTTTATCAGTTATCAGAGAAGAAAAACTCTCGTTGGCATTTGGGGAAGTTAATTCATTAAAGGTTGAGATATGGGTGACCAATCAAATTGATACTGATGCTGCCTTTTCATGGAGCAAATCATTTGCATTGGACTTGGTAGATATTCCTGATTGTGGATGGGATGGGGTCACGTTCAAGTACTTGTTCTGGATTGTTTTAGTCGACGAAGAGAAGAAAGTAGCCTTGTACGTGAATGCTTGGCAAGTGAAAAGCCACAACTCTGTCTACAAAGTGTACGTTACTGGAGAGGATGATGATTACTACACAGAAACAGCTTATCTAGAATCTTCAGATGATTGTTTGCCATTTATTATCGATTATGTTCCAAGTTTGGTTCAAATCCGGCAAAGTAGAAGACAGAAAGAAAAGAATGAAAACTAGTTTGGTAAAAATAGAGCAAAGTAGTTTCTTGAAGCTCTTCTTGTTTCCTTTCTTCGTTTTTGTTTTGTATACAAGATCGTTCGAATAATCGATCTTTATGACTCCTTTATTATTTGTGTTGTGTGTTTGGTTTTGTTTGAACTTGTTTTATGTTGAATATATATATATATATATATATATATATATGTAATTAAAAACAAAAATTGATTCGGTGATGATGTGAGCCTGAGCAGCTTTTGATTATAAAGTACCTAACCATTTTGACAAGCTTTTTATTTGATGATGTTAATTCTTAAAAATCAGTGATCCCAAGTTTTATTATAAAGAGCATTGTTTTTTTTGTTTGCTCAAAGATGCACAGTTAATTAAACATATATAAGCCACTGTTAAAGAAGATTCAAGGTAGTTCGGTGAGGTCAAGAAGAAAGAAAGCCAAGTATATGCATTATTGAAGTTTTGCAGTTTGCTTAATATAAGTAAGTTCATACTAAAGGGAAGTTGTAAGTTTCTCAAATTCTCGGAGACGACACTTTAATTAAGTGTGAGCTTGATATAATGATTACTGAAGTCGTTCAGTGAATTTCCTAAAGAAGGAATAGGAAACAAACACAGAGAATGCATGAAATGTTTCAACTTTCAAGGGTTATCCACTTCAAGAAGTTTAAATTTTGTTGTGAATTTTATATGTTAATGCAGTGGTTGTTAGCTGGCTGTGGGATATTGATTACATGATTGAGTCAAAAGGGGCAAGGAAACTATTGGCTGAAGGTTCTTGGTATGCTCAGACTTATTCAAGACAAAACAAGAAAAAAGGCTAATATACAATACAGAACAAGAACTTGGGATCAGATATGAAGGTTTCGTGGTGTAGTTGGTTATCACGTCAGTCTAACACACTGAAGGTCTCCGGTTCGAACCCGGGCGAAGCCATTTTTCTTAAAACAAGAATCAATTTTTTAAACATTAACCAACAGAAAACACTCTCTCTGGTTCCAGCCACATCTCTAAAACGTTGCTAACTCTTCCAACTGTACCAGAACAAAATATATATTCTTTTTTATAAGATTTATTACTGTAAAAACGTATCAAATCGTGAACAAATTTAGTTAAAAAATTCAAATATCAAAGGTAACAAATCTGGAGAAAAGAAAAAAACAGATACGATTTGATATATATGTTTGCTAATAAATCTAGTAAAAGTCAAGGCAAATTGTATTATAAATAGAGAGGTTGATACCTTGCAAAATTATATAAACAGTTATAAGACAGAACAAAGTCTGGTTTTGTAGGATATAATTATATATATAACACTATAAAAGAAATAAGATGAGGAAATGGAGTGCGATAGTAGTGATAATGATGATGATGGTGATGGCTGCGACGGTGACAGTAGAAGCAAAACATGATTGGATTCGAGGTTTTGAACGTTGTTTCCGTAACTGTTCGACAACGTCTTCTTGTGCCGATAACGACGGTGATTGCTTTGAACGTTGTAAACTCCTGTGCGGTGGTCCTAACCCTCCCCATGGTCTTACTCCTCCTCCCGGTCGTTTCTCCTCCTCACGGTACGTACTATTTTTCTCTGCTATAAACTCCTAATTTTGTGATAATTACTTTAATTACTATATATTATGTTTTGTTCTAATGATATCTAATCATGCTCGAATAGAATCTCACGTGGGATGGCATCTGTGGAAGTTCGCGGAAGGAAGGAGTGATTGAAAGAAATGAATATCTATGTACGTCTTTGTTTTTTTTTTTTTTTTTGTCAACCTACGTACGTCTTTGTTAAAATTCCAAGAAAAATTATTGATGTCAATCTACGCGGTATTTTGTTTTATTGTTTTTTTTTATATCTTTAAAAATAATTTGATGGTAGCAAGAATTTGAATGTTATTTTCTTAAATGTCTTCTCAAATAATATAAAAGGGATTCTCTATTTTTACAAGTTTTATTTATGTGTCCAAAAGATTAACATACAAATCTATAAAATTACATAAAATAAATAAGAGAGGACAACTGAAATTAAAACTAGTATAAAACTGATCAAGGAAATGTCCAACAAAGCAAAGAAAATGGCAGCTACTATCAGTGCAACAAGTTGCAGCGCAGCCACGTGGCGAGTTATGAGTGGTTTCGTTGTTGTAATGCGCTGAAGATTCTCTATTCTGATGCAGACACATGTCACACTGTGATTGGCTGTTAGTATGATTGATTTTTTTTTTTATTGAAATTTATATATTAACGTGAAGAAATGAAAAAAATAGAATTTATCAGCGTTTAAAAAAATGAAAAAAGAATAAAATAGTTAAAACGTTTTATACATATAAGACATGATTTGTTCGATGGTAAACGTGAAAAAAAACTCAAAACCCTAATTTCTACTCAGAGCCATCCTTGGGCCGGAGATCATATCACAATGATGATGTCAGATCTTCCAGCAGATTTGGTAGAAGAAATACTCTCTAGGGTTCCCGCCACATCTTTGAAACGATTACGGTCTACTTGCAAAGAGTACTGGAACTCTACTTTATTCAAAGAGCCAAGATTCACCGAGAAGCACTTTCGTCAAGCTCCAAAGCAATTTCGTGTTCTCATGTGGAAGGATTGTAGAGTTTATCCAATGAACATCGATCTCAATGTTATTCCTCCATCTATAGAGTTGAAAGGTGCACTTGACCTAAAGTATTCCCTTCGTAATTCAGAACAACTCGATATAGCTGAAGTTTTTCACTGCGATGGTTTGTTGTTATGCTTCACCAAAGACAATAGACTCGTGGTTTGTAATCCGTGTTTGGGGGAGACCAGGTTGATCCAACACGAAAATAGTTACAAGTACTCTACGTTTGCTCTAGGATACGAAAACAACAAATCTGTCCGCAACTACAAAATCTTGATGTATTGGGAATGTTGGGAAAAAAACGACAAAGTTAGTGGATTTGAAATCTATGATTTTAGCTCTAATACATGGAGAGCTTCTAATGCTCCAAACTGGGTGAGAGCAAGATTTGGTGGCGTGACTTTGAAGGGAAATAGTTACTGGATTACTCGTGGTGACGGAGACAACTTACTCAGATTTGATTTTACTAAAGAGAGATTTGGACGTCTGTGTCTTCCCCCATCTCACAATCATGGTTATAAGTCGCCATCAGTTGTTAGAGAGGAAAAGCTTTCAGTCTTACAGCACAACTTTGATACATTAAAGATAGAGATATGGGTGACCAATAAATTTGAAACTGAAGCAGACTTGTTATGGAGCAAATCCTTTACAGTGGGCTTACACTTACACAATAGTAGTATTCCTCCTTTCAGGAGTCTTTTAATCGATGAGGAGAAGAAAGTGATCTTGTGTTGTGATTCATCATGTTATTGGGAGAGGATGAACGTGGTATACATTATTGGAGAGGACGATGGGTATTACAAAAAAATCCCTTATAAGCAAGATCCATGTTGGCCATCAATTAATAAGGTTCCATGTATTTTCAATTATGTTCCAAGTCTGGTTCAAATCCAGTAAAAAATAAGCAGATGATTTCTTGCAGCCCTTCGAATTTTTTATTTTTCATCGTTGGTTTTGTTATTGAATATAATGTCGTTTGAATTATGTAATGAATATTAATTCTATACATCATTGTCGATCCTCTTTCTTTATGATTCCTTTCTTCTTTGTGTTGTATAGTTAATTTGGTCTGAGTTATTTGTAAAAGTGTCTGCCAAACTCTTTCTTTGACGTTATCAATAAGCAGCTAGCGATTGAAGTTGATCCCTAATAATGGCGAATATATTAGCTATTTTTTCTGTCCTTTTTTTCTTCTTTCTCAAGAGTCATATCAAGATGTATGGAGTCGAGCCCGTTGAAAGCCCTATCCTCTTAGTCTCATGTACGGTTCATTCGATAGCAAAGAGTATTTACTTGGATGGCCAGAGTGACTCCATAAGTAAATGTGGGACGAATAAGAGAGCAAATGATTTTTTTTTGTCAACAATTTAATACTACTAATTAAAAAAGCTTAGAAATCCAAACTGAAGTAGATAAATAATAATATGTGTAAAGTTTATTATTGGGGTATCAGATAGCGTTTTAATACCGGAAAGAAATAAACTGTGTGTAATTTAATTACAGTATACCTATTTATTGGTTGATTTCCATTAAATTGGCATTGATGATGAATTCTAACTTTGCTTTAAACTATGAGATCTGATATGACTATGGAGTTAATCTGAAATCTACGATGGTTAAATGATTGAAGAGGAAACAAAGTTAATCTTAGGGTCTGACTGGTTTAACCGCTGCGGTTGCGGTTGCGGGTGCGGGAGTTTGCGGAAGCGGGCGGTTGTGATTAGTAGCGTTATTAAGCGGTTTGTACGACTGGCATAACAATTGAAAATGGATGCGTTTGCGGGATACTTATGACTGGTTCACTTGCGGATGCAATAGCGGTTAAACAATAAATTAATAATATAAACACATTATATAATTATAAAAATATCAAAACTATATTATAATGAAAATTTTAAATTTATGGTTCAACATAATTAAAAATATTTTTTTATAAAGAATAATATGTGTATAATACTTACGTCTATTTTTTAATTTCTATAATTTAAATAAAAATGTGATTTTATTTTCAAAATATATATTTAATGTGAAAATTAAATTTATTTTACAATTTTATTTATTAGATATATATGTATTAGTATGAAAAGAATATTTATGAAGAGAATTTTGATTTGTAGAACTTATAAATATATAAGTATTATATGATTTTAATGAATATTGACTAAAAGTACTAATTTTTTATTTATATTGTGATTTTATTATCCAAATCTTATTTTTTAATAAATATTATTATTTATTTTCGGATTTTATATAAGTTTGTGTTTTTTTTTTTTTTTAATTATCCACCCGCAACCGCCCGCAACCGCAAACGCTTGCGGAAAGGAGCTTTTGATTTTCAGCGATATAGAGCGGTACAGAGTGGTATAGAGCGATTCAAAGCGGTTGTCGTGATTGTTATAAACCGCCGAAAACCGCTACGAACCGCAAACGCTGCGTTTGCGGGTGGTAGCGGGAGAACCAATCAGGCCCTTACTCATATGTTTCTTTTATTTATTTTTAAAAAGGTAAACTGGAAAGAAAAGAACAAAAAATCAAGTAAAATTAATAAGCAGAATCCACAGAGTAAGAGGAAATGATTACATCAGGGTATAAATCGTCTTTTTGTATAAGACATTTGTAATGAGAAAAAAAAAACTCAAAGCCCTAACTTCTGCTTAGAGAGCCCCCATCTAGTCGTTTTCTTATTCCTTGGGAGATAAGATCACAAGGAGAGATACAAAACCCTCTTCTTCCTTGGGATCGAGTTCTCCATAAGAGAAACAATGACGATGTCCAATCTTCCTGAGGATTTGGTAGAGGAAATACTCTCTAGGGTTCCGGCCACGTCTCTAAAACCATTACGATCAACTTGCAAAGGATGGAAAGCTTTATTCAAAACGCCAAGATTCGCCGAGAAGCACTTTCGTAAAGCTCCAAAGCAGTCGCATGTTGTCATGTTGAAGAACTCTAGGGTTTTTCCAATGAACGTAGATTTCAACGTTGTTCCTCCATCTATAGAGTTTAAAGATGCACTTGATCTAAAGTGTTCCCTTCGTAATTCAGAACAACTCGATATAGCTGACGTTTTTCACTGCGACGGTTTGTTGTTATGCATCACCAGCGGCAAGAGACCCGTGGTTTGGAATCCGTGCTTAGGGGAAACAAGGTGGATCCAACACAAAGATGGTTACGAGTTTTCCGCTGGGTTTGCTCTAGGATACGGAAAAAACAAATCTGACCACAGCTACAAAATCTTGATGTATAGGAATTGTGGTTTTGATAGATTTGAAACCTATGAGTTTAGCTCTAATTCATGGAGAGTTGTTAATACTCCCAATTGCATCGTAACAAGATATTCCGGCGTGACTTTGAAGGGAAATACTTACTGGATTGGTGCTGACGTCGATGATGACAAATCCGAATACTTGCTCAGTTTTGATTTTACAGGAGAGAGATTTAGACGTCTGTGTCTTCCCTCAAGTACGAATCGTGGTGAGTCTAAGGCTCTATCAGTTGTTAGAGAGGAAAAACTCTCAGTCTTACATCACAACTATGATACATCAAAGGTGGAGATGTGGGTGACCAATAAAATTGACACTGAAGCAGACTTGTCATGGAGTAAATATTTTGCAGTGGACGACTTAGATGGATATATGGATAATTGTCATTATGCTTCCACGAGTCTTATAATCGACGAGGAGAAGAAAGTGGCCTTGTGCTGTAATTCAGTTTACGACCGCGGCAAGAGGGTGGTGGTATACACTATTGGAGAGAACGATAAATATTACACAGAGATACCTTATGATAGAAGATGGGGGTGGTCCTTTATTTTCAATTATGTTCCAAGTTTGGTTCAAATCCAATCAAAATAAGCAAGTGATTTCTTGCAGCTCTTCTTTAGTTGCTTTTGTTTTTGAAGATATTTCTGTTTGAATTATATAAATATTTAAGAAATATTTTTTTTTGGTACATCAATGTCCTCTTTACCGCTTACTCTATGATTCCTGTCTTCTTTGTGTGGTATAGTTTTTGGTTTGAGAAAAATAGTCTTCTTTGTGTTCCTCCATCTATAGAGTTTAAAGATGCACTTGACCTAAAGTTTTTCACTGCTTGCATCACCGACCGCAAAAGACATGTGGTTTGTAATCCGTATTTAGAGGAATCAAGGTGGATCCAGCACAAGTATGGTTACAATAGAGACTTATCTAGGTTTGCTCTAGGATAAGAAAACAACAAATCTGGACACAGCTACAAAATCTAGATGTATTTCTTAACATTAAAACCAAAAAAAAAAAAATCTTGATGTATTGGGAATGTGGCAAAACAGTTGGTGGGTTTGAAATCTATGAGTTTAGCTATGATTCATGGAGAGTTGTTAATGCTCCCAACTGCATCAGAACAAGTTATCGAGGCGTAGCGTTGAAGGGAAATACTTATTGGACTTCTACTGATGTTGACGATTATGACAACAAGTTGTTACTCAGTTTTGATTTTACAGGATGAAGATTTAGACGTTTGTGTCTTCCTCGGTTTATGGTTATGGATGGTGGTGGTTTACATGTGGCTCTGTCAGTTGTTAGAGAATGGAGATATGGGTAATCGTCTTTTGACTTTCACGTGTCTATTAATCGACGAGGAGAAGAAAGTGGCCGTGTGTTGTAATTCACATTATTGGAGCAAGAACGTGGTATACACTATTGAAGAGGACGACGAAAATTACACAGAAATCCCATATATGAAAAACCCATTATATAATTTTCATGATGGATGGTGGCCATTTATTTTCAATTATGTTCCAAATTTGGTTCGAATCCAATCAAACTAAGCAAGTCATTTCTTGCATGTCTTGTTTTTATTTTCTTCGTTGTTTTTTGTTTTTGAATACGTTTTCGTTTGAATAATTTAATGAAATATATTTTGGTACATCAATATATCTCTCTCCAAAGAATACGTTTGTCTGTTTTGTAATACTACCGGCTCATTTTTTTTGTTCTTGAACTATAAATTAAGCTATCTCAAATATATTTCATTATTTTGTAATTCTCACAAATAATTAATCAAGAATCTGATAATAGTATGTTTGTAATTTTTTTTTGATATTTTGACTATTTGGCATCTCTGTGTAGTGCAACTATGCAGTAAGCTTGAACGGAAGCAAGCTCTTTAGACCATACTTCTTTTCCTTTTAAAAAAAAAGTTAACTTGTAAAGGAAAAAAAAATGAAGTAAAATTAATAAGCAGAATCCACGGAATAAAAGGAAAATATTACGTGAAGTAAATCGTTTTTTTGTATAATGTTATAACTAGTTTATATGGAAGCCCATTATCGGCTCATATTCTAGAATGTTCTACTTGTTCTTCAAGTGTATTCCTCTCCAAGGAAAACCCTATATTGTAATCCTATATAAGAAGCTCATTACTAATGGAATAAGACACAACCAATTCCTCTCTTCTCTTGTTCTCTCTTCTTACTATAACACGTTATCAGCACGAGTCTCTTTATTAGGTTAAAACCCTAGCCACTGAGTAAACACAAAACAGTAGCCGTATGAGTAAAACCCTAACCCACTTTGTTTGAGTTATTCGACTCCGCCGTATGTAGCTCGTCGTATGCTCCACTCTCCATCATTATCAAAGATAAGTACCATATATTACATCTAACTATATCATCCTTTTAATCTATTGCTTTATAGATTTATACATGATTTATTTAATCGAGACATGAATATGGTTTGATATATTACCATGTTTCCCTACGCACATGAGTCATTGCTTTGACGAGATCTGTCTGTTTGTGAGCCATGTTTGAATGCATGTTCTTTTTATATAAACTTGAAAGTTATATTTAAGTAGTATTTTGTCACGCATATTTGTGAATGTCTTCAAAGTAATTAAGAAATACATAATCTATATTACATGCCATATGGTCCTAGCTTATTTCATAATCGTAAAGCATTTTGAATTCCTTATTTTGTTTGGTCAATTGATTTGGTATAGCATTTGATCTATTATATCTAAGAATATTTGATTGGTCATTGGTGATGAATCGTTTATTTGATCTAGTTGAGTTCTCTATTTTAACATAATAAGTTGACCATGTTGTTTGGATTTTCTTTCAAATACTCATCAGTTTGATTATTCAATTTTTAACAGATAATGATGTCGAGCGCACAAACTTGTACAATTCTGAGCAAAGCCTAAGCTAACACTTTCTCAGTTTCTGGATGTCGTACCCGTAAGTCAGAATTCATTCTCTCCAATCATCGAGATAAGTGAATATTTATGCTTTATTAATATTAGCAAATAATCACAGCAAACTATAGATCAAGTAATATTTAAATATTGATTTGCAATATTGATAAAATCATAAGAATATAATCTGATTTAATATGTTTAACTACTGTCTCACCATAATATTCTTTGAATTTATAAACTGTTTGTTCATATTTTCTTGGTGTACAACATGATGAAATATTCGAGGCTTTGGTGTACATGTAATTTGACCGTAGCTTGTTTCATAATCATAAACCATCTTGAGTACTATTGTTTTGATTAATAAGTTAAACGATGCTTTAGTATCAATGAACTTGGAATTAAGATTTAATATGTTCACCTAGATGCTTGCTGGTCTATGATCTTATTTGATTTAAGTTCTGAATTTTACAGAATTCACTTATGAATGTTGATACTTTACCCAAAAAGAAAAAGGAACTTGATCTTATATATCGAGCCATAAGAAGAATTTTTATTAATAGGTTGCATCATCTCCTCTTGTTTATCGGTTAGCCATATATTCTAATGTTTGGGTTTGATGTCGTTGGTTTGATTTTTACCACCACTACTGAACGAACTTGATAGTTTACTTCATTTTGACATTTGCTGTTTATTATTTTGAGAATTGTTGATATGAGTTCATAATCATGAATTTTATAATTGAAATTCCATCATACTGAAATTTTGTTTTTGGAATTTGAAACCATCAGCAAACATATCTATATTCTGAAGTCGCATGACTTGCTTCATCCGTTTTAATTCAATCTGAATAGAATTATATTATGTTTGCCTTCTGATGATTATATATTGACTTCCTTATTTTTATATGACTAATATCTATTAATATATATAGTCTGATCATTTTTGTTGTTGATGACCTTAAAATAGAATACTTGACCATAGATAGAGTCTGGTCATTTTATATATTTGATCAAAATTTTATTATGATCGGTCAAAAACTCTATTTTGAGAGGAGAAGGTATGATCTCGACAAGTAATGTTTTTCATTGGTGAACTAAAATAGTTCTCCTTCATTCCCTGAAGTGAATGTCGATGACTACAGAAATAAAACTAGCCAAAAACTGATCATAAAGATGATGTTATGAATAGGTGTGTATGTAGTCAAGTTCAAAGGTCAAAATAATTATAAATTCTCACCAGAAGTGAGTGAATAAAAAATTGTAACAAACGAGCAATTGCTGATCTTCTCATCCCTGAAGGAAATAATTGAGATTCAAGCATATAGTTTACTTAAAAATATATGTTACTTTATTTATTAATTTTGATTTGCTTTTAGCTGTTCTTTTTATCCTATGAATTTATGAGTTGCTATTTATTTTCTATGTTATTTATATATGTGAATTTGAATACTCCAGAAGAGTATATATATTGAAAACTTCAGAAGAGTATACATAGAAAAGGCTCCAGAAGAGCATATGTATTGAAAGCTCCAGAAGAGCATCCATATTGAATGTTTTGGAAGAACATACAGTCTATGGGAACTCATATTCAAAATTGCTTATGCGTCATAATCTTAAAAGTTACAGGGATACATGAGCCAAGTTGGGTGTGATGTTGATTCAAAGTGAGATTATGTCTGAGATGGATGTATTGAGAGTATCACCATCTCGAGGGGGGAGAATTAAAGAATCTCATATATATATAGCAAGTGAAACATCCAGGAGATGAAGTTCACACTATGCTAAAGAAAATCCTGAAGATTTTTAGAATCATCACATTGAGACTATGAGTGAAGAGAATGTTGAATACATTCACATTACGCATATTACCCAAGGCTCTATATACCATTATGGAAAGATTAAATGCAGATTGTAATGTGCTTATACAATCAAAGCAAATATTGCCGTACACCAGAAGTTATGGTCACCGGAAGGTTAATGAAAACTTCACTGTTTGGCATGAACCCGTTAGACCAATCTGGTTAAGATATGATGTGAAAGTTAATCATATGGACATTCGTTGAAGAACCAGAAGATTCTCTCAATGATTTGTGATATGTCCCATGCTCACAAGAAATTCATAGTATGATATTCACCAGTTGACAAGATTTGGAATCTAGTCACTTATTAAAAGTATACACGGAAAAGTTTATGGTTTAAGCTACTATGTGGACTGATCATCTACGTGAAAACTTTAAGATGGTTGTATGTATACTTGATATCAATCTGTAACCTGAAGTTGCAAGATTAATTAATTGGTAATAAAGGTGAATTCAGTGAACATCCAGTATACATGTTCATACTAAGAATGCAGGAGCATTGATTCAAATCAAGCCAATGAGTTATTAAAAGTTCTCCCTTTGGAATTGGTTTTGGTCAGAAACCAAATATTTTCATCTAAAGGCATGTGGATATACAGTATACAATCCACGACGTGAGTATGAGATAGATCCTCAAAGAGGTTTTAGATGTTGGATAAAATTGAGAGCTATCCTGAAGGATTTAAGTAAGGCTCGATTTATACTACCATGTTAATGGATAAGTCTTTCCAACATCAGGGGGAGAAAATAAAAGGCTGGAAAGAAAAGTAGTTTGAATGAATTATCATTGATCCTCGGACTATAGAATGTGAAATAGAAGTCCAAAAGATAATTCATTCACAAAACTTATTGTATCAGTTGCCAGATACATTTACTGACCCAAATATAGTGATTGAGTCACTTACCAGCTGTAAATGCTCTAATAAGAATTGATGTCCCAGAAGGACAATATCAAGCTGCTAGTGAGTCTAAAGAACGCATGAAGCGTGATAGACTTGTCGGTTCCAAATATTATAATCCTCGAAAAAGTAAAAGAGCATAAATTGACAATGGTCAAACCGAGGAAACAAATATTTTTGAGTGATCTCCAGAAGAGACATTAAACATGACAAATAAGAAATTCAGGTACCTGAGACAATGATGAGATCTCGAGAAATTACTTATGTCATGTATAGAATAAATGGAACCAGAAGCAAATCGACGTCGTAAATAATATATTTGCATGCAATGTAGCAGTTGATATTATGAATGAGAAAGAGGATCATGAAACAAAGTCTATTGCATTGTGTACACAAAGTAATGATTTGGCCAAATCGAAAAGAAGCAATAGACACAAAAGAAAGAGAGATTTGGACCAGAAGTCCTTTCACCTAAAAAGTGTGAAACAAGTGAGTTATAAATTTGGCATTTGTGCCGAAGAAGAATGAGTATGAAGAGATATACTCTCATGTGGTGGATGCAACTTTCAAGTTCATTAAGTCTGGCAATGAAAGAAGAACTTGACTTATACAACTCACTAAACAATGATATTTATGTAAAAGTCCCTGAAGGATATAATCATTAAAGAATTAATGATATCATTGTTTTGTTCCCGGAAAATATTAGCTATTAATCAAATGAAAAGAAATTTGATTCATGGATATAATCACGAAAGTGAATATATAAAGCTAACAAATACCCATGTATATTTATAGATCAAAAGAGATCTTAGTCTAAACATAATCGAAATTCCAGAAGAATTGTCGAAATTAGTATCACAAAAGAGATGGGATAAAAGATCTTGGAAAGACAAAGTTGTCTTAAGATATCCCAAATTCCCAGAAATGTTATGGCATGATTTACATAAACAATGCTCACATATATTTGGTCCTGAAGTACCATACTTCAAATGCTATTTGAAAAATATGTTAGTCTCTTTCATAATTGAAAATGAGCATGAGATTATATATACAAGATAGATGTTTTGTATATAAAAGAGAAAATTTGGCCAGAAGTCCAAATGATTGTTTATAGAAAAAGATGTCTAGACTAAAAGTCTAAATGACTTTCATCAAAGTTATACTTATAGTAATCTCCAAAAGATAGTATTGGAATGCATCTCCTGAAGAATATGCTTCCAAGGGGGAGAATATGATGATATGTGTGGTTGTACTCTTTTTCCTTATCATGGTTTTTATCCCATTGGGTTTTTCCATGAAAGGTTTTAATGAGGCAACAAAGAACACACAAATGAGAAACATCTAAAGAAGTCTTGTCATCTATTTATGAGATCAAGTGAAGCAAGGAGATTGATCAAGATGAATCATCTTGATCCATGCAACCAAGAAGAATGGCGATGTCAATGTTCTAAAGACTGTTCAAGTGAAGATTTTAAAGGAGTTTCCATCTGCTATTATCAAGAAGTTCATTCACCTAATCTACACGGATGTTCTCATGAGGGGGAGTAGTTGCGCGCTGTACTCTTTTTCCTTAACTAAGGTTTTTCCCTTTGGGTTTTCCTGGTAAGGTTTTAACGAGGCAGCATCATGCGCACTTAGAAGATATTTTTAGATAATGGACTTCCAAGGGGGAGTGTTATAACTAGTTTATATGGAAGCCCATTATCGGCCCATATTCTAGAATGTTCTAGCTTGTTCTCCAAGTGTATTCCTCTCCAAGGAAAACCCTATATTGTAATCCTATATAAGGAGCTCATTACTAATGGAATAAGACACAACCAATTCCTCTCTTCTCTTGTTCTCTCTTCTTACTATAACATATAAGACATATTTTTTTTTTTTTGGTTTTAATGTTAAGAGTATAAGACATATTTTGTTCGGTGGAAAACGAGAAAAAAATTCTCAAAGCCCTAATTTCTGGTTAGAGAGCCCCCATCTAGCCGTTTTCTTATTCTTTGGGAGATAAGATCACAAGGAGAGATACAAAAGCCTCTTCTTCCTTGGGATCGAGTTCTCCATAAGAGAAACAATGATGATCTCCGATCTTCCTGAGGACTTGGTAGAGGAAATACTCTCTAGGGTTCCGGCCACATCTCTAAAACCATTACGATCAACTTGCAAACGATGGAAAGCTTTTTTCAAAACGCCAAGATTCGCCGTGAAGCACTTTCGTAATGCTCCAAAGCAGTCTCATGTTGTCATGTTGAAGGACTCTAGGGTTTTTCCAACGAACGTAGATCTCAACGTTGTTCCTCCATCTATAGAGTTTAAAGATGCACTTGATCTAAAGTGTTCCCTTCGTATATCACCGACAACAAGAGACCGGTGGTTTTTAATCCGTACTTAGGGGAAACAAGGTGGATCCAACACAAGAATGGTTACAACTTTCACGCTAGGTTTGCTCTAGGATACGGAAACAACAAATCTGGCCACAGCTACAAAATCTTGATGTATTGGGATTGTCTCAAAACTAGATTTGAAATCTATGAGTTTAGCTCTAATTCATGGAGAGTTGTTAATACTCCCAACTGCATCATAACAAGATATACCGGCGTGACTTTGAAGGGAAATACTTACTGGATTGCTGTTGAAGATGATGAAAAATACGAATACTTGCTCAGTTTTGATTTTACAGAAGAGAGATTTAGACGTCTGTGTCTTCCCTCATTTATGAAACTTGATGAGGCTATGGCTCTATCAGTTGTTAGAGAGGAAAAACTCTCAGTCTTACATCACAGCTCTGGTACATCAAAGGTGGAGATGTGGGTGACCAATAAAATTGACACTGAAGCAGACCTGTCATGGAGTAAATATTTTGCAGTGGACTTAGATGGATATATGGATAATTGTCGTTATGCTTTCACGAGTCTTATAATCGACGAGGAGAAGAAAGTGGCCTTGTGTTGTAATTCATTTTATGACCGCAACAGGAAGGAGGTGGTATACACTATTGGAGAGAACCATAAATATTACACAGAAATACCTTATGATAGAGAATGGGGTGATGGGCCAGGGCCATTTATTTTCAATTATGTTCCAAGTTTGGTTCAAATCCAATCAAGATAAGCAAGTGGTTTCTTGCAGCTCATCTTCTGTTGTTTTTGTTTTTGAAAGACAATATGTCGTTTGAATGATTTAAATATTTAAGGAATACTTTTTTGGTACATCAATATCATCTTTAATTTCTCGATGAATCCTTTCTTCTTTTTGTTGTATAGTTTTTTATTTGAGCTTATTTATTTTTCTGTTTTTAGTTATTATGCCTGTCTTAACTAAATGTCTTGTTCGTTCAATGTTTTTAGTTATCTTACTTTGGGTATCTAAAAAAAAGTGACTAAAGGTTGTGCTGGCCATGTTACTGCTAAGCTCGAGAAGATGGAACCATGGTCAACCGTTGAAGACAGGTTTCCACAAATTAAGTTATATCTCTGTTTGTTTCGGCTTTCGAATTTCTGCTTTTCAAATTGTTGCAGGAATAGCTACAGCATATGATTGATGATGCATAAGCCTAAAGGTCTTATTAAACCAGAAAATTAAGCAAGAATGAAAAAGTTTAATTCGTTTGTTTATTTTATTGAAGATAATCTTGAAAAGCAAAGTGTAAAATATACTTCGTCAGCAGGATACAAGATACACCTGTTGAAATATTGATAACGAAACAGAGAGTAGGAGAAGAAAGAGACAAACAACAGAGCAAGAGATAACTCATCTCTTCTCTTATGAAAAAGAAACGAAGAATGAAGTATAAACTTTTATTGATCTGAAACTTGATAAGTTACATGATTGTGCTTCAACGTGTTAAATAGTTTTTGTGACAAGTAAACAAGAGATGTGTCTTTTGCTTGTGTCTTAAACACAACCTACACCAACCGTCACAACTCTTTACAAGACACCGTTTAATACACACTTACTAACTTAGAAACATTGACTAAACTCAATCAAATCCAACAACACCTTGTTCTGCAAGCTATCTCAAATATATTTTGTAATTCTCACAAATAATCTATTAATCAAGAAGCTGATAAAATATGTTCGTAATTTGTTTTTGATATTTTGACTATTTGGAATCTCTGTTTAGTGCAACTTATGCAGACTATGCCGTAAGCTTGAAACATGATCGCCGAAGATGTCACGGAAGCAAGCTACACATATATATATACTTCTTTTCTGTAAACTGGAAAAATAATATTTAAGTAAAATTAATAAGCAGAATCCACGGAGGAAAAGGAAAGAGTACGTAAGTGTATATCGACTCTTTTTATAAGACATGATTTGTCCGGTGGTAAACGTGAATAAACCCAAAAACCCTAATTTCTGCTTAGAGATCGACAGCACCATCTAGTTGTTTTCTTTTTCCTTCTTCCTCCTTGGAATCAAGTTCTGCATAAGAGAAACAATGACGATGTCCGATCTTCCTGCGGATTTGGTGGAGGAAATACTCTCTAGGGTTCCGGCCACATTTCTAAAACCATTACGATCAACTTGCAAAGGATGGAAAGCTTTATTCAAAACGCCAAGATTCGCCGAGAAGCACTTTCGTAATGCTCCAAAGCAGTCTCATGTTGTCATGTTGAAGAACTCTAGGGTTTTTCCAATGAACGTAGATCTCAACGTTGTTCCTCCATCTATAGAGTTTAAAGATGCACTTGATCTAAAGTGTTCCCTTCGTAATTCAGAACAACTCGATATAGCTGACGTTTTTCACTGCGACGGTTTGTTGTTATGCATCACCAGCGCAAGAGACCCGTGGTTTGGAATCCGTGCTTAGGGGAAACAAGGTGGATCCAACACAAAGATGGTTACAACTTTCACGCTGGGTTTGCTCTAGGATACGGAAACAACAAATCTGGCCACAGCTACAAAATCTTGATGTATTGGAATTGTGGTTTTGATAGATTTGAAATCAATGAGTTTAGCTCTAATTCATGGAGAGTTGTTAATACTCCCAATTGCATCGCGGCAAGATATACCGGCGTGACTTTGAAGGGAAATACTTACTGGATTGGTGTTGACGATGATGACAAAATCGACTACTTGCTCAGTTTTGATTTTACAGGAGAGAGATTTAGACGTCTGTGTCTTCCCTCATTTATGAAAATTGGTGAGGTTATGGCTCTATCAGTTGTTAGAGAGGAAAAACTCTCAGTCTTACATCACAGCTCTGGTACATCAAAGGTGGAGATGTGGGTGACCAATAAAACTGACACTGAAGCAGACTTTTCATGGAGCAAGTCTTTTGCAGTGGACTTAGATGGAAATATGGATAATTGTCGTTATGCTTTCACGAGTCTTATAATCGACGAGGACAAGAAAGTGGCCTTGTGTTGTAACTCATTTTATGACCCCGGCAGGAGGGAGGTGGTATACACTATTGGAGAGAACGATAAATATTACACAGAAATACCTTATAATAGAGGATATCGGGGGTGGCCAGTTATTTTCAATTATGTTCCAAGTTTGGTTCAAATCCAATCAAAATAAGCAAGTGATTTCTTGCAGCTCATCTTCTGTTGTTTTTGTTTTTGAAAGTCAATGTCGTTCGAATGATTTAAATATTTAAGGAAGACTTTTTTTGGTGCATCAATATCCTCTTACTCTATGATTCCTGTCTTCTTTGTATTGTAGAGTTTTTGGTTGAGCCTTTTTTTTTGTTCTTTTGGTTTCTTAGCATTTGATATCAAGATTGGCGAATATGGTATTTGGTCTTGATGATTTCCGGTATATGAATACTTATGGTTTAATAGATTTCAGCAATGTCACATGTTAAACGAACAATGCATTAGTGCATCTTAACAAAGTGACTGAAGGTTGTGTTGGCCATGTTACTGCTAAGCTCGAGATGATGGAACCATGCTGTCAATGCTCAAGCGTCAAAGACAGGTTTTTCACCCAAGTCACGAGAAAACAGAATTGATCTTACCCATGTATGCTTCTTTTTCTTTTAAAAAAAAAAAGTATACTGGAGATTTAAAAAATTGAAGTAAAACTATATAAGAAAAAATCCACGGAGGAATAGTAAAAGAGTACGTGAAGGGGGTAAATCGATTTTTTGTATAAGACATGATCTGTTCGGTGGTAAACGTGAAAAAAAACTCAAAACCCTAATATCTACTTAGTGAGCCTCCATCGAGTCGTTTTTTTTTTTTCTAAGGAGATCGGATCACAAAGAGAAATACAACACCCTTATTCTTACTTGGGATCGAGTACTCCATAAGAGAAGCAATGAATATGATGATGCCCGAGCTTCCTGTAGATTTGGTGGAGGAAATACTTGTTGGAATTAATTGAGTTTAGTCCTAAGTTAGCATATGTGTGTATCAAACGATGTCTAGTAAAGTTGCAACTATTGGTTATATTGTTTCACACACAAGAGGAAGAGACACAACTCTTCGATGTGTTCTTGTCTTAGTATATAAGACAATGTAACACTTGATGTAAATTTCAAGTTCAGATAATAAAAATCAATTCCTCATTAATCTTCTTCTTCATAAGACAAGAGATACACTCTCATCTCTTGCTCTGTATTTGTCTCATCTTTTCTTCTCTCTGTTTCTAAACACAAATTCAACAATACTTTCTAGGGTTCCAGCCGCATCTTTGAAACGATTACGATCTACTTGCAAACGATGGGACTGTTTATTCAAAGAGCCAGGATTCACCGAGAAGCACTTTGGTAAAGCTCCAAAGCAGTCTCATGTTCTCGTGTTGAAGGAATCTAGGCTTTGTCCAGTGATCGTCGATCTCAACGTTATTCCTCCATCTATAGAGTTTAGTGGTGCCCTTGACCTAAAGGATTCTCATTCTTATTCAGAACAAGTCGATATAGCTCAAGTTTCACACTGCGACGGTTTGTTGTTATGCATCACCAACGACCATAGACATAGACCCCTGGTTTGGAATCCATGTTCAGGGGAAACAAAGTGGATCCAACGCAAAAATGGTTACAAGAGACAATCTAGGTTTTCTCTAGGATACGAAAACAACAAATCTGGCCGCGACTACAAAATCTTGATGCATCGTTATGGTTGGGAAAGAGAAGACATGGTTGGTGGATTTGAACTCTATGAGTTAAGCTCAAATACATGGAGAGTTTTGAATCCTCCCAAGTGGGTCAGACAAAATGATGGTAGCGTGACGTTGAAGGGAAATACTTATTGGATTTCTGTCGCTGATGTCGAAGACAAATGCTTAGTCAGTTTTGATTCTACAAGAGTAATATTTGGACGTCTGTGTCTTCCCCCAGCTCACAAGCGTTTTTATATCGCTCTGTCAGTTGTTCGAGAGGAAAGACTCTCAGTGTTACATTACAGTTGTGACACTCACACTGTCTCGGAGATGTGGGTGAGCAATAAACTTAATTAATACTGAAGAAGACTTGTCATGGAGCAAAGCCTTTGTAGTGGACTTACTTCATAAAGGTATTCGTCCTTTCAGGAGTCTTTTAATCGATGAGGAGAAGAAAGTGGCCTTGTGTTGTAATGCATCTTATTTTGGCCGAAAGAACGTGGCGTACACTATTGGAGAGGACCATCGATATTACAAAGAAATCCTTTTTATGAGAGAACCATGCTCGCAATCAAGGCCATTAATGTTCAGTTATGCTCCAAGTCTGGTTCGAATCCAATTTAACTAAGCAAGTGATTTCTTGCAGCTCTTGTTTTTGTGTTTTTTTTTGCTACGTTGGTTTTGCTTCTGAAGACAATGTCGTTTGAATAATGTAGTGATTAATTATTTTCTTGATACATCAATATCCATCGTCGTACTTTATGATTCCTTTCTTCTTTAAAATGTTTTTTTTTTTTGCTTTAAGCTTATGTATAAATGTACTAAACTTTTTGTTTGACGTTACATATCACGATATCAGTGATCAGCTAACTCCAAATTTGTGGTTTAATGAGTCAAGACACGATGGTAAAAGTGGGTCCCAATGGATATGTGTCTGGCTCCCAAATTTATGTTATCCGTTTTCATTTTTTTTAAGGTTTAATATTCCCAAGTGTTGGGGGTCAAAGTGTTGACTTTTCAATCATCGTCTTCCTCTGTTTATAACACACACTGCTTCTCTGCTTTTATCAACTTCCATAATCGATCGAGCTTTATTCACGCTTTACAATCTATTGGAATTTGATCGTATCGATTATTCCTGGTATGTAAACTGATTTCAGTATTCATTTCTTGTGAGGTTTTTGTAGGTTTTGATCTCGATTTGGGGAATTAAAAATCCTTTCAAAATATCTCTTTTAGATCACGAATATTCAACTTGAAAATGAAAGTTTAAACGCTTGATCGTTTTGCAATAATCGAGGAGGTGATATAATATGTTGTGATTGTTTTTTTTTTTTGATAATCTGACAATTCTGAAATCTCTTCTTCTGTGAAATCAAGCAGTGACCTTTGATAAAATGGCCTCAGAGACTCCTCGAATCGCTAAAGATGTCACTGAAGTAAGGCTCCAAAGACTCTGCTTCTTCAGCTATGTCTTGTTCGTTTCATGTTTATAAATTTCTAGTTATCTTTTACTTTGTGTTAGTTAATAGGTAACACTCCGTTAGTGTATCTGAACAAAGTGACCCAAGGTTGTGTGGGCCATGTTGCTGCTAAGCTAGAGATGATGGAACCATGCTCAAGCGTCAAAGACAGGATTGGTTATAGCATGATTGCTGATGCAGAAGCTAAAGGTCTTATCAAACCAGGAGAAGTCTGTGTTTTCTAAATCAGATTCTTCAAAAAAAAAAAAAAAACCAGACTTAATATTATTTTTTTTCTGAAAATTTTCAATTTTTGTTTAAGAGTGTGTTGATTGAGCCAACAAGTGGAAACACCGGAGTTGGGTTAGCGTTTACAGCAGCAGCAAAAGGATACAAGCTAGTGATCACAATGCCAGCTTCAATGAGTATAGAGAGAAGAATCATTCTCTTAGCATTTGGAGCTGAGCTTGTTCTTACTGATCCGGCTAAAGGCATGAAAGGAGCCGTTGCAAAAGCAGAGGAGATTTTGGCCAAAACTCCTAATGGTTACATGCTTCAACAGTTTGAGAATCCTGCTAACCCAAAGGTACTTTTAAAGCCTTTGTGGATCGAAATTCAGACACTTTTTGACATAGTGTTGTGGGATTTTTATTGTAGATCCATTATGAGACTACTGGACCTGAGGTATGGAAAGGTTCTGGTGGGAAAGTTGATGGCTTTGTTTCTGGTATTGGTACTGGTGGTACCATAACTGGTGCTGGAAAGTATCTCAAGGAACAGAATCCAAACATAAAGGTGAAGAACTTCATCTACTAACTCATAGAATATCAGAATATTCTTTAGTAAAATCAAAACTTGTCAGAAGTTTCTCATTTGTTTTCTCATCTTTCAGCTGTATGGTGTTGAGCCTGTTGAAAGCTCTATTCTTTCCGGTGGAAAGCCAGGTGTGTTTTCAATCTATCTTACTCTAACTATCGAAGTCTTTGGCTAAGCCTTGAAATGTATCACCTTGAACACTCTATCTTGTATTTTGCTCACTTGTTAGTCTTGAGTGTTGTTGAATGGATATAAAGATTCAATTGGTTTTAGCCTAAGCTAACATGTGTTTGTTTGAATGAAAAATGTTCAGGCCCACACAAGATTCAAGGTATAGGTGCTGGTTTTATTCCAGGCATTTTGGATGTTGAGCTTATAGATGAAGTTGTTCAGGTAAATATTTTTTCATACTAATATCATCTCCTTGTATGGATGAAACTGCACATGTCTTAGTTTCTTTCTTCCAACGTTTTGTAATGGCTTACGGTAGGTTTCAAGTGAAGAATCCATTGACATGGCAAGGCTTCTTGCTAAGGAAGAGGGTCTACTAGTAAGTTCTTCACATTTCACAAGGAATGAATATACATTTTCTCTGTTCTTGATTCAACTATATCCTCACATATGTCTCTTCCTAACAAGTAGAAGCAATATAATGTTAGGTGGGGATCTCATCAGGAGCAGCAGCTTCCGCAGCAATCAAACTTGCAAAGAGGCCAGAAAATGCTGGCAAGCTTATAGTGGTAAGTCTTTTTGCAAAGCTAAAGAAGATGCTTGTAGTCTTTTTTTTCTGGATTCTAACATGTAACAAGAGATGTGAAACTGAATGTTTTTTGCAGGCGGTGTTCCCAAGTTTTGGGGAAAGATATCTATCGACTGTACTGTTTGATGCAACAAGGAAAGAGGCAGAGACGATGACCTTTGAGCCCTGATCTTCTTCTTGGGGATATATACAAATAAAATCATCTTTTTTTCAACAAATCTTTTTCATATTCTTCAACGTGTATCTTCAGATTCTGTCTGCATCTTTGTCATTTGTGTGAAACTCAAAATTAATTACTCGTGCACAACATTGAAACTCTTATGAAAATCTTTGTAAAATAGCCAAAAGCTTATGTTAATATATCTAAAATCCTCAGATATAATATCATAATAATCGTTCCGTTCACTTCTTTCTCTGCCAAGTTTTTGTGCTTTGTGAGGAACAGAGAAGAAGAAAATCCGGTTCGATAATCATAATATTTAAAAAAAAACGGTTCAATTTGTTTAGCCGGTTCAATTTTTGACTTAACCCAACCCTTACTTCTTCTTCCTCACTCTCTGCGCCGCGATTTCTCTCTTTCTCTCAAACTCCATCTTCGTCGTCTCGATCGTTTCCTCTCATCAAGCAAAAGCTTCTTTCGATCTTCCTCGTGTGGTTTCGTTTGTAAAAGTAAGCTCTCTATTACTTTGGTATGTGTCGATGTTGAGAAAGTAAACAGAATCTAGTCCTGAATTTTTGGAAATTTCCCAATCAATCGTCTTCGATCTCGACCTAGCTTATTCGATGTTCCCGTTCTGGTTATAGAAAATCGAACCTAGATCAGTCTAGGAAACAGAACATAGTCATGAAATCGTTGGATCGAGCTGATATCAGTGACATCCAAACCCTAATTTCGTGCGCCATTTGCAGTCACAGAGTTTGCACAAAAAGGTCCTTAATCGATTACAGGAGTGTCAAATTCATCTTTTTTCACTGTTTGCATCTCTGAGCCATAGTTTTGAGCTTGTTTGCTTTAAAATGGACTCTACTTGTGGAATGTTCCGTGTTGGTTGCTTGTTCTTGGTATAAATGGATTCGATGCTATGAGACTGATGAATTCTTGTATTGATTAGATGAGATAGTGATGGATTTGATTGTAAGCTTGAATCTTGATCTGATTTGAATATGGATATGAGACCATTCCTTCTTGTAAAAGAAGATAATTTCTAATCTTTACTCTTTCATATGTATATTGGTCGAGTTTCTGCAGCTGTGTATTGATTGATTTGTTGCTTGCTTCTTTAGTAGAACAGAAGCAATGGCGAGCAAATCCGGTCTAAGAGAACCGCCGAGTGAGCAAGCAGTTCTAAACATGTACGAGTCAATGAGAGCAGAGATAAGCCAAATCTACTCCAACATAACCGACCTCGAGATGCAAGTGAGCGAACACTCTCTCGTGATCAACGCAATTCAGCCTCTCGACCAGTCTAGGAAATGCTTCCGCATGATAGGAGGCGTGCTCGTCGAGAGAACCATCAGAGAGGTGCTCCCAGCTGTCAACCGCAACAAGGAAGGGCTAGAAGAGGTTGTGAGGAAGCTTTACGAGACGCTGGAGAAGAAGAAGAAAGATATGTCGGAGTTTGAAGCTAAGTATCAGATCAGGCTAAGGAAGCAAGAAGATTCCAAGGAAGAAGGTAACAAAAAAGAAGGTAATGCTCAAGGTGTTCTCGTTGGTGCTGCTAGTTCCAGCCAGTAACACTCTTTTTTTTTTGCATAAGTGTTGTATCTTCTTTTGGTTATCTGTTTAAGCTTGTGACCTTAACGTTTTGAAAATGTTACAAAATCAGTAGACTGGAGAGAATTGTCATTTATAGATCACTTTTGTGTTATGATTACTTAATATCATGAATCAATCAGCAGCTAAAGAAAGGCTTTTAACATTTATCTTTGAGCGTTTTTTTGAACAAGACCGAAGCAAAAGCAAAGCTTACACTTAAACAAAGCTGACACAAAGCTACTAAAGAACTATATTCCTCTCGGCGGATTTGTCATATATCGGCTCTCTCGTTAAGCCTAGCGGCGGCGGTAACAGAAGCGGCCACGCCACCAGGATGAGTAGACAAGTTAGGGTTGTTTCTCAGCTCGGCGCTCACCACTCCCTCCGCATCCCCTCTCGTCACAGCTTTATCCGCCGGTAACTTCCCCGTCGCCCCCTGATATTCCATTCGGATTCCAGAACATTTTAGGACACTGTTTAAGGTAACTAGAAAACATCAGTGATTCAAAGTGTTTTTAAGTTGGGGATTAACCGCCAAAACATCGACGAGTTTGATTTTGTCCTCGTCGCGGTTAACATTAGCGTTGTGTACAGCTGCGGATTGAGCTGAAGCGGCGATTCCACCGGGAGCGATGACGTTGGTGCCGGAAGCTCTAACCTCCGCTGCTTGAATCGCTGCTGCATCGCTCTGATCAACCGGTTTGTTTCCGGCGGTTTGCGTAGCTGCTTCCAATGCTTCTCCTATTGTTATCGCACTTTGCAGATTCAATCCCAACGCTTCTGCGTCCGTCGCTGCCGCCACTCCCACTGGTCTCGGCTCAACGTATTGTCCAACGACCTGTGACAAACCAATCTTCAACGTCACAAGAGAAAGTGATTATATAAAGGAAACAAATTCATTTTGGAGATGAGTTTTGAGTGACCTGTCCACCGACGAATTCTGTTGTGACACGTGCACCGGGGACCTCAGTTTGCGCCACGGTGACACCTCGTTCCACGGCGAGGTCGGTTGCGTCTCCTGGGTGGACGAAACCACCGCGTTTGTTGGCGGTGGCTGCAGACTGCATGGCGGCGGCCGCACCGCCTTTCTGAGTGTGTCCGAAGACACGTGTCTCCGCTGCTTGCATCATGTTCGCATCTTCAGGCGCTATGGGCTTATCGGCGAGCTCACCGGTGACTTCGAAAACATCTCCGTATTTCACTGGCTCTTGTGGCCTACTTGGTTGCTCTTGTTGGCTCATCTCTATTTCTGTTCTGTTATGTTCTGTTGTGTGTTACAACAACTCCTAGAGCGATGGAGTATAAAGAGAGATACACAATGTGTGGGACCAACGTCATGAGGTTTTGACACTTGTCAATGACGTGATTAGGACACACGTGTTTAGTTCCCAAGTTAATACAATGATGAGAGAGCCTCCGATTGAGATATTAAATGTAACAAATAAAAGCATAATATTTCCTACACTAAACAAGTGTGTTCCTAAAACATTGGACACGTTACTTCCAATTTAAGACAAAACAACAACAAGAAAAAGGTTGGAACAGAAGTCACCACACCCAAGTCAAAGTAACAAATCTTTGTTGGTGTCTGGTAAAGTCAGAGACTTTTATCTCTCTCTCTAGATCCTTGTTTGTCGCTTTTTTAATCTCTCCTTTTTTGGTCTTTCCCATTTTAGAATACAATTGAAGAGACACAACATTTCATTACACGTTTCTTGTCTTTGTCTTGTTCTCTCTGTGTTCCCATACGCAAAATCTTCCTCCTTCCGTTCTCCGTCTGACGGAGTAACAAGGCGGAAGAACCGTTGTCTGTGGCCGGAAAGAGATCGAAACTTTTGTTTTGTTTTCTCCGGCCAAAGATATGGGAACCGGTGGGAAAATATCCAACGCTCACGTGATCTCCCCCACGTGGCATCACAAGAACGTGCGTCCTACGGCCGACGACGACTCTGATCTCCTCAGGAGAGACATCGGAGAGCTTCTTTCGCGGTGGGGCGGGCTTCAGATGGCCGTGAAGAATCAGTGGGGAGGCCACGATTCTCTCAAGAAATTTCACGAGCTTGCTCATCACCTTTTTCATCTCTTCTCTCATTCAAATGGTTAGATTTGCTTAATTTTCCCTTCTTTTTGAATTTCTTAAGATCAATAGATATTGATTTGGATAATGATGATCATGAGCAGTGATTACGGTGGAAGAGATAGAGCATTTTCTACATGAAAGCTTGCTTCTTTCTTTCAACACCGAGATGGAAGATGGCAGCATTGAAGAAGTACTTACTGTTTCATTTATAATAATAATTATATTTACATTACAATGTAACGATCTTACTTGTAAACTAAACTAATGAGCATCGTGTGACTTGTAATTAGGTAGCTGAACAATTGATGATACTCCATGAAGAACATTTGCGTGAGAGCCATTAAGCCAACATTTTCGTGGGAGTCATTTGCGTGGCTTAAACGGTTTAGATCATTTTAACGTGGACAATTTGATCGTCCGTTTTGTAGTTATTAACTGATAATTGTGTATGATACAAAGAGAATATGAAAATTTCCGCAGAACCATATGTGACTAATAGGTATCATGATGTAGTTTCATATTAACCGGTGAGATACTCCCATCATGATTTTTGCCTAAAAGGTTTTGGCAATTTGATTATTTACATTCCTAGTGACTGAAGGTGTGTTTGACTATAGTTTTTAGATATTTTCTATGTGTAGATAAATCTCAAAAGTTTGTTTTGTGAATCTCACTTAAATTAAAAATCTGGAAACATACTATAAGAAATTAAAAGAACAACCAGTTTTGAATCTATCATTTGACTGGGAGAAAAAGTGGCCAATGGCTAATCAAACTTCTGCTAAATGCTGACTCATCCACTTTCACCCGTACCGACCCATATTCAGTAAAATGCTCTAAAACTCTCAAACTGTAAAGCTGTAAAGATTCTTTCCAGTTTTTTCTTTGGACAGAATAAAAAGAGAGAATGTTGTCTTGAGTCTCTCTTGACAGTAGAAAAGTATGTAGATAGTACAAAACTACAAATGAATGACTGACTGACTAATTCACGTGACGGATACGGTAAATCAGTTAAAGTTAAAAAGTTGACCGATAAGATGACGTCGATTTCATCATAAAAAACAAAAAGAGATTATTAAGGGACAGAACCAAATGAAGGGCATAATAGTCAATTCAACAAATTGCTTTTTCGTTGCACTTCAGCTGAGGAAAAGACTAACCTCACACATCTTCAGAGTTAAAAGAAATTAAAATCAGAGGTAAAACGAGAAGATAGATTGAAAAAAGCTTTTAGATCCGCCTCTAGAATCGTACGTTTCTTCTTCTGAATCTCACAAATTTCTAAATCCTTCATTTCCATTCCGAGTTCTCACTTTTGCTTTACTTAGGGTTGTTGTTTCTCTCTCAGCAGGAAATTAGGGCTTGAGTGGGCATGTCTTCTCCGTATTATTCTCCGGCTGGTATGCATCAAGAGATCGGTCAAAATCCTCCTGGGTAATTTCTTTCTCAACAATCCAGTCACAATTGTAACACTTTTGATCTGTTTTGCTTTTGAGTTTGTTTTGTTCGTTATCCTGTATGTGAGTCTTTGCTCTGTTTCCTTGAACAACTAAAGAATGTTATGCTCAATTATGCCAGAGAATGATTACCAAATTCCCCATTTTAGACTTTAGTTGTAATGTAAAGCAAACATCTTTCAAAACTCTGACCTAAGAATTAACATTTCTTGAGCTTAGAGTATCGATTTTGTAGCTTCTCAAAGTACTCATTTGTTTCCATTTTTTCCATTGATAATTGTAACACTTTTGATCTGTTTTGCTTTTGAGTTTGTTTTGTTTGTTATCCTCTATGTGAATCTTTGCTCTGTTTTACATTGAATTATGTCTGACACTGAGACCAAATTCCCCATTTTAGACTTTGATTGTAATGTAAAGCAAACATCTTTCATAACTCTGACCTAAGAACCAACATTTCTTGATCTTAGAGGATCAGTTGTGTAGTGGAACCATTGTGTAGTGCTAATTTTCTTCATTTCACAGGTTTGATACCGAACCAGAACCAATGAGTACATACCAAGAAACACAACCTGTACCACTCTCAACTTACAGAGAAGAAGAAGAATCAGACCCACTCCACACCACACAGCAAGAGAAGGACGACTTCTGGGAGAACGGTTTCAACAGAGAAGAAGCCATTGATAAAGAAGCTCCAGAACCACCGCCGGCGGCCAAGGAAAACGGAAAGAGAAGCATAGACAACAACAGCTCCTTCACTCACGGAGAAACCGACCTCAACCAACTTCCCGCAATCCCTCCCGTCTCATCCGGCCAAGGTCTCCCCTACGCTCCCGTCGACTGGCCAAGCCCCGGCGATGTATGGACATGGAGAGTCGGTAGAAGAATAACCGCTACTGGCTTTCATCAAGACAGGTTTCTCATTCTCCCTCAGAGACTTCATCAGAAGAATGTACCAAAGTCTTTCGCTAGCAAGAACACTCTCGCTCGTTACATCGAAGCCAACTTCCCCGCCATGGACCGCGACGCCTTCTTCGCTTCCTTTAGCTGGAAAGTCCCAGCTCTCTTCCAGAATGCACACAAAGGTACAAACTTTGCAAAGACAAAGTTAAGATTTTTACAACCATGTGGTCTTAGTAAATGGTAAAGATGCTTCCTTTTGCTTTTTGGTTAGTTGATGCTGCGTCTCTCTTTGAGGAGACACCGAAAGAAGTGGAGGCGGCGGCGGCAGAAGGGAATTCCCGGTACAGCCAGCGGAAGAGGAATCCAATGCCGACTTATGAATCTCTTGTTGAAGAGAAACCTAAAGCCAAAGCAGCAACTCCACGAGGTGGCGGCAAGAAGAAGAAAGGAGCGACTCCTGCAACTGTACCACAGCCGAAATCATCTCGGCAGTCCACAAGACGCACCTCCTCGAGAGGAGGAGGAGCTGTGGATTTGAACTACCAAGAGGAGAAGGAAGGTGAACAACCTCCTGCTGCAACTACTGGACCAGGGAGGAAGAAGAAACGCAGAGTTAACTTTGCGGAGGAAGAGGATGCTTCGATTCCTCATATCTACGTCTCTCCCATGAACGGTGTTCTTGCTGTCTCTCACTCGCCTGTGGATGTTGATCCTATAGAGTTTGACACTTACTTGAACTCTCTTGAAGACCTTCTTCACCAAGCTCCGGAAGATGCTGCACCTGGGAGTGGAGAGTCCTCTGCTGTTGTTAGTCTCAGCTCTCCGATGAGAGAATACGAATGGGCTGAAGCAAGAATGAAGATCTCGTCTCTTCTTGAGATTGATCTCCCGACTCTGTTCGTCTCCAAGGACGCTGCGGAGATAGCTGCATTGGCGACTAAGCTTAGGAAAGATCCAAACCTCTCCGCTGAGGAGATTGTGAGGTTGAAGCTGATAGAAGAGATTCCGAGTTTCAGCGAAGTGTTCAAGGAGAACAAAGGAGTGATTGAAGAAGCTGATAGGTTCTTCTCTGCGTTGGAGCTTAACAAAGCTAAAGTAGCGTCGCTGAAGTATGAATACAGTGATTTGAAGCACAAGCTTGGTGATATCCAGATGGAAGTTGATGCGAACTCGGAGACTATTCGTCAGATCGATGAGCAGATCGCTCAGCTTCAAGCGAGGAGAGCTGAGCTGAAGCGGTACATAGGGAGCAAGGAGAAGGAGAAGGTTGATCTGAGCTATGGACAGAAAATGGTGGCGAATTCGATTCCGAAAGTTGTACAGGAAGTTCAGTTAGCTAATTCGAAGAAGCCGGATTGGGAATGTAAGAAGGATAATGCTCTTAAGCGTGAAGCTGAGATCCTCTCTAAATTCAGTGCTCTCCAAGGCTTCTTCCTCTAAAAAAATCTGTCCTTTTTAACTAGCTTTACCTTTAGAGCTAAATCTTGTTGTGTCATGTAGCTTTACCTCTTGAAAAACCTCTGTTAGGCTCTCTGCTTCGATATTAATGTACTGTGGAAACTTTTGGTAGCCGATGAAGCTATTTTGCTCTGTTTATTTGATCAAAGTCTTGACCTTTATGAAGCTATTTTACTCTGTTTATTTGATCAAAGTCTCGACCTTTATGAAGCTATTTTGCTCTGTTTATTTGATCAAACTCAACCTTTATGGCTTTATTCGATCAAAGTCTCAACCTTTATAAAGCTAGTTTGCTCTGTTTATTTGATCAAAGTGTCAACTTTTGATAGCCGATGAAGCTATTTTGATCTGTTTATTTGATCAAAGTCTCAAACCTTTATGAAGCTACTTTGCTCTGTTTATTTGATCAAACTCTTAACCTTTACGAATCTATTTTGCTCTGTTTATTTGATCAAACTCAACCTTTATTTGATCAAAGTCTCAACCTTTTATGAAGCTATTTTGCTCTGTTTATATGATCAACTTTTGTTTGACCAAAGTCTCAACCTTTATTATTTGTTTAATCCAAATCGCCAACAAAAAAAGAGAAGGCTACAACATTTGATCCATCACGTTTTCATGAATCATAAACATTTCATATTTTAGAACATCAATTACACAAATTTTTGTTTCACTACTGAACAAGAACTAGCCTCCCACTACCCATACCTTGTCCAAAGTCTCCACCTTCTTCCTCTGCAATCTTAGGCACCATCACAATCAAAGCTCCTTCAACGCAATCCACAGTAACAAGCTCAGGCCGAGTAGATTCCGGCAACCTAAAACGCCACACGTCGAGCTCTAACTCGTCCAACGACAAACCCAAAGACGACCCGTTTGTCCTCACAACGATTTTGGTTATACCCGGATGGATCTCCACCATGTAAGCCCTCATTTCTCCGTCGTCGCAGAGTCCGTCCGTCTCCGCCGTGAATCTGAAACAGTCGGATTTCTCTTCCACCGCCACGTCGGCTTCCGACCTCAATGGCAGCTCAAGGACGCGGTTGAAGATGTGCGGTAGACGACGGAGATTCTTTCCGGGTTCTCGGGTCGGGTTACGATGGTGATGGTGGATCAAGGCGTTGTTGTTAAGAATTGGGTGGACTCTCATGGCTTCCGGATCGGGTTTCTCGATCGTTAGAGTGATGATAAAGCGCGATTGGATCAAATTCAGGAACAGAAGATATGAGATTACCGATCGGTTTGAGAGAATCAAAACCATAAAAGAAAAACTGAACGAGAAGCCACTCAAAAACAAAATCTCTATAACCGAAATTTTTTAATTGTTTGATCAAAAGATCGAATTTTTGCGATTATGAGATTTGAAGAATGGAAGAGACAGAGAAAAGATTGCGTCTTTCTTCCTTTTTTTATGAATGGGTGCGAATGGCGGCAGCCAGAAAGAGGATCGGAAATGAGATAAGGGCGTTCCTTCATTTACTGAAATACCCTTTGTTTACGATAAAAGTTAAGAGTCGGTTTAATGTGGTTTAGTTGTACATATTGAAAACCGATTTGTGTCTTAGTAAGTTTCAAATATACAAGTCTGATTAGATGTTCTTTGAATGTTTATAATGAGTTTAGTAACTGATTACAAACCACGGTTATTTGTAACAATTAATGAACTTTTACTCCTTTAAATGGCCTCCTATTGAATGAAAAGTACCACATGAATGTGTTTAATTAGAGTTAAATAAAAGCTATGCAAATTTTCAGAGTACAACGTGAATTATTAAATTAGTATGGTGAATCTAATGTAATGCATACGTACACGGGAGACAGAGACACAAAAATGTTTGGCAATCAATTGCGAAAAAGACACTCAAACGAAATTTCTTATTGAAAGAGTATTTTGCTTTGTTTTTTTAATGAACCAAAGTGACTCTCTTTTCCTGTCATATATTGTTAGTATCCATTCGATTCTCTGTTTGGCCACATAAATTTGATTTTGGTTTTATGCCAACCAATTTCTCAATATTTGGTTATAAATTTGGAGTATTTTTTCGGGATTGAACAAATGTTACAAATCTATGGATCCAATTTAGGCAGAGTTCTCGGGCTTCTAAATTCTAATTGATGAGCTCAGTAGAATACTAGAATTTGTGATTATTTATATGAGACATTAGTTTAGTATAAAGCCAAAGCCCATTATGGTCAGTATCGAAGTCAGTCATGAGGCAAGACATTAGTTACTGGTGTCTGGTAACATCAAGAGGAACTAACTTAACATGTTTTGGTTTCAGACCTGAAGTGATTATGATCTCAACCAGAAAAGAAAAAGAAAAAAAAAAACGTTTGCATTATATATGTTGAGCTCAAAAAAAATATTTGCAATGACTCCAAGATTAGGCATTTCGGTTTCCTCATGGATCTATTTAGCCAAATTGTTAATAGCTTAATCAATGTCTTTAGAGATCAAACTAGGTGGAAATAATTTGGCAAGTCTAAATATAATCAGTTATTAGTTATAACATCACCGACCATCATTTATAACATTAAACAAACAAAAAACAGCATAAAATATCATACATTATGTAATTAGCGAAAAAAGATGATTAGTACAGCTTGGTGGAGTTAGATCAACCGAACTTCTTGGAGGCAGAGGGAGTCATGTCACCGGATCTCCTCCTTAGCATCTGCCTCATGCCGTCGGCGACATTAACCGCCGGATTGTCTTTAAACTTACCACAAAACGACACGTGGGCTCTAACAGCTTCATCAACGGTCTTCATCTTCCGGCGAATCACTTCGTCTCTCACGGCCTCAGAGCAGAGACCACAGAGCCATTTGTTGTCGAAGTTAGATTTGACCTCACGAATGTAGTCTTGTGTGCAATCTTCCATTAAACCGCAACACTCACATCTCACAGATTCGATCTCCATTTTCACCCAAAAAAGAGCTTATAGCTTCAATAACAAACAATAAAACTGTTTTTTTTTTGTTTGGTTGATGGATAATGGTTTTTGTGTTGTGTGTGTTGAAAGCATCAAAGTTTATTGCTTTATATGTTGGATTTTTTTGGCCGGCTCTCAACACTTTTCAACAATTAATATTATACTATTTTATTATAATCTAGAGCGACGTATATGATTGGGCAAATATAGTAATAGTCTTACCGTTACATTGAATTTTTATTAGTTAATGCTTATGTTACGAATCATTGAATCTCTCTCTTTATATTTCTAATGAATCACCGTTATTGTCAGAGAAAGTAATCGCGGGCTCAGTAGCCAATTACGTAGCCATGTTTTCACATTATGGTTGTTTAAATGGAAATAGAGAGTAAACTATTTCGCGAAAAACCAAATCTATGGGCTTTTTTTTTTTGTTGTTTTTGAGTTTCAAGAGTAAACTAGTTAAAAAGTAGCCGACCAGCGTTTATATTTTTCTCTTTATATATTGGTGTTTTGGCAGACCAAAAGATAATTATATTTTGTGTGTTTGGCAGAATATTCCACCAAACCGCTATTTTCTAAAACGTTTCAATTCTGCCAATATGAAGTTGCATCTCGTCGTGAATACATGTTTTGGTACAAATTTAGTAGGTTTATCAAACATGTATTCACTATAAGATGCAAATTTAGTAGGTTTACTCTATGGTTGGTTGGTTTTTTACTTTACTTTTTTTAATCAATTGCGGTTGCAATTTACAATTTGTCTTTCTATATATTTTTCTCTTTTTGTTAATTATGAGTATTATTATTGGTTGATAAATATAATGTAGTCATCACCAGGGTGAATAAATATGTAAATATAACGAAGATTATAAAGAAATTAAAATGAAAAGAGGGAGGGTAGAGAGGAGTTGCCATAATTTGCTCCATGTTCTAAGGGACATGGGAAGGTGGAAATAGAGACAAAGGTGGTTGGGTTTAGGAGGGTCCCTAACCTACCCAATTAGATAGCACACTTCTCTCAATCTCCTCCCAAAATTGCTATATATCCACATACATATATGAATCTTACATTTATCTATATGTATATAAACAGCACAATACATGAAAAGTATAATAAATGCATTACTTATCTTCTTCTTGTTTCATCTCTATTATTCAAGAAAGGAGCCGAGTTAAAGATCCAAACACACTCGTCCCCAAGAAAAGGAACAATAACTCACGGCTATGAGTATTCTAGCCACACAAAGAAAAGATGTGCCAAAAGCTAATAATGCAGTAGCATCATTACTATATCAAAGAATAGTTAGATAAGTTTAATCTGCCTATTTTATCACACTTTTCCGAATCTATCATGATTTGAAAGCCTAAAGACGTACGAACCTAATGTATACTAGTATATCTTTGAGGTTAAACCATTTATAGTCTTAAATTAAACTGTGTGATGAGTATAAAAAAATAATACAAAAGATGGTCTGCAGTTAACGGTTTGTCTTGGAAGTAGAAAAAAATAATCAATTTTGTTGTAATACCCTCGAGGCATAAAGTCATAAACTCTGCGGGCAGTTACAGCTTTGTTGTAATTGATAAACTAAAGAAAGAAAAAGAGAAATTAAATGCAATATTTGGTTGGTTAGTTAATTTCAGTTACCCTATTTGTCATGTCTTCCTCGACAGTTGCTTGACTTCTCTTGTGACTACTTTTCAGAGTTTTTAAACAAAAATGTGTCTAGATTTGCCACATGGCCAAAAACCGGAGGTCAGAATAATTTAGTAGGATTTTGATGAATTTTTGAGCCAAAACCGTTTTTTTTTTTTTGGACAAAAATCAATGCATATATATATATTTTTTTTTTAAATGTGGGGCCAAACCAAAGTCTCACTTGGCTTGCCAAACATGAGCATGAGCATTAAGCATTATTACTTGGGAAAATATGCATCATACACACATCACATGTACATTTTATCAGTTTGCATGCTAACATTAATATATTGTTTACCTGGGTATTGTACTATTGTCTGATTGATTAATTAATCCATGTCAAATGGGTTTGTTGAAGATTCTTAGGTTCTATGTCAAGTGGGCTTCGTAAAAAAGGATAAATATATTTTTAGGCGATACTACATATATGCAAATAAAATACCATACTTCCAATTTTCCATAGAAAACAAACAACATACAACAGTATTTAAGAAACAACTTGAACAGTTTTGTCCCTAACAAACTATAAAATTTTGTGTTCAACAAAAAGAGTTACCAAACATGAGCATGAGCGTTACTTCCCATATTGTCTTGCAATAATGCTGATAGTCCATTGACTGCTTTTCTAAATCATATTACCATTATTATGGTCGATGTTTTTGACTAAATTTAGGCTCTAAAATCAAAAGTATGCATGTGCAACCGTTTTTGTTGTTTTTATATAGTTTCTTAAAAGTTTCAAAGCATGCTATACCCATTATATGCGTCGATAGCTAGGCTTCGCCGTGTATAAGATTTTCGTTAATATTCGTGCAAACACCTATAATACGATATATAAAAGAACAAAACGAGATCAAATGTCTGTCTTATTTTTTTCCTTTGCCAACAATAATGTGTTTTATTAGTCAAAGCTGGTGATAGACTTTCTTTGCATGCACAAACTTCTAAGGTTTTGACACAAAGGATTTTTTTTGCATAAAATTATAAATCATAAGATTAGATTTTGCACCATTTGCACTATGTAATCATTTTATTCTCCATGCTTAGACTTTTCTTTCTTTCCTTTTCACTGCTTTTTTTTTTGTTAATGATGATATATATGCTCTTACATCACTTGAAGGAAAAGTATGCCACCAATAATTATGAGGATGGACATAGCAGTATATGCTAGTGTTGGTTTGGTTTCGGTTTATTCTCAATCATGTCACCGATTTAATTTCAGTTTACATAATCATATCGTCCTAGGAGTCTTGATTCACACGCATGAAAAATATTAGAATGTTGATTTACAAAGTATACTTAAAATAGCTAGTTAAGGCCTCGAGCATTATCCACAGTTGACTCATTAAAAAGTTAGTTCATCATTATTTAACTTCAACTTTACATATTTTTCTCATGTTTTACTATTTACGTAGGAAACACGGATGTAACTCTGTAAGCATTACCAACTTGTTGTATTGATCATTTGATTAATCCACGCTAATATATAAACTCGATTCTGGATGATTCTACACTTGAACACCACAATATAAAGTAGTATGAATTTTAATCTAAGGGACATAGGTCCCGTAACTAATGAGGATTAAGGTGTAAAAGTTAAAAAAAAAAAGTGTGGGTATATTTAGCTTTTATGCTCGCCATAAACGTACTAATACTAGTGGTTATAACTTATAACTAGTAAGTATAATTTGAGGTTAAATATATAAACTCAGTCAAATGCACATAAAAATTATTGATGAGAAGCGTTTTTTTTCTTTTTCTTTTGAGAAGAGTTGGATAGATAATCAAATCAATATATAATGGGATTGGTTGTAGTGGCAACAGAAATCAACTTGGTTGGATTTGGAGTATCTGCCATAAGATTCTCTTTATTCTGAATTGGCCCCAAGCTTTTAATCAGTTCATAATTAGGAACATCATTAGTGTTCAGTTGACTAATTAAACCTAATTCAAACTTGACGCATTCAAGCAACCACTCAACTTTGAGTCATATAATGGTTATCATCCACTATATTTAATATAGTTGGTAGCCTAGACTGCCTTACCAAGTTGTGTGTTTTCTTCATATATTATCCAAAAAATAATCTCAGTCTCAATTATTGAAGAAAATAAAATGATTAAAGAAATGAAAATGTTGCAAATGATTATAGCTTTGGCTGATATAGGAAATGATGATCTAGTAAAGTCGAACAAATTACATTATTATTCAAAAATCAGGTCTTGATTTTTTTTTTTTTTTTTTTTGAACAACATTTATATTAAACCAAACAACGTTAACCGGTTACAATCTCGTTCTCAAAAACCAAACCGATAATCGAGATGAGTCTGTTTGCGCTCTTTGCAATTTCATCCGCAATCTTATTCTCAGATCTGGGAATGTAAGAAAAGGAGATTGAAGAGAACATAGAGGCAAGAGCATGGATGTCAAAGAGAATCTCATAGATTTCCTTGAGTTGCTCCTGCGTTGATATGACTCGGATGAGATCCAGAGCGTCTGAGTTAATTTGGAGGTCAGTGATCCCCAATTCTAGAGCGTGGTTTAGGGCCGATCGGATGGCCAGAGCTTCCGCCATCAGGGCCGATGTGATTCGGCGTTCGGTCGCATGGCCCCGTGATACTTCCGATCCGGCTCCGTCGAGGAGGATCCAACCCATCCCGCCGGTCTTTGTTTTTTTGCACCACGAACCAACAAGGTGATCAAATAGATGGTTTTGTTTGGGTTGTTGGGTGGTGGGTTTGGTGTGTGTGGACTGATTCGGGTCCTCGTGTCTCTTAGCTGCGCCGATTGCCATTCCTTGGCTTCCGAGATCGCCTTGGTCATTGTCTCTTCCGGGGAGAACACTCTTTCTTCGAAGATAAGATAATTTCTTGAAGACCAAATGGCCCAGCAGATCCATGGGAATAGGGGTCCTGATCCAATGCCTGTTGGTGGGAGACAAATCCATTCCTTTGAGGCGATGAGGGATGTAGAGAAGGTTGGGAACGTGTGGGGGTCGATGGTGTTCTTAAACGGTCCCTGGGACCAAACTTGTTGGGCAAAAGGGCATTGGAGGAAGATATGCTTGGTGGTTTCAAGCTCGCCGCAGTGAACGCAACAGGCATTATCGAGTAGGCCACGATTGAGAAGTTTCTCACCTAAAGGTATAGCTCCCTATAAAATTTTCCAAAGGAAGACTTTCATTTTTGGTGAGAACTTTCCATGCCATACCTCAGCATTCCAGTTGATGAGTGTGATTGTGTCTTGTGCAGGTCCTTTGGAGGATTCCAGAGCGATGTGATAGCCCGTTTTCACCGAGTAGGCTCCTGATTTGGTGGGGATCCAGATATAAGAATCTCTTGCCCTTGTCATGCTTGGTCGGATGGAGAGGATATCGTTGAGATGATGGGGTAAGAGCTTTTCGATCATCTCTCTGTTCCATTGGCGAGTGTGATGTAAGATGAGGTCTGAGACCAGAATGTCTTTTTCATGTAGGTTTGGTGGTCCCGTTGGTCGGGTTGGGGTTTTCAGCGAGAGCCAGGGGTCATTCCACAGCGAGGTGTGGCTTCCATTACCAACATCCTTGCTTAGTTGTTGGTTGAGAAGGTCTCTGCCTATAAGGATTCCACGCCATCCGTGTGAGGTGGAGGAAGTGACATGAACAGTGAGAAAATTCTCTGTTCTGCAATACTTTCCTTTTAGGATTCGGGCTAGGAGACATGTTGGATTGTTGAGTATCCTCCAACTGATCTTAGCAAGTAATGCATCATTAAAGCTTTGAATTTCCCTAAATCCAAGGCCTCCAAAAACTAGATTTTGGATTGTTTGCAGTTTTTAAACTAGATTTTGGATTTTGTTTCTCCAAAAACTATTTTATAACCCAATCAAGATTTTGAGCAAATAGATTCCCTATAACTAAGGGAAACTAGTTTTTGCTAAAAACTGCCAATTTGCAAGTAAAAACTAAAATCCATGTTTTACTAGTTTTTTCCATCAATCCACGATTATTTTATTTTCTTAATTATTTTTATTTTTATTTTTGCAGAAATATCTAACTTAGAAGTCGTTTAAAAAAAATATTATAGGAAAAACTAGAAACTAAAACAAATCACCTATCAAGCTTTAGAAAAACCAAAATCTACTGCAAAATTAAAAACCAAAAAAAATCAGAAACCAAAATCTAAAATCTAAAACCAAAAGCTAAAAACCAAAAACCAAAAACTAAAAACCACTGAAACATTCATGGCCTCAGTTTTTGATTAATGGGATCGTTACATGTCATTTCTTGTAGAAAATCATTTTTAGGTGTTGAACAATATGTCCATCAATATTCTCCTCATCCGAATTTGGTGGACATCGATCCACACTCATGTATATAGAACGATCTTGTAATGGATATTTGAAAAATTAATATACCCCCTCCTCTTGCATAATTATATCAAAATGTTAAAAAAAAATGAAAATGTTGGTACCATGCATGAATCACAACCAATTATAAGCGATATGAATCTTGTGAATGAAACAACAAGAATCAGCAATAGTTGCCATGCATGTGTGCATGTAAGACCAACAATGTTTGTAGTAAGGGGCCATACCTATTTGCATGTGGGATGCCTATGAAATAAACACAACTAAATAAAAAATATCACCAATGAACTCTACAAGGGGGGAATATATAAATTCATATTTTTGATATTTTGTTGTCTAGCTAAGTAAAATCTTGAGACATAATAACAAAATCGTTATAAGTAGAAAAATTGATTGGTGGATACAAGAACAAAAATTCTCTCTGTCTAATATATGTTTGTTGGGTTTAATATCTCTCCCATTGCAACGAAGTGGGGGTGCTTTTCCTACCCATCACATGTCTCACTCATGTGTGTCAGTGTGTCCTAAAATGCTAAGATTATAACTGTGTGATATCTTTATAAAAATGGTAAATACATATGCTATTTTGTTTTCGGTTACATCATTACATGTGGCGGCCGATCAAAATGTCTAATCAGAAAAATTAGCTACGGTGTTTATAATTTTTTTAAATAGTACACTAGCTACTGGATACAATGACATTTCAAAGAATATCATGCATATCGTCAACTTTGTTATCACCAAAAATCGGAAAACTGAATTACAATGCTGGCTCTCACCTACGACAGAATGTTTTCCCATCACCATACACCTGCAAGGTCTATCCCAGCCTTCGAGCCCATGGCTTCACTCATTATCCTTTAGTACTCAAAGTCTCAAAGCCATAAACGTTATAACAGCCAAAATTGATATAGGAGACAACTAATGTTTAGCTTTTTTGAAAAATATGTTACAAAACAACACCTATTTAGATTGAGGGAGAGATTACCAAAAATAGGTTGTTACATTTCTTTTGACACCCAAGAAAAATATGAATGGCGAGGGTTATAGACCAAATTAGACAAAAATGAACATCGCCTACTATTTATTATCCTCCACGAGTTATACTTTTAGTGAAGTTTAAATAATTGTGTATAAATGATCAGCATCAAACTGTACAGGCGTGCATGTGGCTTGACTAATTCAATGACGCTTTGATTGAAGGTTTGACAAAATTAGCGGAGCCGAGAAGCCTTACTAATTGAGCTAATGTCCATTTTCTTTGATTAAAGTAGCTGTTGCTATTTTTTTGTGAGGATTAGTTAATCGCATGTTAAGCAATACCCAAAAATAAAATTCACGTGCACGCGTGTGTAAGTGAGTTTGTCTTAATTTGTCAATTCTTATAAGCTTACAAAATATGGTGTCCATTCAAAATAATAAGAAAATTTTGCACTAACCAATGTTTTGATTAGGATTGATTGTGTATTCCCTCCAATAATCAGATGGACGTAGTAGTTATCTATTTAGAACCCGATAGTTTTAACTGATCATGCATAAAACGTAAGCTAGCATTAAGGATATGGGAAATTTTGAAACCAAGTTTGTCTTCATAAAGCAGAAGATGGAGATAGTAGATATTAGTATATTACTTCGTAGTTATCCTTAAGCTCTAAATTACGTTATGCGACATCACAATCCCGCATATATAAACCACTCAAGGCGCTGCAACCCAAACAAAGTAACATTAATAACAGATTCTTCCGATGCCACTGAATGTTGTCATTCCCATATTATCAAAGTGGTGTGGGGGGTTTCAAAAGAATCTATGTAACTTTGCCACAACCAACTCTATATGTGACAAACCAAGTTTGATTAGGTAGTACGTGTATTAGAGTTGTGAACGGTTTTGATGGTTGAGCTAACTTTAATCAAAATCCATGAGTTGTCCAAATAATCTGAAAAAAAAAAGAACACATGAAGTTGAACTAACAAAGGCCTAAGCCCAACCATACAAAACCATCAAATACACCTACCAAAAGCAATATAATTTTTTTATAAGTAAAGTCTGTAAACCATAGAAACTCTTACCACTATATAAAAACTCATTTAGCATATCAGTAATTTCCTCATCAACACGAAGCAGCAAAGTGAAGAAGCAATTGAAGAGTGGCTTAACCATAACTAAAGACTCATCAACAACACCCAAAATGGCATCACACAAGCTCTTTCTCATTGCTTTCTTGGTGAGTCTCTCTTCCTCTATGATGATCAACACTTGCTCGGCCTCACGCCACCTTCTCCAGCAACAACCTCTTCCTCAAATCCCAAATTTCCCTATCCCGGCAATGGGTCTACCTCCATTGCCATCGACATTGCCACAACCAACTCTTCCCACCATTCCCACTTCAATCCCTTCATTCCGAATGCCAAATTTGCCTGCATTCCCTTCTCTTCCTACTAATTTCCCATCCATTCCGTTCTTCACTCCACCGCCTTCCACTACATCGAGTCCTTGAATTAATGCAACTTAATGTGTTTGATGTATCTCTTGTATTAATTTCGTAATGGGTTGGTTCATTTGTGGTATGTTTTGGTTTGGTTGATCACGCATACCCGTATGATGCGAACCTTTGATTTCCTTTTTGTTTATCATTATATGTTGCATTTTACATTTCTTGTACTTGTGAAAGTTCTTGTTTGGCTCTTTACTCATGGTTATATTAAATTTGGTTATGTGTTGTTATAAACTTATAATGTTGGTGTTGAGCCTAACTAAAAGTGACCTAGCCAGGGATCGAAACATGAAAGTCGTGGACTATTAATTATTACAGAACTTAAAGTGACAATTAAAGTAAAAGAAGTATATGATTATGCATGTAGACACATAATACACATAGGATACAGAAACCAACTCTGCTCTCAGAAAAAAAAAAGCAACTAAAACAAAATTTATATCTAACATTTTCTTAATACTACTAATATTTCTTATTTATTTTAGTCATTATCATCATAACATTTTTTTTTAAATCTCAATAAGCTTAATTATTTCATTTATTTTTAGTTGTCATTTTCCTCCAACATCATCTCCAAAGCCCTGCATTCGCTGCTACAGAAGGCTCTATCACCCCTGAAATTAAATCACCACAAACTCTTAATTACCTATTTAAGAATTTAATTACATATGTTCATATAACTGAAGTGTAAATATGAATAATTTTACCTGTACATGAAAATGTCATCACGAGGACCAAGAGTCTTCTTACAGTTACAACAGGCGCTGAGAAAGCTGTCGGGTGGTAAACAATCGGATTCGTTAACCGGGTCAGAGCTCCGGAAGAAAACGACGCCGGGTTGGCTCTCAACGATACAGTTATCGAATATGTGGATCGTTCTCGGGTTAGGCCCGTGACAAGTCACGCACGTGTAGTCCTCCGACAGCTCCATGTCATCAGTCGAGAAATAGCCCGTGATGATTCGGGGCGACCCAAGACCCGGCCCGGGAACGGATTTCTTCGTCTCATCCGGCGGAGGGGAAACCGGAGAGTTTCTCGTTTTCGTACCGAAATCCGACGAGGATCGTGGAGAGTCCGGGACCCGGATCCGGAGCTGTGACCCGAATATGATTGGACCGGATCTTGGTCGGGAGAAAACGGGTTCTTCTTGGATGAGAGAATCGACAATTGCGAGTCCGATTCTTTTGGGTTCGAGCTTGAGCCGGGTCATCTCGGGTTCGTGGGTTTTCGGGGATTCGGATCCGAATGGGTTTTTCAAAACGGAGAAAGGTTTGGTGTCGAGAATTGAGGTTGGGCTCGCGACGGCGTCGTTTTCAGTGAAGCTTTTGAAGCTGCTGAAAGCAGTGAAGAGCCGTGGAAACGGCGTCGGTTTGCTCTGTTTCTGGTTCGTATCCGCCATTAGAGCTTGCTTGCTTCTTGATCTCTTCTTCAGCATAATTCACTGCTCAATTACACACACAAATCATAACTTTGAGCTCAATTTGTCTAGGAAAAAGTGAGAATAGATTAAGATTGTGAAGAAGTAACCTCAAAGATCAAAGTTGTAAACTTTCAGAGAGAATCAAAATTGATGCAATTCTGTTGCCTCCATGATTGTGAAAATTGAAGTGCCCACAAAGAGAGAAAAGTAGAGAAAAAAGAGAGAAGCAAACAAATCAGAAAAAAAAGAAATGAAAGTAACTGAAAAGACGAGAGAGCTTTCTTCTTTAAAAAAAAACAGATTTTTATTTTTTATTTTGTAACTCCCGACTTTCTCGCACTTTCTTCCTCACTCACTGTAACATAAAAACGTTCGTTCTGCTAGAGATTGGAATTGGAGCAAGAAGAAACAAACAAAGAACAAGAAAATTGAAAAAAGAGAGAAATTGATCCGTTTGTATTTGTTTGCTTTTGCTTTTTAATATTTTGGGGGATAGTGAGTGGGTTATAGTTTCGATGACCTGAAACAGCCCCACTGATTCTCTTCCATATCTAAAAAACCCTCAAAAATCGCCATGAAGTTGCATAGCAGAAAACAGAGCACTAAAGACACACACACCCACTCACTAACGCCTGTATCATTATATATATACATGCATTTTTAATTAAGTTTGTGTACAGAAATATTTAATATTTGTAGATATTATATAGAGAGAGAGAGAGGGAGAGAGGGTACAATGAAAATCAGTGGGTGAAGAAACTGAGAAGAAAAACCACTAAAAGCTTTTCACTTTCAGCAGTGGAACTTCCCAAATTCCTTTCATTTATTAAAAAATAATTCAATTTTGTTTTTGTCTTTTTATTCTTAGGTAATTAATTTTATGATTTTTTGTTTTTCGGTGTGCCAATGAAACCACTCACGTCGTTTTCTACTGACCCTTTCGTCTTTCTTTAATTTCTTTTGGATTTTTTCTTTTTGAGTTTTCTTTCCATATTCTTTTCTATTTATATTGTATGAAAAAGAAACTTTAGAAATTTATGGAAAAAAAAAGAAGTCGACAATTCTCGTGTTGCATGTACTACTTGCATTAATATCGTATGTGTTACGACTAATCCATCAATCGAATATCACAAATCGTTCAATGTATAATATAAAACATATATAGTAGTATTAAACTTTTTTTTTGTCAACTAATTAACTTTTCATAATTTGATAAACTATGGGATTCACGAAATGGTATTAGTGCTAATCAAAACGCTTTCCAAGCAGAATTGTTCGTAGATCAATAATAGAATATAGGCAATGTACTTCTCACTTATTCGTGTAAATCAATGTATACACTCATATTTTTCACCTTTATATATTAGTATCTAACCTTAGTAGATTTATGAAGTTATAGGAAAATGAAACCAAACTGTAAGCAGAAAGAGGGAGTAAATAACTCATATGACGAGGTTATCTCAAGGGGAGACAAACCGAGATGATGATCATGTAAACTTTTATTTCACTTTGAAAATAAAATAAGATGTGATCATTACATGGTATTATTTTTCTTGTGTAATGATTTATGGTACGTTTTGTTGGTGATGTCTCTTGACTCGTGTGCCCTCTTCACTTGACTCTGATTAATCAGAATGATGATTATATTGAATTTGTTTAGCATGGGAGGAGTGTGGGTGGACTTGGTCACTCAGCATCGGAATGGAATGAGATACGATCATACGTACGAATATATTTTCACAATCTTAACTGATCTCATTTTGCTTTCATCGCTGGCTTGTCGATCTCTTTTGGTGGACATTGTACACATGACTTGTTTATGTATATAACATAAAATATTGTTGACGCTAATTTTACACCATAAACAAATACTTTATATACAATGCCAATCAGACTCCATTTGTGTGGTTAGTATAATGCAATTTCTTTAGTAAAATTAATCAATGATACATTGCCTCATTTGCCTAAAAGTTTCCATTATCTTTACGGATTTGAACACTGTTACTTGTAGACAAGTTGTGTTCTCCATTACATAACGTGATGGAACAAAAATTAATAAAATAACTGAATTACGAATCACAGTTTAGGGACAAGAAATCATGAATGGCTTTAAGCAGTGTTTTTTTTTTGCAAAGCTTGATAATCATCAATTTGACTATAATAGTGCGAAGTCACAGTAGAGAACTAATGAAGCATCATGAGTCGTGTCATGGCTCGTGAACACAATCCATCATATCATCGTGACCGTCCGTGAGATCAGAATCTAATCTCTCTGTTGCTGTCAGTAAAAGGAGCCCACTCTTTTAAGAATTATCGATGGGCCCCAGCAATAACCCTCTGAAAGCACTAAGAGTCGGTTCCACGTGGAGTCCATGGGGACCACATAAGCTCACATCAGCATTCACTGCTTCCCTGTCGCATCATCTATCTTTTACACAGAAAAGTAAAAATAAATAAAAATAAGAGAGGTAATAATGGTTTATGGAAGAGGCGTGAGTCGTGACCACACGACGAATACAATTTGGAATCGAGATATTGGACTTATTGGTTTGATTAACTCTATCTCAATGTCCTCAAGTTACACCAATAGGACCAATATTAATGCTTTTGAGAGGTGGTTTTGTTGGTTTTACTTGGTCGTTATAACAAACAAAGAACAACAAAATACAAGTATGTTTGTAGCTGTAACACATTTAAAGTTGTGATGTGTTTGTGTGTCCATCACCAATTTAGTATCAGTTTTCTGATGTCTCTTGATGTTTTATTCGCATCAGTAGAACAAGAATAAGTATACAAATATGAATCTCACAAAAATATAAAAACTACAACCAGTCGCTAATTACTAATAGCAAAACGCATATATTCGAGTTATTGCATATAGTTTAAGGATGGTCTCTATATATAGATGAAATCTTTACTAGTAATAATAAATATGGAGGTGGTTGAATATGAAGTTGACACATTTAAGATTGATAGGACAAGATATGTAAAACATATCATCTTGACGACACTATGCATAAGACTTCTGTTCAAGACGCATGCGTGCTCCTTGCATACTTCTCAAAGACTTTCACACACTCTTTTCGTATTTGACGTTCAAAATATCATAAATTATTTTGATGTATAAACTATGCAATCCATCCGAAATGTATAATGCCGAACTCTAACATTCGCTTTGAATTTGATTGGTACTGGCTAGCTACCGTTGAAATTTAATTGAATATGTTTTTTTTTTCTGACATCAAATTTAATTGAATATGTTATGTGGTGGACTTATATATGGAAAAATTAACCACCACGGTAATATTTTTGTTTTTCCGAATAACTAACGTTAAAATTATCTTCATAAATAGTTTCTTCAGCCTTTTCACGAATGCAATCATGCAATTGAACAAGAAAGCATTGAAAAAAGATGGAAACTCACCATATAGAGATGATAGATCATAATTCAGATGGCACGATTTAAAACAAGTTATGACATGAATCACATGATAAGAACATGTAGACAAAAGGTACCATCACTCGTTGCCGTAAACATCTTTTTCTTCGCATACCAAACATTTTATTATTGTATGATTTCGGTTAAAACTTAAATATTAGATGAACAATCATTCTTAATTAACAAAACTATACAAAAACATGTCTCTAACCACTCCATTGCATAATCCATACTTTTTAAGCAAACCCTCTTTCTCAAACCCAGCTTTCTCCAAAACCTTCTGAGACGCTCTGTTCTCCACTTCCACCACCGCTTGTACCCTCACCACCGCCGGAAAACTCTCGAAAGCCTGCTCCACCGCCATCTTCACCGCAGCCGTCGCTATCCCCCGCCCCCAAAACTCTTTGGCCACGGCGTATCCGAGGTTGGCACGGCACATACCGTCGCCGGAATCTGGCCTGACGGAGACGTAACCTATAGAACGACCGTCGTCGAGGAGACAGATGGAACGTCGCCATGGATGTGGTATAGCCTTTTGAAGAATATACTCTTCGGCTTCTTCAACCGTTTTAACGGAGGCCCATCGGAGGTAACGCGTGACGTCATCTTCACCGGCCCATTTAAGCACGTCCTCGGCGTCTGAAAGATCAAACGGCCGGAGGAAGATTTTTGGTACCTCCATGGAAGTTTAATTGTTAATTTTTAAACAAAAATAATTCGATATATATCAAAAAATCTTACAGGCTTAAAAGGCCCATTAATTGTTTTGGGCTTATCTTGTCGGAATCTCATTAAGACTTTTCGAAATTACCAAATTAACCTCATCGTTATTATCTCACTCTTCTTCTCTTTACTCTCTCTTCTTCTCCTTCTTCAAGAATCAGCTTCGTTAGCATAAACCCTAAATCAAATCTCAATCTCAATCGCTTCAACGATGGATCCGTTATCGGTGCTGAAGGATTTCACGACTAAAGGCCACCTGGACAAAATCGAGCGGGTCGGGCTCAATTACCGATTCGGGTCGGAGTATTCGTTTCCCTGCGCGACGGAGACGGCGTACAGATCGAAAAGCGGCTCTCTCTACACACTCGAAGCCTTAGTCCACTACGTGAAGAATCAGCACCTGAAACACGGAGAGTACATGCAATCCACGTTCAAAAACGCCGTCCCGGCGGTGACTCTACCAGATCGGAAACCTCTCCTCGATTACCTCACCGGAAGAGTCGCTTCCTCCGATTCGATCGACTACCTCCTCCTCCAGCAGCAGAACGCGCAGAGCCAGAAGCAGAACGAGGAGTACCGACCCGATCAAGACAACTCCGCCTTCGTCACGCGCGAGAGCGCGATCGAGGACATGGAGGTCGACGGATTCGGCAAATCCGTCGAGGATCTGGATTACATTATGCTGATCCGGTCCAACGAGAGGCCGTTGAAGAGCCGAGACTCGATCCTCCAGTGCAAGAACAGAGATTTCTACAGCGTGCTGGTGAATTCGACGAAGAGGGAAGAGGAAAGACAGAGAATCGAATCTCACCAGAGGAAAGACGGATTAGTCGCTAAAAGCAGGTTAATGGGAGCTGAAGAGAGAGGCATTGTAGGGTTTACCGGCGGCGGAGGAGGAGATGATTCTGGATACGACGCAAACCCTAAATCGAAGCTTCATTTCAAAGCGGGGAAGATCGGAGAAGGCGTTCCTATAATTCTTGTTCCCAGTGCTTCTCAGACGTTGATTACTATATACAATGTGAAGGAGTTTCTTGAAGATGGAGTTTATATACCGAACGATGTTAAAGCTAAGGAGATGAGAGGGGTTAAGCCTGATTGTATTACTGTGCAGAAGAAGTTTAGTAGAGATCGAGAGAGAGTTGTGACTGCTTATGAGGTTAGGGACAAGCCTTCTGCTTTGAAGCCTGATGATTGGGACCGTGTGGTTGCGGTTTTCGTGTTGGGGAAAGATTGGCAGTTCAAGGATTGGCCTTTTAAGGATCATGTTGAGATATTCAATAAGAGTAAGTGAAATTGATGATAAAGTTTGGATTTTTTTTTGGTTTTGATTGAGTTGGAGCTGAAAGTTTGTTGCTTTTTTGCTCTGTTTTTTTTTGCAGTTATTGGGTTTTTCTTGAGGTTTGAAGATGATAGTATTGAGTCAGCTAAGACGGTGAAGCAGTGGAATGTAAAGATTATCTCGGTGAGTGATTTTTTAACTTCTGAGCTATGTTTATGGTAAAGTTGTCATGGAGTTTAATGAACTTGTTTAACTTTGTCAGATAAGCAAGAACAAGCGGCATCAAGACCGTGCTGCTGCGTTAGAAGTGTGGGAGAAACTGGAGGAGTTTGTGCGGTCTCGATCACATTCTTAGTTATCTAATTAGTTGTAGATTATCATTTTTATGTATCAAATTTTTCATTGTTTTGTTCTTCTGATAACTTTTTATACCCCTCTGTAACATTAGCAAAAATTGTTTTCTAATTAATGATAAGTTGAAATTTGTTCATTAGCTTTGTCTCAAGATCTCTTGGTAGATTTGCATTTTCTTCATTCTATTTCTTGAAACTGTGTTCTGTTCTTGAAAGTTGAAAATGTGTTATGGAAAGTAATGTTTATTGTAAAAAGATAAAGAGATACAACAAGCTCTCCGTTGGTACAAACCAATATCATCCAGAGAGTAAGGATCTATAGAGCATAACACACATCAAGCAAAATCACAGATGTGAATAAATATGGAAAAATAAAGAATGCAATCTGAGTGGCAAGAAAGAGCTTCATCGGTGAAAAATCAGAATTTCAAGAAGATTGCGATGTAGGAAGCAGCGGAGAGGAAGGTAAGAAGAGGATATGAGAGCTTGATAGAGCTTCCATCAGAGGATGGTGGTCCGTCTCCTTCTCCTACTGGCACGGTCTTCGATCCATTTCCTGGTCCGGAAGAGTTTGGTGAGTCTGCAGGAGAGTCAGCAGTAGTAGAACCACCACCACCTGCAAAATTGTTTGTAACACTTCATAAGATTGGAACAAAACAATCTTCTTTCTTTTGTTGAAAATTATTTCTTACCGTTGTTGTTACAGCGACTGACAGGAGGAGTCTGAACATTACAAGCCTTTGGCAATTCAATAGCTTGTGTTTGGTTGACGTTGATACCAAGCTGAGAGCCACCACCGTTGAGGACTTGACACAAACAGTCAGGAGAAGACTGGACTACGTTGGATAATTGACGACAGCATTGCTGGGAAGGAGAGGTGGAGTTTCCGGTTATGTAGTTGAGACACGGCGACATGCTGATCAACGCGGTTGTGCAGCTTGTCTGAGCAGAGACCCTTGTAGAAGACATCACTGCCAAGAAAACTGTAAGAAAGACTAAACCCATTCCCATTTTCATGTTTTGTTCTTGGAGAGAAAGAATCCTTTTGAGTTTGTTTTGTTGTGCTGTGTTTGTTTGTTTGACTGGATTTGTTTTGTGGTGTCTTTGGGAATTAAATGAAGTGGTATAAATAAGGAACTTTGAAGGAGTAGAAAATGACAAAGGTGGCTTAATTTTGGTGACCGAACTTTTTTCTACTTTTCTAACAGCTTTTGTCAAGTATTTGCGTAATTTGAGTCTGTTTGGACACGAAGTGTTGTGTTGTGAACAGAACTCATTCCCTTTGGACAAGAATGTGTGTGACGGTCTAGATTGGTTGTTGAACTACTTTTTGATTAAGGTTTTCGGAGTTTTGCTAATAACTTTATACTATACAGTTTTTTTGTTCAGTTTAGTTATATAATACAGTTTTTTATTTCTTTTTCTTTGACTTGGCTTCATAGGTGTCGAGAATTCTGCGTTAGGACATCATCTCTTACAAGTCTTTTGACGTTCAAAGGTGAGTAATTTTAGTCATATGGTTGCCGTGTTTTCAAATTAAAGGAAAGTTCCGTTATCATTATCTACCTTAGAGAAAATAATACCAAATAAAATAACTAAAACTAAGAAAATTAGTAGCCATGATGACAAGTGTTCTTCATATCATGATGGGGTAATAGCATGCAGGGTACACAGCAGAAAACTCGTATAAAATTTCGAATTCAAGTCATTTTAAATCACTAACCTCACTCATTCGGGTAAGGGTTGAATTCAAGATCATATATTCATATAATTCAAGTCATTTTGGAACATTTTTGACTCATTTTAGAGTAAACTTCATATTTTCATGGATCTACACTTATAAAAACGTTGTTTTAGGCTACGAAAGTCTAATGACTTTACATCTAAACGTCCCAAAATCTATTCCACTGTTGACAATATTTGTAGATGTTGTTTGATAAGCTTTTACATTTTGTCTTAACTCAACAAGATATTTCTTATGTGCGTAAAGTTAAAAACAGAATCTATTTGATCACCTTGTTTAGTTACCAAAACAGAACAACCGTAGAAGAGTAGTTCATCTAATACAATCCGAAACGAATTCGACAGCTATCTACTACACTCCTTTGTACAAGTGTACGCATCCCATTGGCCAACTCACTACCACCAACGACCCAATTAACGAAAAAACTATCATAATTAGTTATAGTAGTTGACCTATACTCACTTCCCTTCGTTCCCTCCACTTTTGTCTACCTTATAAAACCAATCCCACTTTTGCTTTACTTCTCATCACAACACACTTCAAACACAAAACCACAAACCTCAAAGAACAAGAAACAAAAGCTTAAACGATCAACAATGTCGAAGATTCCGGTTATAACCATCGTGGTGGCCTTAATCTCAGTACTAGCTTTCCCAGTCCACAGCCAGCAACCGCCGCTAAGCCAATGTACTCCGACGATGATGACCACCGTTGGTCCTTGCATGAGCTTCTTAACCAACAGCACAAGCAATGGAACTACACCGTCGTCTGATTGTTGTAACTCGCTGAGGTCTTTGACTACCGGAGGAATGGGATGTCTCTGTCTTATTGTCACCGGAGCTGTTCCTTTCAATATTCCGGTTAACCGCACAACCGCCGTTTCTCTTCCACGTGCTTGTAACATGCCTACAGTCCCTCTCCAGTGCAAAGGCAAATAACATTCATCAATCCGTCATATATTACAATCATTACATTTGTTACTATCATCTAATTTATGTTGATCTTATTTTTTAAATATTTTACAGCCAACATTTCTCCAGCTGCTGCTCCTGGTAAATAATCATTTACATTATCATCTCAACTAATCACATAATTCGTTTGCTTGAAAGATTGATTCATGACAGTTTTTCTTTTGGTTTGAAACAGGACCTGCTTCTACATTTGGACCCGCGATGTCTCCTGGTCCAGCAACGACTCCAATTGCTCCAGAGCCAACTCCGGCAGCTCTGACACCTCAGTCCGATGCAACTCAACCTTCTACACCAACCGTGGACGGTGCAGCTCCTACGGCTGACGGAGGAGTAAGCACCAGTCGTCCTTCTCAAACTCCTTCATCCGCCTACGCTCTATCACCATCTCTTCTCTTCTTCGGCATCATCCTCGTTGCTCTCAAATTCTACTAAATAAATTCGTTCTTCATTTGCTTTCCTTTGTGCTCCTCATGTGATTTGATTTTATGCATTGTCGATTTATAGATAAAGAAACAAACAAAAACCATTTATTTGGTCATTGCTTTTGAGTGAGATTTGCTTTGTAATTGGCCTCAAGTAATATATCATCCGCTTGATGCTCAAACTCAAAATGTCAAAAACACAACTTCCAAATAAAAGCAAATGTCTTGTCACAGATGAGTTAAACGTAACTTCTGGGATTAAAACACAAACCAAAAACTCAAACAGCAGCAGTTGTGACGTCTTGTACGGTCTGACGCCAAGCGTAATCACGAGCTCCATCTTTGTCAACAATCTTGATCACAAAGTTCGGTGGCGCGACCACGAGTCTTGACCGGATCTCGAGTATGCATTGGTCAACCAGTTCGATGGCTTCTTCTACGGTCATGTCGCTGCGGTAGTGCCTGTCCATCGTCGAGAGGGAGAAGTAGGAGCCGTAGCCGAAAGCACCCTTGTCGACTTTGTGAAGGGTTGCAATGTAGTCGATGTAGTAGAGGGACGCGCCGCTCTCATTGTCGTAGCCAGCCATCAGGATGTTCACGGAATACGGATTCTGATCAAACAGAGCAAAACAATAAAAAAGCAGTGAGTAATCTCAAAATTTGTTGCAATTATTGATAAGTGGCCAATCATAAACCAAACAGAAACAATGATATACAGAGCAAAGGCCTTATGAGGTTATCATTTATAGCAATCAAGACTGTATAATGCATGGAGTATCACATTTTACATAATAAAGTCATGTAAACAACAGAAGCCTTGAAAGACAGCACACTCATTTTAGCCTAGTAAAGTTTAACACAAAGTCATAACAAAGATTTGGACATAAGAAACTATCGGTTTCAACACGAATTTTCATATTTTCCACAAAAAGGGATGCATCAATATGACAATATTCTAGACGATAACAATACAATGGATATACATCTGCAACTCTTGTAGAGATCATTTGGCTATAGAGGACCATGTACCATGCTTTATATGACATTCAAACTCAGAACGGGAATTTGTAAGTTCCTCGAAGTTTTGGGATAGTCACACTACAATCCCAACAATGCATCTTATACAATCAGATTTCCTAATTACATTGATGTCAGAACCAAATAATTCAAACTCATACTCGATCTAAGAACTACTTGAATCACAATAATACTTGACACTGCCACATAGAAAAGGAAGTGAAACCTGAGAGACTATATGCTTAAGAAATAAAAGATGCATTGGCCTAGTTGTGCAACCTTACTATTATCATAACCACAACATTGCAGAGGAAAACTTCAATTCAATTCACAGAACTCTTCAATCAAAAGATTTCGATTTACAATGAATCAAAAGAAGCCTTAGACACACTAAATAATGACTATCAAAGATCCAATCAATCACAGTAATTTAAATAATTTAAATCGTCAGCTAAAAGAGAAAACAGAAAAACCCCCAAATAAGAAAGACCCTAAGAGCAGAGCTAGAAGAAGAAGAGCTCACACACCTTCCTCAGAGCTGTAGCGAGCTCGCCGCGAGTGAAGTTGGCAGCGGCGGCGGTAGTCAAAGGGATTCCATTTCGGAACTTGTACAGCGACACATTCTTCTGAACGTACTCCGTAAACTGAACCCTATCAACCCACAAATCCAAAGACAATTCTTAAGTACTAACTCACAGCAGAAATTTCACTACCTTTAGAGAGAGACGGAGAAAGAGGAGTATCGGAAACGGAAATTTACCGGTCACCTGGCTCGCCGCTAGCAGCGACGAGCTTGTGAGAGTCGAGTACCATGATCTTGTCCTCGTTGTTTTTGTGGAGAAGGATGCTGTGAACCGCCGATGTATCCGCAGCAACGATGGCGAATCCATTCCCAACTAAACCAAATACACACTCCATCTTCTGTTCTCTGCTACAGATCTGTTTAGCTCAGACTCCAATTCCTCGTTCGTCGTCTCTGATTTGATTATCTCCGGCGATTGCTAAGAGAAATTGAATCTGGTCGATTGTGAATTTAAGAAGCTTAAGGCGTCTTGACGAACAAGCCTTCTTTGTGTTGTATGTTGTTCTAATAACTTTGGCTTTTGAAGGATGATTTGGTAACTTCAACGAGATCGTCAGGGGTAATATAGTCATGACAAACTTAAAATAATAGCTGAAAATGAATTGGGCTTTCATTATGAGGGCCCATCGTCATCCTCTTTTCTTTTTTTTCCTTCTTGATGTGTAAGATTTAATCTTAACCCTATAGCTGTAGGTTGCATTGCACATGATTTAATTTCATAACGAAAATTGGAAAAATTGTATGAAAACTGTAAAATTTTAGTAGTGTATCCTATACAATACCACTACTTAGCATCGGTTTTAGGCCAATTGTATTTAGTTACCAATCACAACCAATATCTACTTCATAAGTAGAGTAAATTAGGTATTTCTAGCAGCAAATTGCAAATGATGTATAGTTTTTTTTTTCCAACTGTTTCTGGGAGAGATCCAAACACGGTAACCAAAGAAAGAGGTTTTATTTTATTTATAAAACAGAGGAAATTCCGGTACAACAATGTACAACTCAAGAAACTCGGTAGACAGGAGTTACAAAGCGTCACCGTGTATTATTATTACATCTTCAAGACCCTTTTCTTTGGTTCTTAGAAGCTAAAGGTGCATTTCTTTAGAAACCGGCGAAGTTGAAGATTGATTGGAACGCTGGTGGTTTACGTTCCTCTGGAGATTGTTGGCTACGAACCATAGGAGCAAAGTGTGAATAGTTTTGGCTCGAGAACAACTTATCCGCCAATTTACTTCCCACACCAAAGGTCAGTCTCGTCGCCACATTATCGAGGTTGCTCAGCACATTCTCTTGTCCTAAACCAAACCAAACTTAACGTAAGAGTCACTCAAAAGAGGAGAGTTTTGGAAACTAGAAACCCTTTTACTTTACCTGCAAGGAACGTTCTTGTGCTGTTGAACGCGTTAATACCAAACCCTACCGCCACAAGGTTTTGTTCCGGTGCGACTGTAACGATTGGATGACCTGCCGGAATGACGAAAACTTCTCCTTTACAAACGCGTGAGACAATCTTGTGTACTTGTCCACTAGTCTCCTCTTCTTGTTCTTCTTCTGCTTCTTCTCCCTGTCCGGACCATTTTTGTTGTTGTTGTTGCTGTCCTTGGAATGTAGAAGGACTAGCCATCTCGAAGCGAGCACAACCATTTTCCACGAACACTACAAAGGTTGACTTAGAGTTGATTTGAGGAAGGAACAAGGATCCCTGAATAAGTTTCAACCGTTTGTAAAATTAGCAAATAGCAACTGATCAACCAAACAATTATAGGTATATATTAAACCATTGTTGATTAGATTGTAAAACCTGTTTCAAGTTAAGCCAAGAGACGCCGATGTCAATGTCTTGGAGTTGACTAAACTTCTTAGGATTTGCCTCGTGGAAATTGCCAAGGTCGTTGGAGTAGATTGGATCTTGTTTAAAGAGATTGAAAGGGTTGAAGATTCTGGTCGTGTCTTTGTCGTCCTTGTCGTCCTTGTGTTTGTGTTTGTTTGAAGGAGAAGTAGCATGTTCGCTAAGTTCCTTGATCTGTTCTGGAGTAACGCTCCGCACAACCCCTTCTCTCGTTTGCTGGAATCCTGTAATCAATCTTTCTACCAACTCTTCCGGTATCTACAAAATTCAGTAATACAAAATTTGGTTATCGCAAGATTAATTAGCAAGCGTCTATTGCTATGATTATTTCAAAAGATATAAATATTTTGATGATAAAAAATTTACAAAAATTATCTAAAATTAGTCCAAAGTTTCGTGTAAATATTCAAGATTACTAAGCTCTTGAATTAAATCTTAAAGTTATCTAATATCATCCAAAATATTCACACTCAAATTCAAAACCTTATCATAGGCTCTTATATATACACGTTAAATATTAAAAGATGATGGAGTTAAGATGAAGAAGCATACGTTGAAACTTGCAGAGAGGACGTCTTTGGTGAACCCATTGAAGTAGGATTGCTTAGATTGGGATCGAGAAGGGAGGAAAACCTGGAACAACTCGAGGTTAATTAAATTAAATGACGTTAATAAAGTGTTAAATTGTGAAAAAGATAGATACAAATTAAATAAAGGACCTCGAAGTGTCCCGGATTGTTGTCAGGGACGACGATCTTGGCAAGACGGAGAGGAACGGTTTCGTTTGTGTTCGTGTAAAAGTGTGTGACGGCGGATGGGACTCTCACCACATCACCTTTCGTTATTTGAAAGCTTTCTTTTGCCTTATCCGTCACGAAACTAACCACTCCACTCCCTACAAATATTAGTTATTTATAGTAAGTTTCTAAGAATAGAAGTGTGTGTGTGTGTGTTTTGTTTAGATTTAATTAGATTACCTTGTAGGACTAAAGAGACGTAATCCGCATCAACATGGTGAGGCACAAAGAAAGTTTTAGGCTCCATCTCCATGAACATAAATCGGTAGTTCTCGATTCCACGGAAGAGAGACGATGAGCGTTGAGTGAACTTTGGCAACAATTTCACGAAACCTTCATTTGACTGAAACCAATTCCTGAAACGCTCTTTCCCAAAGTAGAACGGATTGTTCGTCGCCTCTTCCTCCCATCCTTGGCCGGAGCCGCCACCTTGACCACCGCCAGGACCTTCTTGTTGTCCCTCATGATGAGTAGGTTCGAACTCTTCCGCGTCGACCTCCACACGGAAGGCCAAGCAGTGGGAAAATGCTATGGAGATGAGAAGGAGAAGTGTTATGGTTAATTTGTTGGTCATCGCCATTTTTTGTTGTTGTTTTGTTGATATGTTTCTTTTTGAGGAAAATGATTGATGGTTTTAGTTTATATAGGAAGGAGACATTGACATGCATGGTGACGAGTGTTCCGCTACACACCAAGACCACGATATCGGGCACAATCAGACAATTATCCAAACCAAAACAAAATGGAGAAAAGACTGATGATGGTGCGCAGTTAATTAGTTTAATAGATGTAAAACCTAAAACATTTCTAAATGCCCAAAGGAAGTATAAATTAGAGTTGGTTTGGTAAGTAAACGATTTTTTCTAGGATTAGTTACGATGGTCTCAGACATGTATAAATGTATGTTTTGACATTTTAAAATAATAATCGAATTGAAACTACATCTAGGAATCGTTAATACTGTTGTGTTCACAAGTAACACGTTAATGTAATAATTTCATATTACAAAGATGTAACATAGAAGATATGGATAAAGGACGTGGTACGGAAGATAAGTACGAAGGTGGATCTTGATTCTTCTCTTTGATGTTAGTATGTTACGTGTCTCATCGCCATGTTTTGATCCATTTCAAATGGTATGACTAAGACACTCCCATGTGTGTCCATTTATCTTATAGTGTGTCCTTTTATTTCAAACTTCACGTGGCAGCTATGGTTTACAACTTTACATACCTTTCTGTCGATATTAGCTTTGTTTAAACAAAGAAATAAATTGGCATTGGTTCTTATCGATCAGCCTACAAACCGATTCGTTTTATCATGCCGCCAATTTACAGATCGTACTCTCGTTTTCTTTACCATTACAGTTTTACCCCAAATCTTTACTATTCTTTCTTCAATATTTCAAACTAAACTCGAGAAAGAAAAAAAAAAGGAGGAAATTTCTCAGCCATGCATATACCGAAAAATGCCATTTTTCGTAATCGTCACGTCACAGAATCTAATGCATTTTAAACCAGA